>PUQB01000165.1:40248-464101 GCA_003024785.1 Selaginella tamariscina | reverse complement strand
GACTAATTCGGGATGCTCTAGTACCTTTGATTGAAAAGAAACCGGTTGGTAGAACCGTTCCGGAGGAGACTGCAGCTTCAGTAATGGATGTCACATTTCAAAGACTCCTGAAACAGAAGGACAGCAGCGAGCTTGAAGGCGAATTTTGTTCAGCTAGCGAGTATAGCAAATACCGTGGTCAATTGGTAAGTTGCACAACAGACACACTGGCACACGCATGCATAGTCACATTTACGTTGTGTGTGTCTGTGTGTATATATATGTATGCCTAAACAATACATATATAACAGATATTGACTACATATTGTAGATAGTTTGTCTATATCTTAATAAGCAGTTTTATAAAATTAAAATATAATTTATAATATTATATTGCTTATTAATATTTACATCTGGACTTTACACCTTTATATACATAGTTAGTCTATTCATTTTATACATGTACGCACTCAACTTGATGCTTCTGTGTGTTGCATGCAGTATATTTAAAGTGTTCATTTTAGTCCGTTGAACACTTATGAACATACACACAGAAATGTTGACCTACTCTACGTTTGTACATACATGAAATATATGCGTCTGGGTGTGTGTATGTTACAAATTCACTCTTGTACAAGAGTATTTATACGTAGACTGCATATATACTACATCTAAATACTCTTGTACATATGTGCATTTGTAACATACACACACCCAGACGCATATATTTCCTGTTTGTAAAACGTGTGTGTGTGTACACACTTGTACATGTGTATATATAACCATATATTGCAGATGGAGGTAATACGGCAAACGTCAAGTCTATATCCAACCTTGGGTATCACGAAAGTGTTACAGCGGCTTAATGTTTTCCTGGAGAAGAATACAATCTCTTCTCAGGTATGTGTGTGTATAAAACATGCATGCTATAAGTTTTTATATACCTGTATATACATTCATCTATATAAATGTGCCACATATATGCGTCTCTAAGTGTTTTGTACTCTTTTGCAGGATGTGTCGACTTTGGAAAGCACTCAAAGTATGCTGGATGCAGTGGTTTCTGGAATTGTTGCGAGTCCAACATCGCCTGGAAATGAACTTGGCAATATTATTGAAGGTATCCCAGTCATATATGAGTGCGTGCGTGCGTGCGTGTATAGTATTTATGTATATCGTCATGCAGATATGTTGAAGCGTCTACTGTCTGTTCAATGGTCGGAATACGCCCTCGTGGAGCTGCACGCAAAGTTTTTTGATTCTTTTGGTCCATATTTTAAGCATGTACCAAGTGCGGTACCACTTGTCGTACAAAAACTTTTCCAGCTTCTCGCATCAGTTCCTATAATCCTAAAGGTGAGAATATATGTAATACTGTAATCTGTATATTATTACCATAGTGAACTATATTGTGCTATAAGTATAATATATACTGTCTAGAAGTGCGTATTTAATATCCTGCACATCTATATCTATCTAGTAGGTATACCTATCCGGACATACATATGAATAGTGATCTTAACTATCCTATGATATACATATAGGACGAAGATCCTGTTAGCAGGAAGGCAAGGACGCAAGTGTGTACGTCGTTCCTTCGTATAGCAAAAGCGGCCGGCCCAGCCTTCTTACCCCATATGCAGGTATAATATACGTAAACAATATGAAGTAATATAGTTATTAAAATTAAACTATATTATCAACGTGTATATAACGTTGTGATATACAAAAACAGCTCATTGCGGAGACCATGACGAGACTGCAGCAGGAGCACCATCTCCTTCGTGCGGAACACATTTTGCTTGGTGAATCTTTGCTGGTTGCTGGCTCTACTGCCGGGTAAGTGATTATCTATCATCTAGTCCAACTAGTAGTCCTAATGCAGTTCTATATTTTGCTAGTATACAGGATCTCTCTCTCTCATACACACATGCATATAATCGTGTTTATTTAATATCAAGAGTTTAAACTATCCATTGGCAATCTCTCTACATATACGTACGTTTATTTATGTACTTATATACGAGTACTATGGATGTCGGATTGTGCATCTGCACCTTTCGTTATACACGTGTATATGCATACGGGTTTTATGCATCACATCTATAACACGTTTGCATGTCTGAGCTTGTTTAGTACTCATTTCCTATTTACTAGCATGGAGCAACAAGCACAAGTCTTGGAATGGCTTCTCGGACCATTCAGAGAGCGATGGATTCAACCAGAGTGGCAGCAGAAATATTTATCCAGCCCAGCTGGGTTAGTTGAGCTTCTCTCAGAAGTGAACAATGTACCTGTGAACACTGTACGTTATATTGTGTATATATGTTTTATGTGTACGCAACATATATATACACTCTCACATTATATGAGTTTCTCATATCTTATCTCATCAGGTGGAGGACGTCATTGAAAAACTCTCTGCTAACCAAGGGATGTGGTACATTTATCATAGCATTACCTTCTTCGAGAAAGCTCTTAAAAGATGTGTAAAAGGTACGTACATTTGTTCTGTATTTAAATTCTTTCACTTATTGTGGTTTTGGCACAATCTATATAAATGTATTTTAAGGATAGTTTAGATTTTAAGGTTTATACTAAGTATGATGCAGAAGATAGAGGTTCAACACAATCCGACATGCATCCGATGGCTGCTCACATGTCCTGGATACTACCCCCTCTCATCCAAGTACGTGTTGAATATAGTATATATATGAAGTAGTACACTATGATATTACATGTTAAGTATACATATGGTACATATTTATCTTAATATACGTACATTGGTGTTGAAAGGCTGTAGAATGAAAAGATACTGCATTTACTAGTCATAATTATTACTATGCGAGTTATGTCATGTCTATATTCACTGTATTAACTATATTTTTTCTTTTGGCAGCTGTTGAGGTGCCTGCATATGTTTTGGTCACCGTCATTTATGCCTACGCTACCACCTGCTCTTCAGCAAGCAATGCATTTAAGTGTTTGGGAGCAATCCTGTCTGCTGGGAGAAACCATGGGCAATAAAGCAGAGAGAAAAGAGGACGAGACACGCAATTGGCTCAGAGGCATTCGCGATAGCGGGTATTTATGTATTTATGTTTGTGTGTGTGTGTGTGTGTCTATATATATATATATATAGAGAGAGAGAGAGAGAGAGTATACGTGTACAGAGACCCACACATAGGGACGCACACATTCATGCAGGTATAATGTACTGGGATTCGCAAGCACTCGGTTGGGTGATAGTTTTTTCACGAGCATGGCGGGAATGACCGGCATAATTTCTACTGGTCTTATCGAGAGCCTGCCTTTTATGGAGTTTCGGCACATCCGCCTTTTCATTCACCTTGTTGTACAGCCCCTCATAAAGTCCTGTCCACACTCACTTCGTGCACCATGGCTCGGTCAGCTGCTGCCTCCTTTATTGGTAACACTTCTAACTACTTAGTACCAGTATATTGTACTTTCGGTTTATGTAAGATACACATGAATCTCTCTCTCTCTCTCTCTAGAGGTACGCAACTTCTAATATATATGATCAGATACACTGCCATGCTAAGCTGGGTTTAGCGTGGGAGAACCTAATTAAGGAAGGGTCTCCGAAGACGTTGACTTTGATTGACATGGACAATGCTGGTTTGACTGGTCTGAAGACCGAGGTCGTTGAAGAGAAGATTCTAAGGGATCTTACACGCGAAGTATGCACCCTGCTTGCCACTCTTGCTTCTCCAGAACTCAATCCCAGTCAGACTCTCCAACACGGAATGCTCTTGTAAGTGTGTACGTGTGCTGAGTGTATCTTGCTTGTTGCATACAGGAGGTGCACATGTACAGACACACTTATGGTGGTACACGCGTACGCACATAACATGATACAGTACTGGTAGTATATATGTATGTGGTTTATTTAATGTAGGAGGGAAGTGTGTAACCACTACATATATACGTAACGTAATGTTTATGTAACTACGAAACACGACAATGTATATGTATGTATAAAAGTAGAATATGATGTACATGTATGGATAGAGAGGTTAGATAAGTAAATTTCTGAATATGTATGAGACACTTTCGTTTTTCCTAAGAGTATTTTAGTTATTCTTCTTTACCACAATCGATTGCGTATAGATCTATGTACATACACACGGTATTATGTATATGTATGTTTATCATTTACTTAACTGTATACCCCTCTTACTACATAATATACTATACGATATTTGCGCTGAGACATAATATGTGTGTAGCATACTTACGTCATTGCAGTTTTATAATCCAGTATCCAGAGTCGGCATTAGCAGCACTTCATATGGGCATACTCTCTCTACAATGGCCAGATACGGAGGCAGCACACAGAGGTGCAGCGTTCTGTGGGGCAATAATCAACATGGCGGAGGTGATGAACGATGCCCAGCTTCGGGAGATTGTTGGTAAAGACATGTTCAATGCGATTCTTCACAGCTTAACGCTAGAGTCAAATATAAGCACCCATTCGGAGCTGGTTGGCTTGCTCAGGGACATTGTTGTCAAACTATCTCCATACACACCCACACCAAAACAGGTAAGCTGTGTGTCCGTGTGTGTGTGGCTCTCTTCTCTCTCTCTCTCTCTCAAAATAGCATGCCTAGTTAATTGTTTTCAACTTTGACATACATATAGATCTGCGTGCATACATACAAACAAACGTATGCATATCCGTACGTTTTATAGAGTCCTATGGTACATACATATTAGCTTGTTGAGTATATTTGTGAGCCTACATTTGTTTAGTAACGTCGGTAAACATCTTTTCTACACATAGTGTATGGCTAATGAATGCTTACAGTCACTTTATCGTATAATGTACATGCATATAGGAATGCTATATACTATTTTGATGCATCGCACACATACACATGGAACTACGAGTTTGAACTTTTATATAATTATATATGAAACGCGACAACAAGTTATAAGCGTTTAGTATTTTGTATAGAAGCTCCTGATAGCTGTAATAGTTACAAGTTGATTGTTGATAATACGGTTGGCTCGTTACACGTTGCGTGCGTGCATATATGTGTGTATATAACATATAGTTACAATGCTTAACAGGTTTTGATGTCTCTGCCGGGTATCTCGCCGCAAGAATTTGCGACATTTGAGACGGCATTTAAAAAGACTACTAGTGCAAAGGAGCAAAGACAGCACATAAAGAGTCTACTCCTTGTTGCCGGAGGTGACCAGCTCAAAGCCCTCAAACCCCAGAAGAACACCAACGTCATTACTAATGTTACAAGTACGTTCTGTGTGTGTGTGTGTGTGTATACATGACTAGTATTACGTTTTTAAAGGGCTGAAGGAAGAGAGAAACATAAACCTCAGACAGACGTTCCTGGTCCTATTGGTCTTGCAACCATGTTATAATTTATTTTAAAAGACTGTAAGTGTGTGCGTGGGGTTAATGTTCAAGGTGTTGTTTTTAACTGCAGGATGCTCACTTTTGTGAACGGGGGCATTTTGATTAACAACGTTTCCCATAACGTATATGTGAGTGATACACGTGTTTTCTTTTTCTATCTTTATATTAATATCAATTATTGTTCCAACAGGGTTTTGTACACTATACAAAATATACATACATTAGAGAGTTAAAGATTCCATTGATCAGCACTTAAACTTACCTCAGGTAAGTACTCTCTCTCTCTCATATAACATTGTGTGAATTTTTTCTTCTCTAATTCTTTTAAAAAATGTTGAATTTAAATATACTATAACATAATAGTATAATATATATTCAGGTATGCAGAGAGAGATTTTACACAAAAAAGCCTACACACATATGTATGTATGTATGCCTCATCTACGTGGAGATGTGTGTGTAAATTTATGTGTATTCACAATGTACATAAGTAATGCGTACATGTATACATATTGCATGAATCCGAGTATAAATAGGGTTTAATAAAAAACAGGGGATAGGGGGAATGAAGTCAATTGTAGCTGCTGCATTGCGAGCGCGTCGAAGCAAAGATGGTAATTACTTGTGTTTTAGGCAAAACCCATGTAGTATTCACTACTAGTTGTGCAGGAAATCAGCTAATTAAGCATGAATTCCGTCAGATATGGACTACATCCCTTTGGGGATGGGAAGGCGTGCTTGCAAGATCGCAGATAGAAAGGCGAGCTCTCTCTCTATATATATATTATAATTCAATATACTTTGTATATACACGGTACACGTAAACACACACCACACATACACAAACCACTATGCACATATCATTATGTATACAGAGGTTTAAATGCATGCATATACCCTACCACCCTCCCCAACACACACACACACTACACACGCACACACACAGATATATATATATGTATATATCTGCATACACGTTGTGTATATGTTTGCATCAATGCATAAATGTATGTGATATTCATGCATATGGATAATGTATTTGATTCTGCAGGCAGCTCAAGGCTTGAGAAGGAACAAAGTAAATGCCAAACTTGGCAAAGAAATAGCTAAAGCGTATGTACGAATTCCGTCTTAGTTTTTCTTCAAATTCGCTTAGTATTTGTTTCTTTAATGCATTTAAATTAAAATTAGACTAAAATAATACAAGAGAAACTTATAATAACTAATTCTCAGTACTTAACTTATTGTCGTTACTATCGTTTAATTCACAATTTAATAAACATTAATTCATAATAAAAACTAATTTATATTAATGTAATTAAACTAATCCTCACTTTATTCTGTATACTACGAAGTACTACATTATAAAATGGTAACATTTAAGTAATCTCTCTCTCTCTCTCGATTTTCTACTAATATATTTTGTTAATGTAGTGCTCGAGAAGGTGGACCGAATACATCTTCAAATCTGGTGTTGGCAGCATTGGTACAGAAAGCAAAAGACTTAAATGTTTCTAAAGAAGTTATTGAGAGGAATATCAAGAAGGCAAAAGATAAGGAGCAGCAGGACTTCACCGAAATCACTTACGAGGTATTACTCATGTACACACACATATGATGTGTATATATGAGTTCGTATACACCTCTCTTTCTATATATATAATATATTATGTGTGTGTGTGTGTGTGTCCCCTTTGATTTCCATATTTAATATGAATGTATGGGCAAAGGCAATACATATACTGTAAATATATTTTCACATGTACGTTGTACATATGTGTTTGTGAATTCAATAAAATAGCACAGGCGCTTTAAGAGTCCATTATAAACACATATCCCGAGATATATATTGGATATATATGTACATACATACGTTGGACTACATTTGTACATTTGTATGGATATACATCTGTATACTTTCTGTTTAATATATGTCACATTGAACGACGGATATATATGTATGCATTGATGTATGGTCTGTTCAGGGCTACTTGTTTGAACTACAAACATACGTATGTATGTGTCTGTGTTCTATTACCTACTATATGTATATTGTACGATTTGTACATACACACCCGGCACATACATATATACTCATCCTTCGGTTGTGTATTCAGGCCTACGGTTTTGGAGGTGTCGGCATCGTAGTGGAGGTCCTTACGGATAATCCTAAACGGGCTGCCTCATTTGTACGTGACGCTGTAAAGAAGAGTAACGCTAAGATGGCTGCTTCAGGTACATTTATAACTAAAACAACACACACACAAGTTAATGTTTTTATGTTTAATGCCTAGGCTCTGTATTGTTCAACTTTAAGCGGGCTGGAGTAGTTGCAGTTAAACATGCTGGTGTAAATGTAGAGGATTTTTGCTTGCTGCTACAGAGGCAGGTTAGTATTTGTTTCTCTCAGATTTTCTACGGTATTATAGAAATACTATAAAATTCTTTAACTACACACAGGGAAGCACGTACGCACACGTGTGTGTATATATTGTATCATATATATATGTGCATAGGAGTTACGTGCATACATATATCTTATGTATAGTTCTTAACTCTGTAAGTGGTGATCCATTAAAGGTGCTAATGACGTGGTAGAGCCTGAATCTTTAGAGGAAGAAACTGCAGCTGAGGACAAGTAAGGCCTGATATACATAAATACATACGCACATGTATATACAATGACATACGGTAATTTTTATATCTTAAGTGATTTTTGATTCGCAGGTATTTTAAAGTTTTGACAGCGGTTGAGAATTTCGGGCGTGTGAATTCTGCTCTTCGAGAAGGTGGCTTCCCTATAGACGCGGATAACTCAGGACTTGAGCTCATTCCCAATTCTTTTGTTGACGTACGTATTGCACACACACATACACATACAACAATTGTGTGTGTGCGAAATCGTACAAAATGATATTGCAATAACGAGTTGCATATGCCGTTGATACGTACTTTGGGTGCTTGTGTGCACGTGTGTAATATTGAAACGGTTTATTTATTTATTTATTTTCAGGCAGATGATGAAGCCATGGAGCTAAACAAGACATTAATTGATAAACTACTTGAGTTAGAAGATGTGGATGCTGTTTATTCTACACAGCGTCCTTGAACATCAAGGAGCTAAACTCTTGATGGTACGTCTCTTCTGCGTGTGCGTGCGTGCGTGCATATATACATATATATACATGTACTATTATAACTTCGTTTACTGTTTGCACACGTGGACTGTTTATATATACACATATATACGGAATTATATTTTGTATATAATTATATAATATATTCTTTATTTTAAAGAGAACTGTATAAACACTACATACTAGAATATGCGAGTATATTCTTGCAGTATGAAACTTTACATAATATATAAATTTAAATTTTTTTTAGAAATAATATATCTTATGTACCTATATAAATTATTATTTAAAATATATCAAGAATATAGGTTAAATGTATACAATTTCACTTTGAGTTGTTATCGTTTAATTTTCTTTGATAAAAATTAATGGTTATTACATTAACGTATTGTGATCGGTTTCTCGAGGATTCTGTACAGTTGCATATGGACCCGTAGGCATTAGTCACACTACATAGTAAATTGATTTAAACAAGTTGAAAATTGACTGTATCTAATCTTATATTAACAGTTTATTGTGTGTATAATGGTCGGCAAATATTAAGCCAGTCGGCATATTTAAAAAACTTATATATTCTAGAATATTCTTATGAATATTCTAGAATATGCTAGAAATATCTGGAATATCTGTGAATATACTAGAATAATACGAAGCCTCCTGAGCCGGAGCCTCCTTTTCACCGAGACCCCACAGCCTGCTGCAGTTATACTTTGGTGGACGAAGAAACTATGAGGAGAAATGGAGATGGTTATCCACACACACACACATCATTAAATTAATACTTTTTTAAATGGTTAACAGCCAGTGTTGAAATGTATAGGACATACTCAAAATGGTTAAATACAATCATCAAGGTAAAACATATTTGTACTGGTCTTTAGACAGATTGTGTGCACTGCCAATGGTCGATGTTATTGCCACCAACACCGCAAATACAATGCAAAACTGCATAAAGGTGTTGTAAGCTTATCAAATATTATATGTATGTCTATACTAACTTACACTGTATGTCTACATGGTAATCACACACACACACGTTAAAGAAGCTCTCACCATATTTCCAAGCCATAATAGGCTTAATCTCCGAGGTTTACGATATTCTTCCACAATATACATGGTATCTAAAAGAGGATGTAAATACATGTATTAGTTAATAATTATAAATTGTTAACTGTGCACTTTCTTTACCAAGTAAGACGTGGGTATGTTTGCAAGTCCCCCAACAGCGGCTTCCCAAGATATGAAGTAAGGTGACGTTAACATTGCTATAGCTGTTGTTATAGCTTGAATAGGCAAAACAACACACTTACTAAGCTAAAAGTTATCACAATAGACTAGTTAACTTACCAACATATGAAACTCTGATAATTAGGCGAACTTGAAAGCTGGTTGACATTTTCCAAGCATTCTCTGTATAATCTTCCAGTGAGTTGAAGAGTGGCATTGCATAAATCTGCAAATTATCTCGTTAAGCACTACTCCCGAACCCTAAAATGGATGCGATACCTGATAAGTACCACAGAGATGGAGGACTAACATGACATTTGCAGCCACAATCAAAGCTCTCGGCTTTTCAAGTGCAATGAGCACATTGCAGTTTCTGAAGTGATAGAGACACTGCTTAGGTGTTTGATCCCCATAAAGCCAATAACCTGCAACTGCAACTGGGATATAACAGAAGGCAATTATCACATAAGCAACAAGTGTTCCTTGCCCATTGCAACTTTTTGAAGGCCTTTGTTGCGTGCTTGGAATTGTTGCTTGGATTTCAACTGCTATGTTTTGCCCTGCGGAGCATGCAAAGACTAGCTGCCCAAGTGCTGCAAATATTCTGAATACCAGATCGTTGTCGTGAGGGTAATCATGCCGAACTGGTTCAGGAGCAAAAGGGGGTTGCTCGTTCCTATTGAAAGCAACAATAGTAATCCATACAATTGTAGAATACCTGCATATATATAATATATGTATCAAAAGCATATCATATGTATGCATATTTAAGAGATTACCCAATGGCAGTTACTGCACCAATAAGTGACACAAACGTGAGTGAAGTAAAGTCTGGAAACTGCGAAAGTAAGAGTTGAAAGGATCCAAAACCAAGAGCCCAAGGCCATGTAGGATGCGCGTGTCTTGCGAATATCTTCTTTAGTGAAGATGCAGCTGTAATAATGTAGACGATGTCCACAATGAATATAATGATAAACTGAAATGGAACAACTAGCCAGAAACCAAGTCTTTCTCCCAATAAATGTCTCCCCAGGTCCCGATATCTGTCAAATCTTCTGCCTCTTATCTCATGCAGCTCCACCATTTGTGAGTAGCAAATCAAGCTAAACACTATAAACCATAACAAGGCAATGATTCCTAGTTCCCTGCCAACATAAGTAAAATGTGTGTAGCATTGATGTCATAATGCGCGCGCGCGTGTGTTAGTTATATGTTAACCATTAGTAGTGTCAGAGTGAATGTGTTGTCTGTATGTGTGTACGTGCTCATGCGGATGTGGGTGTTGGGACCTATTACAGTTGTGTGTTTTAACCTGCATGTGTGATGTGCATGGTATACGCCAAATAGTGTATTTTAATATATGTGGTTACTTATTAAACGCATGATTTACCAGCTCAGGGCAGACATTGGACTTTGGAGATTCAGTACACCGGCTCCTATTGTTGCTGTGACTATATGCACAGTTGCATACCACCATCGACTTGACCAAGAAGAATTGAGAGTGAGCCCAAACTCCATCTTCTTTTTACAAATCCCTAAACAAAAAGCTTTGTTATTTTTGGTGTGAAATCTACATTTTAAATCAGTGTAACGAGGCGCAATCATTTTGACTGACAACTTAAAATTAACATTTATCATGATTAATTAAGACTAATTTAATTAAATGGTAATGCTAACAGTTTTACGTTAAATTGTTAATTAAATTCATTAGCATATAATTTATATAAACAAATTTGACAGCAAATCACTATTTACAATTAATAATGCTTCCATCTCATTCCGCTGTTTTAAATGCATAATTTCTAAGATTTTACATAAAATAGGCATTTAAAAATGCAAATTTTGCACCGGAAAATAAGCACTAGTGTGTGTTATATGTATACTAATAGAACTTATATTGTACACAATATATTGTACTCACTGTGAATGAGCTCGATAAATGATCATCATGGTCCTCCAAATTCTGTAAAGACATATTCATAGTTTCTAATTCAAATCTATTGAGCATCTACATATCTAAATTTCTAGAATTCTCAGGAAGAACTAACCATATATCACTCATTGAAGCACATCTGTATATGCAAGTAGTCATCGTACGACTCACAGACATTGTGATCTGTATGTAACAGTAATCTATTTGTTAATCACATCATTAACTAGCAATGTATTTTATAAATACTTAAACATTTATTTACGTCAATAACCTTGCTCATTTCTCTGGTGATACATAACAACTCTCTTGTCACTGTCAAGAGAGTTCTTAGCAGATTGTTGCCAAGGTGCTTGTATATTACATCCAAATCGTTGCATGTGCGGAGTGGCTCCACAAGTCTATTATATTTTCAAAAGGTCAATCTTTGTGTTCGTCTACTTTTGTAGGCTTCGTGCACACGTGTCCGCGCTGGCATTGTGAACCAACGATGGAGATCTTGCATGGTGGTATGATCTAATGCTTCTTATAAAGGCACTTGTGTGACGACAGATTGTAGTATGTCAAGACATTTTCATTAACAAAAACTAATGTACAGAATTGGGATAGCCGTTGATCTTCAGAAGGTCGCACGTAATGATTTATCCGTGTATAACACAAAAAGTCTCATATTCTAACATAGTCAAGTGTTACACAGTGAACATTTATCTGTGTACTTACATCAAGGTTTATAATATAATGTGTTTATTAATGTCCACCGGAATAATAAGTCCATCTGACGGCTCTTGACTTAGCTTCGGTCAGTTTACTTCCTTATTGTATTCATACATTAAAGTGTAACATATCCTTGATAGTTCATCTACGATGTATTTGAAGTGTTGTTTTGTGTTTCTGCCTTGGTAACCTAACAAACCATGCACATGACCCCGTAATTAAATGCCTTTAACAGAATGTGAGCATCATTAGAGTGAATATACTTAAAAGCTGACGTCGCCCTTAATTGACACGCTGGCAAATACCGAAAATATTGTTTTAGAATCTGCATTAAACTAAAGTAGTGTTGGTTGACGAAATATGTGAGCTAGCATTTATGACACGGCTTGACTGCTGCTGAAGAACCCTAGGGTTTCACTATCCCCTCATTTCATTCTCGTTCTTCCCAATTCTTTAATTTCCTTGCGCGTATTCGAATGGATGCCAGCGGATTTGAGGGTGGCAATGGAAGTGATGCCATCGACACATATTAAGAGAGAGGCAGAGACGTCAGAGGAAGAAGAACAAATAACGGAAGCATAGCAACATTAGGTGAAATCTATTTCCTTTTCCTTTAAGTAGCAATTCCCGAGTTGCTAGTTTCCACACATCTAATGGAGCTGTTATCACTACAGGCGTGTATAGATATCACAGAATGCGGGAATCGCCTTATGGCTGTGTCATGTAGCAAGGCAGCTTCATATGTCGCTGTAGAAATTGTCTAAGAGAGAAATATGACAATGAGTATTACAATAGGAACAGATTCTACTATCATGTACAAACCATATGGGATATGGTTTTCAATCAGAAGCAAATAGTTGAAAAGGTTATGGAAACAACAATTGAAGAAATTTTATGATTACGATCAGCCTTTATTGGAGGAGATGTTAGCAGGAGTTTGGAATGAGGAGGAGAACTCGGATGTAGAACTTGAAGAAGAAGAAGGCATAATCAAGGATGTTAACAAAGAGCAAGAAGCACCCAACCAGGATTTTATTAAAGGTCAAGTTGTACATGGAGTGGTTCAACATCCTTTAGAAGATAAGGTGTGCAGGGTTCTTTTTGACCTGATAAGAGAGTTTGATAGGGCTAGAAGTTTTGATACCGGGTTGGTCAGGTGATGTCAATGGCTTTAAAGTTCTAAAGAACAATCGACACTTGACCAAATTTTTAACGGCTTGGGATGCCCATCGTTCATTACCACTTTGTATGTTTGCATGAAGATTCCCCAACGTTTGTGTTGACTTAACCTTGTCTGTGAGACCTAGTAAGTCGTTTCATATGAATAGCTTTGATATAAATCTCTAATTTGCTGTTTAAGAGTAGAGGCAAGGTATCACTATGGAAGAATTGCAACACTTGCCGACAAACATGTGCTGAATGTGGAGAATTCATTAAGAAAGCTTTGCAGGTGCATTATATATCCTTAAAGACCAAGCTGCAAATGAGAGTTGCATGTAGAAGCATTTGTTGGGAAGATTTAAGGCCTTGGTGTCACAAGCGCAATTGGGTTGGAAGACTTTTTATAAGTGCCCAAATAGGACCAGAGAAATCTAGGATGGAGCATTATAAAGGAAATACTGAGAGTTCTTGAATTTAGATCAGAAGTTTAATCTTCCTTTAATTCGTCTGCAATGCTCTGGTATGGTACATATGTGGCCTACATAAGATAGCTACATAACTGGTAATATGACTAATGAAGATAACTCATATATATTGGATTATTCCCATTGTGGAGAAAAATACACAGTTACTTCTGAGGAAGTTACTGAAAATTATAGAAATTTAGTAGTTCTTCTTGTTGGGATGGTTTCAATTCCACACAGATAATACAAAGGAAAAGTGGCAATTTAAATGTGAAAATTTTAAATCCTTTTACCACCAAAAAGTATACATGTACGCTAATTATGTGGTTTAACATGGGGGTTTTGTATATTGTTGTAGTTGCAAACCACACGACACAATGAGAATTGTTAAACTGTTACAAGGTAATAATTAGCCCATTTTTATTTATATTCATGCTTATTGATTATATTTATAAGAAAATAAAACCCATGTAGACATTGTGAGTGCCATAAAGTAAGGAAAAAAATACTTTTTAATAGCCCTCAACTTTGACTGCAAAGATCTTTGAAATCTTACCTGTAAGTATAGACTTATAATACGGTTAAATATAAAAATGTTTTATAACATGAGTTTGGGTCATAAACACAACACATGATCCAAGGCACAATGTTTAATTAAATTTATTTGTTTTAATAGCTCTTTACTCATGAATGCCTAAAACATTTGCTTTCTTCAGTCCCACAAGATACCAACTGGTTTTAATCATTGCACCCAACTATTAGTGGTAAGATCTATTCCTCTCTTTCATAAATCTTTTCCATTTGCCTCTAAACTTGTCATAAAAATGCATGTAACAATGGATATTCTCATTGGTGCATTTTTTGGCCTCACAAAACATGTAGTTAAGTCTTTTTCTAAATATTGAAAAAAAAAATAAACCATCAGAATCACGAGTTTATAGTAGATATAAACTCTTGAAATTAAAAAAATCATGTTAAAAAGCATCCAAATCATGTGATAAAACATACTGTATATGATGTGTAGACCAAGTTTATTCCATTTGATGGTTATTGGTGGGTACATATCTTATAACATATTTTAAAATCACCACGTATGTACTTGAACAAATTTCTAGCTTATTACACAACTCTTTAATACTATCCAATTCATCCTCAGTTCATTTATATGATCTTGTATAATTATATATAATTTGAGTGATATTCTTCAGCAACTTGCACTTTGTCATTTCTAAGTTATTTAACAATCTTACAAGCACATACAATTGGTACCATTGTGCATAAACCTATTGCTCATTGATTTGTAAATAGCCTAACCACTTAAAAGGATAATATGACACTCTTGTAGTTAACATTCTTCATGTCTTACATTTTATAAGAGCTATTTAATCACTTAAACTCACATTCTCTGAGATTACTTTGAAAGTACTTTTATTAATCTTTTTATAAGCATTTAATGCCACAGTAGGCATAACAGAAATATAAATTGGTACAAAACATCAAACTACAAATAACATGTTTTTCAAATGAAGAAATGCATGTGTTATATATACATATGCTGACCCAAATAGTCACTTAGATGAGAGAGGCAAGTTTTGCCTTGAAACATGTGTCCCACTAAATCCTTCTCAATCGAGCAAAATTTAATTCTTCTTACTTCTGCTTTTAAAACTGTTGCACTACACTTTTCTAGTCATTCATTATTTTCTTCTTTGGTAATTTCATTGATAATCCAATATTACTATACTTTATGAGTTTTAATGCTATTTCTTATATAATATAATTATTATAAGTATCATTGTGAAACACAAAGCTTCGCGGTTACAACTGAACCACACACAAGAGCACATATACTTGCTAATGAATATGTGCCATTCAATATTACTATGCATTTTAAAAGTACAAAAAAATAATAAAAAAGGTATGTGTTGTACCACATTTTAATGATGTAAATAGCTTTTTAAACATTATAGTGTGAGGGATTATATAGAGGTTCATGGAAAGCTTTACATAATTGTAATATAAATATGTAAAATTACTTATGTGAATTAGTTAATGAGATTATAGCCATCCATACTTTTTTCATTTCTAAGGCTTGTAATAACAGATTTAGATTCTCATTATTGGAAGATGTTACAAAAACCCCATTCAAAACTTAGTGTGGCTTACTTACAGGATGAAAATGTTATACATTTAAAGCATGTATATAACAATATAGTATGTCATAATTGTTCATTAACAAAGACAAAGGAAAGCATTGAAGATTCATCTCTAGAGTGAGAAGCAAGGGCTGAGTACTTTGTCAAGTAAAATAAAGCTTTCTTTTCATAAATGAAAACATTTTGAATTAAGCATCCCTCATAATGATATATAAAAATAAACATTTAAAGTATATATTATAGAAACAGCATGATATAAGATTCTTTTAAGTAATAAACCATCTCCTTGAACTATTTTTAAAACCATACTATGGATATATACATATTAAAATCATGTATGCGTTAAAAATCAAATTTTATCTTATGGAAACCATCTCAAGAAACCATTTTCAAAAAAATAAATTTAAAACCATTATATTTACTATACCAAACCAATTTTTAAACCATACAAACAAAAAACACACACTTGCAAAACCATTTTAGAAAACCATAAAAAAATTTGGAAACCATTATTAAAATCATATTTATTATACCAAACTAGCTTTTAAACCATATTGATAAAAATAAAATAAAATAAAATAAATAGTCATAATGACTAACCATAAATACAAAAAAACCACTTAAAAATCATTTTTAAAACCATAAAACCATGTGACTACATAAACCTATGTAACACAACTTGTTATAATGTTTTTATGGTGATAAACAAATATATCAAACATGTTTAGTTCTTTCTTTGTACTAATAAAAAAAAAGATATTATCAATCTTGTACTTGAATGTGGAGGTTTTTAACATCATAGTTTTCCAAATAATATTATTTCAATTAAAGATCATACTTAATATTTTAATTTTGAAAAAAAAAAAATCTTAACACTATATTCATTCCTTGAAAATGAGACTTCATTAGTATTTATTAATTACTCCTTATATTTTTTTTAAATCAATAATTACTTAAATATATAATAATATATATGATAATATAATTAATATATTAAATCTTACATCATTATTATAAAGTTAATAAATATACTAACTAGCTTTAATGTGGGTTGAATTAAATTATTAACTTAATAATATGAAACTATGGATACCATATCAATTTAAAACATTACTTAAAATGCTTCATTAATTATTAATACAAAATTGAGTTTATCTATAACAATTCTAAACATTTATTTATAAGGCGGAATACTTTTCTTTGTGTTTATAGAACAATGCCCACAGTTTAACTTCCCTCTTTATATTTATATAGCTTATGATTAATTTAATATATTTAACAATTATATAACGACTTTTATGTTTATCTTCCATAGGTTAAACAATATGCTGATTCTCATTAAACTTCTCTTATTTATTAAGTTGGTAATCAAGTTTAATTTCAATAATGACATAATTAAATTAGTTCTTTTGAATTATTTTCTAGTATCTTAGGCCCTACAAAATTCTCAAAAATTAATCTTATCATCTATAAGTTGAATTTGCCATTTTTTTTTCAAGTTTCATTTAATATTTTATACTTTTTTGTTCAAGTCATAACATACATTCTTCATCCTAAGTTGTGTTTTAGTTTCTTCTTTTATCATTGTAAAATAATCCCAAGTATAAATTAAATCCATGTTTTTATCAATAGTAATTTCAATACCTAATTGATTAAAATTTCTCTTATTATATTTAAAACATCATGTACAAGGTTATTATATACATTAATAATCGTGTATGTCTTCTACTTCTTTAAGAAAATTATTTTTCTATAAAATTTACATGGGAACTTAGTTGTAATTTTGTTATATGGTTAAGAAAAATGTTAATTTTTATTGATTCTATTGCAACAACTCGGATTCACTAATTTGTAAAATTTGTTATTAAAAGGGGAGGGGGTATTATCATAATACAACATTTAAATCTAATAGATAAGCAAATTTATAAGAAAAATAGTTTTAAGTTAAGCATAAATTAAAATTAATTTAAAAATTCTAAAGTTGACACAAGCCAAAATTATTTTAGGTTGAGAATATATAAAGTTAGGCATTACCATTATACGATTAGTTTTTATTAATATCAATTAATAGATTAATCTCTTTTTCATCTTTCTCGATTTTTAATTTTATCTTTTGTTATCAAGTGAATTAGGGCTTAGGAATAAACTTGCTCATGAGTAAATAAATAAATTGATGTAAATTTTGAGGGGAGCTTCATTTAAAAATAAAGTAATATAAAGAGATTTATTATAAAAAAGGTTGTTAAATTAAGTCAAATGTAAGGCAAAGTTTTTTTTTATTTATCAAGCCACAATTCAAGAGCAAGGAGGCTTGACTCAAAAGCAAAACAAGAATTAGGAACAAAACGATAATAAAAGGCAAGAACAAAACAAAACAAGACAAGAATGATCGTAGAATGATTGGTATTAATGATTGTACAACAATTAGGTTGGAGCTTTTATGTTCACAACTCCAAAAATTAATCTAGGCATAAGTTAAAAATATACTCCAAGAGCTAATCTAGTCATGAACTAAAATAATGTCCCTTATCCTGTAAGCATATCATGTAGGCATGCATATCCTGTAGGTATTCTTGTAAGCATATCATGTATCCCGTATCCTGTATCCTGTATCGTGTCGTGACAGTACCTCCTCCCTAAAAACGAGTTCCACGAGTCCTAAGACTTGGTTTAGTAAGATACATCGATGGAAGGCAACAACCTTGGAAGAACATGGAGTAAATTGGATGTAGGTTCCTAAGTGATTAGTAGGCAAATAACCTTTTCAATCACCAAGTATTGAAGTTGGCAGCGATGAAGACGAGAATCAAGGATGGCTGCAACTTCGTACTCAGGTTCATCATCAATGACCACAGGAGGGGGAGGAGAAGAAGCACAACTAGGAAGAGAAGAAGGATGATACGGTTCCAACAAAGAGGTGTGAAACATAGATGAAGTTTCATAATAAATGGTAACTCTAGTCGGAAAGCTATAGGATTGACTTCAGCCGCAATTCTGTAAGGGCCTAATCATTGAAAATCCAACTTAGAAGAAGGCTGTTGGTGCAAATATGCTGACAAAGAAGCCACATGAGATCACCAATCTTGTATCCAGGTGCCAGCTGACGATGAATATCAGCATGCGTTTGTACCGTTCTTGTGCCTATTGAAGATGAACTCGGAGATCATCTTGTACCTAACGAAGATGCTGAAATGATCATGTACTGCAGGAGTGGAAGAGGAGAAGCATGAGGAACAAAGTCAAACGTGGATGGTAGCTTGTAAGAGCGAAGAAAGGTGTCTAGCCTGTAATGTGAACGGAGTTGTTGTAAGCAAACTCCGCTATAGGAAGAAGGTCCAACCAATTGTTCTGTTGATAATTGATGAAGCAGCAAAGATACTGCTCTAAGATCTGAATCGTGCGTTTTGACTGGCCATCAGTTTGCGGATGATATCTTGAAGAAAGATTCGTAGACTCCGGAGAAGTCTCGTTACAATCTGGACATAAATTGTGGGCCTTAATTAAAAACAATGCTCTCAGGAAGACCATGATGTTGGAACACTTCGCGGATTACTAACTTAGCAGTTGTCTGGCCTGTAGCCGTCTTGTTACATAATAGGAAATGAGCCTGTTTGGTGAAACAGTCAACCCCACAAGAACTGCATCAAATCCACGAAAAGGAGGAAGATTTGTGAGAAAATCCATAGAAATGAATCTCAAGGAGCAGAGGGAATAGGAAGAGAACGAAGAAGACTAGAGGGTGCGTGATGAGGCATCTTCGACCTGTTGTAGGTGTCACAACTCCATACAAACTTTTTACAAAACCTCGCAACCCAGGCCACCAATAGTTGTGGGTCACCAACTCAACTATCTTCGCCACACCAAAATGTCATGTAGCTGGGTATCATGACAATCATGTACACACGAGTCCTGTAAATACCAACATGAATGTACATGAGACCTTCCTGGTATAGAGTCCGTCCTATATGACAAACAACTTGTAGTTTGTAAGAAACTGGAGGAAGGGGCTTATGATGTCAGGACTAATGTGTGAAAACACATTCTTTACCAAGTCGTATGTAGCCAACTGCAAATGGATGTCTTGTAAAAGTGTTAAATTTGTTGGAGCCTAATGAACTTGTAGTGCCACAAGCCGAAATCATTCAAGACCCAATAACACTTGCTTTTGACAGTCATATGCAAGATCGGTTGCATCCGCTTTGCCATTCTAAAAACCAGGCCCATAAACAATGATAAAATAAAACTTGATAAAAATTCTGCCACCTAGCCTGTCACCGACTGAGAACTCAAGCCATTTGAAAAAACTCCAGGTTCTTATGATCCGTAAGAACTTGTATAGGATGTGCAACACCTTCCAAGAAGTGCCGCACTCCTCGAACAAATCCATAATGCCCTTAAGTTCCTTGTCATGAATCTCGTAATTAATTTTTGTTAAAAGGAATTACGAGAGTGAAAGGCTACAGGATGGAGTAATTTGTCTTCTCCAACTTGTGATAAGATAGAACTTAATACAAAGTCCGAAGCATTTGCTTCAACGAAGAAGAAAAAAATGATTAGAATGTGCTAAATTAGAGCTGTCATGAAGGCGTTCTTCAGTGTTAAGAATGCATGTTCCGCCTTATTGGACCAAGAGAAATCCCATGTGCGCTTGGTGAGTTCCATGAGTAGAAGTACACGCTTGGAGAGTCCTGTATGAATCGCCTGTAGAAGTTTGCAAAGCCAAGGAAACATTATACGTCTTGTAAACTTGGCCTCTTCCACTCCATAATATTTTTCACCTTATGCATGTCCATGGAAAGCCAACAGGAGAGACGATGTAGCCCAAGAACTTCACAGTATCCCTATCGAAAAAACACTTTTCCAACTTTGCTACAAGCCATGCTCGTGAAACTTCTGTAGAACTAGTCGTACATGCTTGTCATGTGTCGCCTGGTCTTGGAGAAAATATCACCACAAACTGGTCCAAGAAGTTGCGAAAAGATGTCGTTTTCATGTGTGTGGAACATGACTAGGGCATTTGTAAGTCCGAAAGGCATCACCGTGACTCGAATGTTACTTTGTATAAAGGCAGTCTTCCACTCATTGCATAGACGAATTTGTACAAGATTATAGGCCCCTCGTAAGTCAATCTTCGTGACACCTTTGTTCCTCGTAACGATTAAGAAGTTCCGGAATCATGGCATGGGTACTGGTTCCAGATGGTGACTTGATTTAAACCCCTGTACTCCACAACCGAATGCAAACTCCATTTTCTTCTTGACAAAGAAGATATGTGCTGCAGAGGACTTTGAGTGACGAATAAAGCCGAATGCCAAATTATCCTCGATGTACTGGTGAAGAATCTCCAATTCTGTAAGTGAAGTGAATAAATCGGTCCGAACGGTGGAGTCTTTCCTTCCGCAAGATCATAGAACAATCGTAAGACCTATGAATAGGAAGAATTGCAACCTTGTGTTTATCAAAAACGTCATGAAAGGAGTGATACTTAGATGGTAGGGAAGAAGTAGGAGAAGGAAAAGGAGATTGAAAAACAGGAGAGTCAGATACAGGAGAGGTAGAAGAGGACATAGGAATTACTTGAAAGTGAAAAGATGAAAAGGAGCAAAATCAGTGGCAAGTTCATGCATAGTAATGGTAAGAACGTAGAGAGGAGAAGGGGGAGCTGTGATGAAGAAAGGATCTTGGAAGATGGAATAGAAGGAGAGTAATAAAAAGAGGCAGGATTGAGGAAACTTATGTTGATGTTGACAAGTGTACAAAATTAGAAGATTCCTGTACAGAAGTCTGTGAATGCACAGGAGTGAAGAGGTATGCGAATGTGCTGACAAACTAACAAGAGGTGGATCCTGTTGAGAAGGAACCTTCGACACTAATACAAGATTTTGGAAAAACCTGTACAGGAATTCGTGAACTTACAGGAGTGGAGAGAGTCTGCAGATGTGTTGATGAACTGACATGTGGTGAATCCTGTCAAGGAGGATTCTTCAACACTGATACAAGGAACATGCACAGTCAATCTAGCTTGTACTGCCTCAGACACTAAGGTCATATCTTGCACGTGAGAAGGTACATGATTAATCCTGGCTGCCGGAGAGGAAAACGTGAGCGTCCTAGACCTCTAGTTGATCTGAGGTTTGTAACCACGAACCATGGCATGCCCAAATGATGGAAGTCGTCCGAGTCTTGATTAAGTTGAAGAAAATTGAATAATTGAATGCGGCATGAGTGCAAGAGAGAGGTGTGATAACATAGGTAATTGCGCAGAAGTAATCAGACGACCATCTATAACCTTTACAGGAACTGCACGCTTCAACTTCACCATCGGAATGCCATGCTAAGTTGTAAAAGTGTCATCCATGAAGCATGCATTTGCACCAGTGTTCAACAGGGCAAACTCCTTGAGCTCTCGATTATTGAGGTGAATTTGTACAGGAATTTGAGTGATGGAATGGTGTGAGCAACACTAATGGAGCCTGCACCTACATCCAACTTCGCGGCTCCTAAACGAAGTGGACATTGAAGTTTTTCAACTTAACTTCAGCTTCAACTTTATGCATCTTCAACTTCCTGGCTTTAATAGGACATTTTGCCACATTGTGTCCTGCTTTACCACATACAAGCATAAGTTCTCACCGCGACAATCTTGTTTCTCAGTAGCTGAAAGTGGGCCACGCTTGTACTTGTCAACCTCCATAAGAACTACTCCAGAAAGTGTCATAGGAATATGTGCTACAAGTACAAGATTGGCTTGCAGGAACTGTGACGGGATTTTTCCTAACAATGCTCGAACAACGGTTGTCGTAGCGAATGGCATGTTGCATGATCTTTGCTAAGGTTTGAGCATCCGGTAACGTAAGGAGAAGGTCCTTCACGTCTCCCTCAACCCGAACGAAAGTGTTCGATCAATGCAGTTTCATCCCATAGAATGTTTGTGCAAAGTGCTGAAATTCGAATGCATAGATGGAAGCTAGTCGGAATCCTTGTGTGAGCTTCCTTAATAACTTCGTGCATGCGAAACGGTACTTATCGGGAAGCAGGCTTCAAAGGCAGCCATAAATCCTTCAAAGCCTTCCATCAATGGATCGTCAGGCCAGCAAAGGGCAACCCAAGCCCGTGGGGATCCAACTAGTAAGGATGCCAAAAGGCCAACCTTTTGTGCATCAATCGAGTAGCGCGTGGTTGCATACAAATCAAAAGCTTGATCTGATTCAAAAAACCTTGAAAATTCGTGCGATTGCAATGAACTTTTTGGCATGTTGATCTTTGGTAGTTCAATTGAGAGAAAACCACGAATGCTTGAGAGAGAGCCTATGCAATAGTCTTGAAAGATGCATCAGCAACTGCATGCGCCACTTGGTGGAACCTTGCAGATCTGTGACCACTTGGTGCAAAGTGGCTAGCTCATGAACATTTGATGCTCGTGTTGAAATTGCTCAAAATTTGGCATGATCCATGAAAGAAAGAAGAAGGAAACAAGGGAAAAAAGCTAAAAAAAAAAAGTAATTGAAAATCAAGGAGTTATAAATCAATTACTAAGCCATGATCCAAGAGCAAAGAGACTTGACTCAAGATCAGGACAAGAATTATGAACAAGACGAGAATAAGAGGTAAGGAACAAGACAAAACAAACAAGAATAATCGTAGAATGACTGGTGTTGATAGTAATTGATTGTACAATAATTAGGTTGGAGCTTTTATGTTCACAACTCTAAGAGCCAATCTAAAAATAATGTTCCTTATCCTGTAAGTATATCCTGTAAGATCATATAGATATATCATGTAGATATATCTTATAGGCATATCCTGTATCCCGTATCCTATATCCTGTATCGGGTCGTGACATTATCAAGAGTAACTCCATAATCATGTTTTAAGTGTTCTACATGTCAAATATTGTTTAAGTTTCCAAAATGTGTTTGCTCACGCATTATACTTAACATTCTAGTATGTTTATACTCATCTTTGAATGAGACTTATCCAACATAATTTAATTGGTTCTTCCTCCTTAAGTGATGTCACACTCAGGTCACTCTCTAGCAAGTTAGGTTCATACACATGAATTTACTTAGTTCTTCTTATTTAAGATGGTGTTATATATGTGATCATTTAATTAATTAGTCACTTGGTTATACTTAATATGATTTTACACATGTGACCATCTTCTTAGTTAATATGTAGTTCATTTAGTTATATTTATCCAAGATAATGCTATGTAATGTTTTTAAATTTTTTTTGTCTTTATGTTGTAAGTTGTCTACTACATGATATTGGTTTGTCTTTAACTTTAAGTTTATTAATGAATGGTAAACCTATTTGAATGAATTTAATGGGTTTGTATCTTGAAACTCCTTTTATGAGTCAGGCGCATGATCTTTTTATACGTGTAATTCCTCTAAAACTTATGTGAATGATTAATATTATATTATGTGGGTTAAATGTGTTTAAGAACAAGTCTTTCATTATGAGTGTATCTCACATTCTTTTCTTGAAAAAACATGATAGATCTTTAAGATTTCAAGGTCAATTAAGTATGTGATTGAATTTGAAGTTGTCTTTCAAAAAAAGTTATTGAACTAAACACAAGTATTAAAATCATGCACTAAGTTTATAATATGTTAAGATATCTTATGAAAGATAACATTATTAATTTTGAGAAAATTACATTTGTACCCTTTAAATTTGTTATGTTTACATATATATCTTTAGAAATTTAAATTTACATATATATCTTTAAAATTCAATTAAACTTCATGCATTACCTATATATTGTAATATAATATAACTATTTCAAATTAATAGTCTTTGTTTATTTATATATTTATGAATTTAATAATGCTTATTTAAACTTCATTATATATTTTTTAGATTTACTTTAAATATATATATAAGTATGCCTTTAAAAATTTATAATTAATTGAATATATCTAATGTTTAACTCCAAAATGCAAGCAATTAAACATATGTATCACAATATAATATGAAATAAGTACTTTAAAAATATAACATTTAGTAGCATTGCTTATTATAATATTTATTATAATTTACTAATGTCCATTTAATATGATTTCATTTCAGTTTTTATAACAATAAAATTATTTTAATATTGAAAATTTAAATATAATAACTTAAGTATATGTAAATTTAAAACTTTCACAAGGGTATATATAATTTAAAACTTCCCAAGGTATATATATATATATATATATATATATATATAATTAAAAACTTTTACAGAGTATATATGTAAATTTTAAAATGTTAAGGTTATATATATAAATATGCTAAACTTGAGGGTATATATGTAATTTATTCTTTACCTCTGTATTGTCTATATATATTATTTATAAATATGAAGTTTATCGTATATCTCATAATAAGATAAATAAATAAATCTGCACAATGAATATATTTTTAATTACATGAAATAAATGAAACAAATATAACACTTTATACTTGACTATGTAAACTCATGCTGTGTATGCATCAGAAAAAGAAAACAATAAAATAATATGTGAAGGATAGAAACGTATGTGTATGTGTGTGTGTATTTGTGCAAGTGCTGAACACAACTTATAAGCAAATGCAATTTTATGATATATATTTTCCAAGTATCATGTGTATGTGTTTATGTTAATTTAAGTATCTATATGCGAGTGTTTATAACAATAACTATTAATAAATAAATTATTCACAATTTAAATCTTATGTGCTATAAATAATCATCATAAGGTGGATTTAATATCGTTAAGATTGTGTTTACTTACTGACCAATACACAAGATGTTACACACTTAATATTATAATTGCAATCAATTAACAAATATTAAGTCACGTATATGCATGTTTCATCAATTTCGTTATGTCAACAGTTAAATATATATTTTATAAGAAAATACCAATTTAAGTGTGAATCTTATTGGCCTATATAAATGCAACAAATTAACAAAACATATGTAATATAGCGTAGTAATTATATGTTACAAGCAGCTCAATACACATGATTAAATAGAGCATGTGAACAAATCGAAATACTTTAATTAAGCTTATAATCCTAACAAGTAAATACTTTTATAATGTATAGAATTAGATCATGCGTAACTATATATCTATATGTGATATAAATAATTTAAGTAATATTAAAATGTCCCATTAAAATATCATAGTGAGCCCGAAAATTCTTGGAATGCCCCAACCACATTTTAAACGTGGCGACTTGTGACATTGCGGAAAAAATGCATGCTGACGTGGCAAACTCCGCGTGTATATGACTATAATGACTGCAATTACAAGTAGATACTTTTATAATGTATAGAATACCTATATGTGACGTGGCTTTGGTTTAAATAATTTACAATATTAAGTATATATCTTAACTCATATTAAAATGTCTCATTAAAATATCATAGTGAAGCCCGAAATTCTTGGAATGCCGCCAACCACGACTTGGTATGTCTTATGACATTTGCGGAGAAACTGCATGCTGACGTGGCAAACTCCGCGTGTATACGACTATATATGACTGCAATTACAAAGACAATTGCAGTTTTTTATTCTCTCCTTTCACAGATGGGCTGTATTTCTAGCAAGTCTCTTCCGCAATTCCACGTTTTCAGAAGCAGAAGCTCCCCAGTGTGAAATCGTGAACAACACAGAGAAACAGTGGGGCTGAGGGACAGGGAGAGAGAGGTTTATGGAATTCTGCGGCACAAGTGAAACCAAGCCAACACAGAGAGAGTAGAGGTAAACTTGAAGGATGCAGGGACTTATTACAGAATGGCAGTTCTTGTTATGGTGGACGATGGAGACGACAGTAAGGTCGAGCCTACTATTCCTCCTTTGTTTATGATACAGAGGATTTGATTGACCAGAAAAGAATTACTATTGAGAGGAAGAATAACAAGTATGTGCTTGAAAAGAGCGATAGAGTGTGATAAAGACGAACTTCATTCTTTTAGAGAGATCTGTAAATACAAATTACATGTCAAACTTTTTATTACACCTTTAGTCAAATACACATGAAACTCATGCGCACACATGAGCACGCACACGCACGCACACTATAAATATGAGATACATGCTTATGTCTATGTATATATGTAAAACCACACACACACACACACGCAGACAAGCCTAATAAAAGAGTAAACATCATGACTCGAGTTGGTCTCCACAGCTACAAAAATTGATCCTTTATCACCAAACCACCTCTCATTTCTTCATCCAAGTTCGATCATTCAAGTTAAACACGCACGCACACACGTGCACGCGCGGAGACAACATATATTTCTCACCCTTTGGGTACATCCTCATAACTCTTATCTTGTTATTTGTCACTTCAAAGTTATCAAAGGTGACCAGGATCCTAGTACCTTCTTTCCTCATGATATGCCATTTATACATAAAGAACCTGAACAAGCACTCGTGTGTGTGTGTGTGTAATGCCGGCACACACGCACACACACACACATCTATACAGACGTCTACAGATACACAGAGACACCTTATTGCCTACCACTTAATCCAAGAATGAAAAGTCTGCAATATTTTTTTTACTTTCCCTCCAGCCAGTCAATTATCTGAACGTAAAATACTTAAAAGAATAAACATAAGCATACACGCCACACACGCACACTCACTCTTGTAAGCTTCTTGTCTTTTCACAGTTCCGAATGCAAGAGGTTTTAATTCTTGATAAGAATGGCCTTCCTCAGTTGCAGCATATTTATCAGGGGTTTCTTCTGTAAAAAACTACATGTATATAATGTACACACAGAACTATATAAGGTCACCTGCATCCCCCCCCTAATTATAATTTAATTAATAAAATTTAAATTTATACTGATATCTTAATTTAATTAAAGTAAAAGTAATCAAATTATAAAAATAAAAGAGATATAAAACTGCATATTATGCGTTTTATATAAACACACACATATATTCTGTAGATGTGTGTGTGTGTGTGCGGTTGTGTAATGACTTAGATGGGTAATAGAATGTCTAAATCAAATTTTGTACAGTTGCTCAAACTTTATATGGCTCTTCTTTATCGATTAAAATTTACATACTGTTTTTGTGCTAGAAATCTAATTTAGTTTTTTTCCAGGGTGATCGGAGTTTTATGACACCCTGATATGCAGCTTACTTAGACATGGGTTCTCCAAACAAACAATGGATCTCCAAGGAAGGCATCTCCAGTTGCAACTGTTGGAACTAAGCTGAATCACGCACACAGCCGGGCAGGTAGCTCAGTGGTAGAGTACCTGACATCGGTGTAGGAGGTCTTGGGTTCTCAATCCCCGGCCTGTCCAGATCCGTTTTTCTAATATGGTTGAGAGAGATGGTGTCACTACTTGGATACCTATGGTCTATGGTTGGATGGCTTGTGGTAGTCCCTACCTGCCATGGTCTATGGTTGGATGGCTTGTGATAGGCCCAGACTGGCAGGTGGGACTGCCAACTGCTTCTCTATCCTTGCCACTAATGAAGAAGAGTTCAACAATGATGGTGATCAGGTTCCAGGAAGAACGGGGAAGTGGAAGAGGCGTAAGGGAAACCACGAAGTGTTGCATAGTGGGACATTTCCACGATGACTTACTGTTGGATGAAGAACCTTCGAATGTCCCTTGGACATTCGAAATGATTTATGACATTGTAGATGGTGACATTATATATCAACACATCAAGACACTAACTTTAGAGCATAGTTCGTAGTGACATTGTTGAGACTTGAAGTATCACGATTGTTAGAGCGATCGATTACAACCCATGTTGAGATTCTTGCTCCTTCTATCAACAAACATGGAGGACCTTTTCAATACATGCTACGTATTAGTACCACCCAACTCACTGTATAATCAAGAAGATAAACAATGAATAGGAGTCCTAATTCATCTTTTTTTGTGTGTCTTGTTCCGAACACTTTTAAGAAGCAATATACACCTATTTCTTCTATCTACCATTGCTTGGTTTGACTCTCAATGCATATATTAAAGTTTTAACTTTCTATTATGATATTTTTTAAATGTTACAACTCTAGTAAAATAATTTTGACATGAATTAAAAAATGAAATTAAAAACATATTGCTCTTCATTATATTATTTTTTAATACAATTCAATTGATTTTTGATATAAACATCTGTTATTTGAAATGCAATATGGAGTCCCCTTTCACTACTGGGGTTAATAAAATTATCCTTTATTTGTTTTGTTAAATTTTATTCTTTCACCAAATTAATTATGTTTATGAATCAATATAAAATTTAGGTGTTCCTAATTAATCTTTAAATTAATTGAATACTAATAAAATAAATCTAAGGGTTTTGCATACAAGGTGGATAGTGGATTGGAGAGAATAAATGGATTGCATAATAAGTTAATACTTAATTATATATTATTTACATGTAGGTATTTATAATTGTCAGGGTCATGATCAAGAACAAAATATGAATGCAATTCTTAATAAAATAAAGAAAAAAGAAACAAAAAAAATATGAATTAAAAACTTTATTATATAAGAAAATGGCTTATAACTTATTTACTCCTAGCTCTCTTTATATTATTTAGTTATAAATTAAAAAATTTCTCTTAAAACCACTTAAATCACACATGGTATAATCTGATTTCTTCCATACGATTTGTGATATGAAAAGTGCAATCTAAACCACTACATGCGTGTGTTAGCATATTTTATATTGATGTGGATACTTACATGCATTTATGTAATGCTTGTATGGCTTGCTGAACGTGTATAAAATAAATTAAATTTATGTTTTAAATATATTCTAATGTTAAAACTAGCATCTTTATGAAATATTTTAGTAATTCATGATAATAACTTAATTAGTCAAAAATAATGATTCATAAATAAATTCAAGAGTACTCCAATAAAAAATAATGAATAAGAAATTCAAATTTATTGTAAGACACATTTAGAGGGCAGTGTTTTTTACACACAAAACCTACAGTTGTACACACACCAATAGCTAGTTAAACAACACCTTATGGTTATCCAAACTCCACTACCAGATGTAGCAGATTCACTTGTTATAGTATAGTTTCTTCAATTTTTAATAATGTTTAGTCTTCAAAAAGGAGGATTATATGTCATAATTAGAAGGATTATGAGATAAATATGTTGATTATTGTAAAGGTTAAATATTGTAACTAAATTGGGTCGATACATGAAAATAAAAATATAAAAAGTTTTAATTATTATTAATTATTTAATAAATATATATATGTCTTAATTATTAATTAATTATACTTAATTAACCTTATTTAGTGTTAATAAAATCAATTTTATCATTACTAAAAGATATATCTTTATTCTTTTTACACAGAGAAATGAATAAAATATAATCTTCATGTCAATATATATTTAATAAACATTACAACCTGAAATACATATAAAGAATATTTATATAATAAATATTATTATATTCTAGCAAGTATTCATAAAGTAAGAATATTCCTAAAATATTTTGGAATACTCATATTATTCTTAAGTGTAAAAATATTTTACAATAATTAAAAAAATTATCAAACATAATAAAAAATGAAAGCATTTCTTATCAACTCAATCGTACAGAGGAATTTCTTTAATTTGTTTAAGTCATCACTCTTTGATGAAATCATTCTAATCAATATATTTGTCACAACCCAATATAGAATACAGGATACACCTACACATATATCTCGTATCGTGTATATTGTATATATAAGATATACCTACAGGATATACCAATAGGATATACCTATAGGATATGCTTACAGGATATAACTAAAGATAAGGAAATTATTTTTAGCTCATGCCTGGATTAGCTCCTAGAGTATTATTTTTAGTTTATGCCTAGATTAGCTTTTTGGAGTTGTGAGTAATAAAAAGTTCTGACTTAATTGTTATACAATTAGTTATTATTAACACTAGTCATCTACGATCATTTTTGTTCTTGTTTTATTCCTTGCTTTTGCCTTGCTTTGAAGTCAAGCCTTTTTGTTCTTATCATGCTCTTGAGTCGTGGCTTGACAGTTTAATAATAACTACTTTCATAGCTCTTTAATTTTCAGTTACTTTTTTTTCTTGGTTCTTCCCTTATTTTTCTCCTTTTTTTTTTTTTCACAGATCATGGCAAATTTTGAGCAATTTCAACGCGAGCACCAAATGTTACTTCATGAGCTGGCCAAGTGGTCACAGATCTACAAGGTTCCATCAGAGCGACGCATGCAGCTGCTGATGCATCTTCCAAGGCTGCTATGCAAGCTCTCTCTCAAGCATCCATGGTTCCCTCTCCATCGAACTCTTCTTCAGAGCCATTAATCTGCATGCAACCATGCCGATACTGGACTAATGCACAAAAGGTTGGCCTTTTGGCATTCTTACTAATTGGATCCCCATGGGCTGGGTTGCCCCTTTGCTGGAGCCTGATGACCCATTGAGAAAGACTTTGAAGGATTCGTAACTGCCTTTAAAGCCTGCTTTGGAAATTCTGATAAATACCGTTTTGCATGCACAAAGTTAAGGAAGCTCACACAAGGATCCCAACCAGTTTCCGTCTATGCACACGAATTTCAGCAACATTGCATGAACATTTCATAGGACAAGACTGCATTGATTGAACACTTCCGTTTTGGATTGAGGGATGACGTGAAGGACTTCCTTACGTTACCGGATGCCAAAACCTTAGCAGAGATCATGCAGCATGCCATTCACGTGACAACCGTTTGTTCGAATGTCGTCAGGAAAAATCTCAAGCAGTTCCTGCAAGCCAATCATATAGCTGTAGCACATGTTTCTACACATCTTCTAGAGTAGTTCCAATGGAGGTCACCAATACAAGTGATTAAGAAGCAACCTTGTCGTGGTGAGAACTTATGCTTGTATTGTGATGAAGCAGAACACAAGGTGGCAAGGAAGTTCAAGATGCGTGAAGAAGAAGCTAAAGTTCAGTCAGAAACTTCAATGTCCACTTCTTCTAAGAGCCGTGAAGTTGGATGTAGGCACGGGCTCCATTGGTGCTGCTCACACCATTCCATCACTAAATTTTCCTGTAACATTCACTCAACATGGCATTCGGTGGTAAAGTTGAAGCGTGCAATTCCTATAAAGGTCGTAGATGGTCGTTGATTACTTCTGCGGCAGTTACCCATGCTATCACACCTCTCTTTTACACCCATGACAAATTCAATTGTTCAATTTTCTTCAACTTAATCAAGACTCGGACGATTCCATTGTTTGGGCATGCCATGGTTCATGGTTGCAATCCTTAGATCAATTGGAGGTCTAGAATGCTCACGTTTTTCTCTATGGCAACCAGGATTAATTTTGTACCTTCCAGCGTGTAGGATATGACCTTAATGTCTGAGGTAGTACAAGCTATAGAATTGGACTATGCCTATTCCTGTATGAGTGTCGAAGGTTCCTCTTCAACAGGATCCACCTCTTATCAGTTCATTAGCACATCGCAGGCTCTTCTCACTCCTATGCATTCACGGACTTCTGTACAGATTCTTCCAATCTGTACACTCGTCAACATTAGCATAGGTTTTCCTAATCTTGTCTCTTTTCATTACTTTGCTTTGTACCATCCCCCAAGATCCTTCCTCTTTTTATTCACAGCTCCTTCCTTCTCCTCTTCGCGTTCTTACCACTACTATGCATGAACTTGCCATTGATCTTGCTTCTTTTCATCTTTTTTGATTTTCAAGTAACTTTCTACCTCTCATGTATCTGACTCCTTGTTTTTCAGTCTCCTTCTCTTTCTCATTTTTCCCTGCCATCCAAGTATCACTTTTTCAGGACGTTTTTGATAAGCACAGGCTGTAGTTTTTCTATTCACATGTCTTATAACTATCTTATCAATCTTGCGGAAGGAAAGACTCTACCGTTCAGACCGATTTATGCCCTGTCACCTATAGAATTAGAGGTTCTTCGCCAGTACATCGAGGACAACTTGGCATCGGCTTCATTCGTCACTCAAAGTCCCCTGCAGGAGCACCTATCTTCTTTGTCAAAAAGAAAGATGGGAGTTTGCATTTGGTTGTGGACTACCAAGGGTTTAAATCAAGTCACCATCCGGAATCGATACCCGTTTGTCATTAATCCCGGAACTTCTCGATCGGCTACAATGAGCAAAAGTGTTCACGAAGATCGACTTACGAGGGGCCTACAATCTTGTATGGATTTGCCAGGCGATGAGTGGAAGACTGCCTTTTGTACAAGGTATGGACACTTTGAATACACGGTGATGTCTTTCGACTTACAAATGCCCAACCGTGTTCCAACACATGGTGAACAACATCTTTCGTGACTTCTTTGTGGTGATCTACCTCGATGACATCTTGATTTTCTCCAAGGACCAGGCGGCACATGACAAGCATGTACGACTAGTTCTACAGAAGCTTCACGAGCATGGCTTGTATGCAAAGTTGGAGAAGTGTTTTTCGATAGGGATACTGTGGAATTTCTTTGGGCTACATCGTTTCTCCTACCGTGTCTCAATGGACTGCACAAGGTGAAGACTGTCATGGATTGGGAGAGCCTAAGTCTATACGAGACGTACAATGTTTTCTTGGCTTCACAAATTTCTATAGGCAATTCATACAGGACTTCTCCAAGCACGTATTTCCACTCACAGAATCACCAAGCGAAAGGATTTCTTTGGTCCGACAAGGTGGAACATGCATTCACAACACTTAAGGACACCTTCACGATAGCTTCCTTTTTTATTGAAGCAGATGCTTGAACTTATAGTAAAGTTCTATCTTATCACAAGTTGGAGAAGACAAGTTACTCCATCCTGTAGCCTTTCACTCTCATAAGTCCTTTTGGCGAAGATCAATTATGAGATTTATGACAAGGAACTCAAGGCCATTGTGATTCGTTTGAGGAGTGGCAGCACTTCATGAAAGGTTGCGCATCCTGTATAAGTTCTTATGGATCATAAGAACATGGAGTTTTTTCAAACGGCTCAAGTTCTTAGTCGACAACAGGTTGGGTGGGCAGAATCTTATTACGTTTTGATTTTGTCATCGTCTACAGGCTTAGTTTTCGGAATGGCAAAGCGGATGCATTGTTTAGGTGTTCTTACATTGCACTGACCCCAGGCGATCCTACATATGACTGTCAAAGCAAATGTTGTTGGGCCTAATCGATTTCGGCTTGCGGCACTACAAGTTCATTAGACTTCAACAAATTTACACTTCTATAGGGCATCCGTTTGCAATTGGCTACAGACGACTTAGCAAAGAATGTGTTCTCACACATTAGTCTTGACATTGCAATCTCCTCTTCCTCCAGTTCTCGTATAGATTACAAATTGTGCCATACAGGACGGACTCCTATATCAGGAAAGTCTTCTGTACATTTTTGTTGGTGTTTATAGGACTCGTGTGGTACAGGATTGTCATGATACCCTGGCTACATGACATTTGGTGTGACCAAGACATTTGAGTTGATGACTCACAACTATTGGTGGCCTGAGTTGCGAGGTGTTGGGAAAAGTTTGTACGGAGTTGTGACACTTGCAACATGCGAAGATGCCTCATCACATGCCCTCTGGTCTTCTTTGTCTTCTTCCTGTCCCTTTGCTCCTTGGAGATTCATTTTTATGGATTTCCTCACAGATCTTTCTCCTTCTCATGGATTTGAGCAGTTCTGTGGTGATTAACTGTTTCACCAAACAGGCTCATTTCTTACCCTATACAAGATGGTTATAGGTAAAACAAAGCTAGATGCTTTATTTATATCGTGATCCACTCATCGGCTTGTGCATTGTGTGCATATGTGTCTTTATAAGTGCTTCTAATGCGTGTGCACATGTATATATAATTTTTGATTGTGTTTATATATGTGTGCAAAGAAACATCGAATAATTAAGAAAATAATATTAATAACACATTATGAACATATTTTAAATTTATACATAAATAATTATCATTTTATTTAATATATAGTCACATATAGTTTTAATAATATATATTAATTTAATAAGGTTTAACATTGAAAATTCTTGAAATAATAAGAAATTAATTGAGAAAATCCATTAATATACAAATGTAGAATAATTACTAAAATAATTAAGAATAAAGACTAATTTAATTATGATAATCAGGTTTAATATTACTCAAGTAATTAAGAAAATAATATAATAACAACTATGAATTATTTTAAATGATACATAATAATATCAATTTATTTATTGTAGTATATATATATAATATATTGGAATATTAAGAATGTAAAATAATTACTAAAATTTATAATATTAAACAGCTTGAATCACTTGAATCACATTAAATACAATTTTATAAAACTCATTGGAATTGGAAAGTATATATGTCAGAGTGTCAGTTATTTGTGTCAATTCATCTTAAATTTTATTTTATTTTCTTTTCAAAATTTTAAATTTCTGACAAAGTCTGGTCTGACATGTAAATTTGAAAATGCATTTAATTTCTCACTCAAATTCAGATCTGGTTTCTTCTTCATTTTTATATTTTTCACTTTTCAGATCTTCTTTTCTTAATAATGATCAACAGGAGTGAATTAAATTGGGTGTTATTGTTTATAGAAAAGCACGGCGCTTTCAGTGTTGTTTACAAGTAAGTATTATAAATAAATTTAAAAATACATATAAAGATTCACTCTCTTACATTCTCTCTTAAATTAGAATTTAGGGGTTTAAGAATGCATTAGGATTACATTATACTCCGTTAGGGATTTATCCCGTTTAAAACATCTTTATACTTAATATTCTCGATTAGCCAGGTAGCGGGATTAATCCGGCCATTTTTTTTTCACTCTTAGAAAGGTGGTAGGATTAATCCCGCCACCAGCTCTTTGAAAAGCCGTCTGGGTAATGCTTCTCTGCTCTGAAAAAAACATTGGGATTAATCTCGCCAATAACTCTCTCAATTGATGAAGAGTTAACAGAATTATTAAAAAGAGTTGTCGACAGGATTAATCCCCGACCATTTTAGGAGGCAGAGAAGGGGTGGCAGGATTAATCTCGCCACCACTTCCAGTTTTAGATATTTGCGGGCATGATTTATCCCGATTCAATTTAAGATGCAGAAAAGCATTGGCGGTATTAATCCACACCTCCTTGGATCTCTCTGAAATCATAGCTTTGGAGGGAGTTGTGGGTGGGATTAATTCCGCCACCTATTCCCCGTCGGTGAGAGTTGTGGGCGGATTAATCCCGCTGACTCTTCCTTGTCAAAAGGTGTTGCGGCGAGATTAATCTCGCCGCCTCTTCCTCGTCAGAGGGGTTATGGTGAGATTAACCCCGCTGCCTCTTCCTCGTCGAGGAGTTGCGGCGAGATTAATCTCGTCGCCTCTTCCTCATCAGAGGGAGTTAGCGGTGGGATTAATCCCGCCGCCTCTCTCCAAAGGGGAAGAGTCGATAGTAGGATTAATCCCACTAACTCTTCCTCGTCGGAGGGAGTCGACGGCGGGATTAATCCTGCCGCCTCTCTCCGAAGAGGAAGAGCCAGTGGTAGGATTAATCCTACTGACTCTTCCTCGTCGGAAAGAGTGGCAGCGAGATTATCCTACCGACTCTTTCCGTCGGAGGGGAGTTTGGTGGCGAGATTGGGTCCTATAGTATGAAAAAGGTGATTCATGGGTTAGATCTTCCCCTGCAAGTTTTGGCAAGAGGGTCAAGATGGATCCTACATCTTCTACAAGTGTTATTAACATTTCCATGATTGACTGTTATAAAGAAGAAGTGTTGTCAGATGGCAGACCGGAATGAAATTACCCAATGTAGACATGTCTTATATGCAAGTTGTAACTAAAATGGGCATGGCTATAGTCCCATTTCCTTAATAATTAACAATTTTAGCTATTTAATTAGCATTTTCTAATATTAAAGGAATATTCTTTAGAATATATGTTTGAAAATAGAATATTCTTTAGAATATTCTATTTTGTATTCTACCCTTTAATAAATTATAGCATTCATTGAAAAAAATTAATAACATTATAAAAGTAGAAGGTATTAAATTATATAATATATTGCCTAATATAACAATTAAGGAAGAGCATAAGAGGTACATTATATAAATATTGATGTTGTTAAAAATATTAATATTTAAATACAACATTATTAATTAAAAATTTGTAGTAGTAATAATATATATATAAAATCCTATAATAATATAGTCAATCTTCCATATCATTTTTTAAATTTATATAGTTAAGTATACAATTTGGTACTATTATTAAAGAGTTTATAATAATTATGAATATTAAATATATGATATTTATAATTTTGTAATTGCTTTAAGCTTCAAAAACATACATTCTCTTGCAGTTTTGTTAATCGTGACTTTATAACGCTTCTTGACATCCACCTATATCGAATGGATTTAACATTTATAAAACATGCTGGGTCTTTTTGATTGGGAGACCATGTTTTCTCTAGGCATCCATTATATCTTTCGCTCTCCTTCTCGTGTCGCCTTTTTTGTGGTTTGAACCATGCAACCTTAAGAATACTATTTTTTGTGATTACTTCAGGTGTGTCGATAATTTGACCCATCCAAATAGGCTGATTATATGACGCATCTGGAGTAATGAGAACCATCATTAGTTTTTGAAGATCCTGGTAATAATCAAAATATGCTTTAGGTTTTTGGTTCCTTTGTTTAACAAAGTGTGGTGTTTGCACTTCCACATCACTACTGGCTTCTATGTCGTCTATGCTCAGTGATGTCATTTCAATCTCCTCTCGCCACCTTGTTTTAGGCCAGAAAGGGTGTTGCAATTCTGTACTTGTGACAGTAGGCCCTTCCAACTCTCGAACAACAGTCTCCCAATAATCGACCACATGCTTATATAGTTCTGAGTAACCAGTTGCCTTATCAGAATTCTTTGGCATTGATTTTTGAACCCATGCCACATATTTTTTGATGCCATCAATAATAACCTCTTGTTCCTTGAGCTGGGCACTCAATAGGAATAGGGTCTGGTTGTCCTTCTGGGAGAAGTGGCTTTCCATCCTCTCCACTTTTGAAGAGCATTAAGCCCTCTTTCGGTAACCACTCCTGCTCTGATGGCCGTAACTTGTACTGCATAATAGGTATACCATCTCGTATGGAGAAAAAGAATTGTAGCGGCACAAGGTGACCAACTAAAGAATCACTCCCTCTTTTATATACTCCTTGAGAAATTTTTTGAAGTCTGGCACCTCAGTCACAAGCAAAGCACAACTTTTTTTGGAGATGCAATTTTCAAAAAAGATTCATCATATGCGGTAAGGTAAGTGCACTTGTCCTTTTGTAGAGTTGGAGACCTTGCTGAAGAACGCATCAATATCTCATGAGTGTGACCAACCATAAGGAAACTGAGCGTGATTGTTTCAAACACACCTTTGGCAACAAGCATTGACAAGTATGCTAGCACATATCTAGAAAATAAAAGTAAGTATGAGCTTGAGAAACCCTTAAGTAAAATGATTTACCTATTTTTGTTCTCGCCTGCACAATTATCCATCTGTAAAAGCAAATGACGAGGAAGCTTATTTGATGTTGAGGACACATGTACACTATTTTGAGCTAGATTCCTCCACTGAACCAGAACTCTCAACAGGGCCATCGTTTTCTGTGCAGGCTGTTGACAATACCTCTCATATTCCCAAGTAGCCTCAAGTGCAGACGTGTTCATGAGAGCATTATGTAAAGGTTGAAGGTGTTGTTTCTTCACTTTAAGATCACTGATAGGACTTGTCTGTGAGTGGGCTTCAAGGTTTCTGAAACACATGGCCAACGACCCAATAGTGAAATTGGAGTCGCTAGACCAATGTGGAAGTGAAAAGTGTCCATATGACTCACAACCGTGTCCATGTGTTAGCACACCTGTCAATGAAATCGGAAGTTTCATGACATTTCCAAGGCACTTTGGTGTTGCAAAGAGCTTTGGAATGCTGGTCTTTGAATGATCCATCTTGTCATGGATCAAGCACAGGTACTCTGATGGGCGTGACACAGAAAGCATGCGGTGTGCATAGTACTGAGACCGGCAAGTTTGTTGTGCAATCATGTGGGCCTCCATCTTCTTTTGAATGGTAGTGATCTCCACCAAGGTTTTTGCACAAGCCTCTGCAGCCTTCAATGATGTACAAGTGTCACACTTGGAAAAGCTAGAGTGTTTTGCAATCTCCACATCCTTAAAATGAGTATTCCATATGTTGTTAAGGTACCAGTGCAGATTGCTTGGAGCCCCATCAAACTGAGGCACTTGTTCACATGTTCACACAGCTTCAATTGAGTGTAGATTGAAGGCAAAACCTTGAGATTTTCCCTGACCCCTGCATTTGTGGTTCGGCATTTGTGAGGCATCCTGTCTGCATTTGCTTCCACAAAAGCCTTGAGTATCTCTATGGCTGCCATGATGTGAGAGCGGGTTTTGACCAAGCGAGTGTTCCCATGAACTGAGGTTCGCGCTCCATCTAGCCACTCATCCCTCCGACGGTAGAACGTGGTCTTTGGGATCCCGTATATACTGTACCAAGCTTTGAAGCAGATGGCCACCTTATTAAATACCATGGATGTACTCTGATAACCTGTGTCCGAGGCCATTCCATCAATACACCCAGTTAGTGCAGCATATACAAACTCATGCCTTTGCTTTTGGGTGAGCATACGAAAGACATGTCTACATTGGGTAATTTCATTCCGGTCTGCCATTTGACAACACTTCTTCTTGCAACAGTCAATCGTGGAAATGCTCGTAACACTTTCGGAAGATGTAAGATCCATCTTTACCCTTTTGCTGAAACTTGCAGGGGAAGATCTACAACCCATGAATCGCCTTTTTCTTACAATAGGACCAATGCAAGGAACCTCTTCAAATATGAGTTGTTCTTCCGGGTTGTTATTATTGAAATCCAACCCAGAATATGTTGAACCATCTTGCCGTCTTAATTCAGATGTTCGCCACCTCACGAGGGATCCAGGATACAATTTGCCATTAGGTGAAACCTCTGTCACAACTACACCCACGAAGTCGGACCCTAGTTTCTCTTCTGACACTGCTTCCATTGGATTTATAGCTGTGATGATGCCTCTTCCGACTTCAATCTCACGAAGAAAGAGAATCACCTCATCCATCACAGCAGGCAAGCCATCATTTGGTAAACTCGTGCTACTATTTGTTTGTGACTCTGCATATTCTGTGTCACCTTGACTTCATCCAAATTCCACAATACAGGAGAACCCTCCTCAAATTCCATTCCCAGAACCTCAACATGCTTGTAAATGGTGTTCACCCATACGTACACACAAGATCCTTGGGCAATATTGTGACATGATGCATTATTATCTCGAACTTCCACAGTTCTAGTGCCAACTATCTCGTTGTTCCGAAGAAGACATACTTTATCTCCAGTATTAAACATATTGTCCTGCACATAAATAATTGTATTATTTATGATATCTGTTTATGCAATATTTCTAAGAAATCTGAATTACGGTTACTTAATAATATGCATATGCAATAATACATAATTATGTTTAGAGATAATATCTCATGTTTGATTAATACAACTGATGGGTGGGATTAATCCCGCTCACGAATCCCTCCGACGAGGAATGGTCGGCGGGATTAATCCCGCTGCCGACTCAACCCCTTCGGAGAGAGTCGGCGGGATTAATCCCGCCTTGGACTCCCTCCGACAAGGAAGAGCCGACGGGATTAATCCGCCGCTCTTCCTCCTCGGGGGAGTCCGGCGGGATTAATCCCGCCGACTCTCTTCCTCGTCGGAGAGAGATGGCGGGATTAATCCCGCCACAATTCTTATGACGGGGAATGGGTGGCGGGATTAAACCTGCACATAACTCTCTCCAAAACTATGATTTCAAAGAGATCTCGGGATAAATCATGTCTCCAAATCCTTAAAACAGGGATGTGGTGGCGAGATTAATCCCGCCACCCCTTCCCTGCCTCCTAAAATGGTTGGCGGGATTAATCCCGCCGACAACTCTTTCTAATAAATTCTGGTAACTCTTCATCAGTTGAGAAGGTTATCGGCGGGATTAATCCCGCCACTCTTTTTCAGTGGCGGAGAAGCATTGCCCGAGAGATGGTGGCGGGATTAATCCCGCCACCTCTTCGAAGAGGCGAAAAAGAAATGGCCGGATTAATCCCGCGCCCCGGTTAACCTAGAATATTAAGTTAAAAGGATATTTAAACGAGATAAATCCCTAACGGAATATTATAATCCTAATGCATTTCTAAACCCCTAAATTGTAATTTTAAGAGAGAATGTAAGAGAGTGAATCTTTATAAGTATTTTTAAATTTGTTTATAATACTTGTAAACAGCACTGAAGGCGCCGTGCTTTCCTATAAAGAATAGCACCCAATTTAATCTCGCTCCTAAGATGATCACTATGAAGAAAAAAGAAGATCTAAAGAGTGAAAATACAGAAATGAAGAAACCCTTGCCGGAGAAAGAACCAGATCTGAATTTGAGTGGGAAATTAAATGCATTTTTAAATTTACATGTCAGACCGACAATACATATGTCAAAAATTCAAATTTTTTAAAAAGAACAGAAAATAAAATTTAAGATGAGTTGACACAAATATTCGACACTCTGACATATATACTCTTCAGTTCCAATGAGTATTTTAAAATTGCATTTAATGTTATTCAAGTGATTCAAGCTGTTTAATATTACGAAATTTTAGATTATATTCTACATTCTTAGTATTCAAGTATATTTATATTATATATATATATAAATATATACTTATACAATAAATAAATTGATATATTATTATGTATCATTTAAAATATATTCATAGTCTATTTATTATTATTATTTTCTTAATTACTCGAGTATTTAGTTTTCATTTCCTAGTATCAATGGGATATTCTTTATTATTTTATTAATATTTAAAGAATATTCTAATATTAAACCTGATTATCATAATTAAATTAGTCTTGTTCTTAATTATTGCAGTAATTATTCTACATTTGTATATATTAATGGGATTTTCTCAATTAATTTGTTATTATTTCAAGAATATTCATGTGTTAAACCTTATTATCAATATTAAATTAATATATATTATTAAACTATATATGACTATATATTAGATAAAATTGTATTATTATGTATAATTTAAAATGTTCATAGTGTGTATATTAATATCATTTCCTTAATTACTTGAGTAATTAATCTTCTTTATATTAATGGGATATTCTTTATTATTTTCTTATTATTCCAAGATATTCCAATATTAAACATGATTATGATAATTAATTTAGTTAATTATTTGAGTACTTAATTTACATTTGTATATTATTAATGGGATTTTCTCAATTAATTTCTTATTATTTCAAGAATATTTCAATGTTAAACCTTTTTATCAATATTAAATTAATATATATTATTAAAACTATATATGGCTATATATTAATAAAATCATATATTATTATGTATAATTTAAAATATGTTCATAGTGTGTTTATTAATATTATTTTCTTAATTATTCGATGTTTGTTTTGCACACATATATAAACACAATCATAAATTTACACACGCATTACAAGAACTTACAAAAACATATGCACACACATGCACAACCCTAAACCAAACTGAAGAAATATGTTGCTTCTTTATTGAAAACATCATGTTCAACGCATGTATGATATATGTACTCAATCTGTGTGTATGTAACACATTGAATTTACATGTGTAATATTTATATTAAGCTTGTTGGGAGCAAACCCTAAACCTAAACCCTAAACCCTGTGTATACATGTGTGTACAAAATAATTTTTCAACACTCTCTCTTCACACCATGCATGATCCATCCTAAACCCTAAACCCTAAACCCTAATATGTAACACAATGAATTTACTCATGTAATATGTATGTATGTCTGTGTGTATACACGTGTGTATGTATATATGTGTACTCTGTATGTATATATGTGTACTTTCTGTCTTCTCTCAAACATACACACCATGTAATATGTACTCGGTCTCTCTAATATTATGTAATAATATGTATGTATGTCTGTGTGTATAATACACACCATGCATGATCCATAATATGTACTGTCTCTCTTCTCATATACTATGTATGTATATCTGTGTATAATATGTGTAAGTATAAATGTGTACTAATATATGCAATGTGTACAAAAATAATTTTCAACACTCTCTCTTCTCTCATACATACACACCATGCATGATCCATCCTAAATCCAAAACCCTAAACCCTAAACCCATGTAATATGTATGTATGTCTGTGTGTATACACGTGTGTATGTATATATTATGTGTATTAATATATGCAATGTGTATATATGTATTGATACACATGAAACTTTAACACTCTCATGAACACACACATGTTAAATCCCTGCATGATTTATATTTTTGGGGTGTATGTGATACACCCACGCACACGCACGCGCTAATAAATATAATGAAAGAATATTCGTTTAGGGCGAATCTATATTTTATTCTTTTTAGGGTTAAGTATATTCTCATAAGGAATATTCTATTAGGGTTAATATATATAATTATTCATTAGGGTTTAGGTATATTCTTAGGTTTCAAGAGGCGGCGGCTGTGAAATCGGTGGCGGAGGCTGTGCACACAGGTGAGATCTGTGTGTGTGGTGTGTATGTATGTATATATGTATGTATAGGAGTGTGCGTATAATTTTAATGTGTACCAGTATCTATAAAAAAATTTTATCGATCTATCTCTCCCACACACACGCACACTGCTTTACATATATATATATATATATATATATATATATATATATATATATATCAATGCATATTAACAAATAGTATACAACACTAGTTTATATATATGCTTATATATTCATATGGGTTATATATCTATATACACACATATATATATGTGTGTGTTTATCTGTATAATTTTATTTATTTATTAGTTTTATCTCTCGCACACACACGCACACTCCTGTGTATATATATGTGTGTGTGTGTTTGTTTATCTGTATGATTTTATTTGTTTCGCTCAAACACGCATACACACAATATACATATACACATATATATATACCTATATACATATACATAATACATACATATATTATGTGTACCAGTATCTATATAATTTTTTTTATTGATCTATCTCTCCCACACACACGCACACTGCTTTACATATATATATATATATATATATATATAATCAATGCATATTAACAAATAGTATACAATACTAGTTTATATATGCTTATATATTCACAGACTCTCTCTCTTTCTCTATGGGTTATATATCTATATACACACATATATATGTGTGTGTTTATCTGTATAATTTTATTTATTTATTAGTTTTATTTTTCGCACACATACGCAGTCCTGTGTATATATATGTGTGTGTGTGTGTTTGTTTATCTGTATGATTTTATTTGTTTCGCTCACACGCATACACACGATATACATATACACACATATATATACCTATGTACACACATATATTATGTGTACCAGTACTGTATAATTTTATTTATTTATCTATCTCTTGCACACACACGTACACTCCTATACATATATACATACATACATACATATATATATATATATATATATATATATATATATATATATATATATATATATATATATATATATTTATATACACACATATATATGTGTGTGTTTTTATCTGTATAATTTTTTATTTATTAATTTTTCTCTCGCACACACGCTAAGCCCTCGAGCGGCGGGATTAATCCCGCCGCTATATGGTTGGGGCCATGGCGGCGGATTAATCCCGCCACTCACCCATGCCCTGCGCGGAATGCGGCGGGATTTATCTCGCCGGCAATGGCCTGTGTGAAGGCCCTAATGGGCGGGATTAATCCCGCCGGATTCCGCGCAGGGCATTTACAGGGGATGGGCGGCGGGATTAATCCCGCCGCTCATGAGGCTAACCGAAGAGCCTGCATGAAAGATCCTGCACGGAAGGCTAACCGAAGAGCCTGCATGACATGTCCTGCGTAAGGCGGCGGGATTAATCCCGCCGCCCAGGGAATTCACGCAGGACATGAACGGCGGGATTAATCCGCCCGCTCATGCCCTTCGCAGGCGGCGGGATTAATCCCGCCGCTCAGGCACTTCCGCAGGATATAAGCGGCGGGATTAATCCCGCCCCCACCCATCCCTGTTCAAAATGCCGCAGCCAATATATATGTGTGAGCGCATGATTTACGAGAGGGCGGCGGGATTAGTCTCTCCGAACCTTCATTGCCCGGTGGCGGATTAATCCCGCCACCCTTTTTTCCTCCATTGGTATGTTGAATCAATCCCGACTAACTCTGTCTGAGACGGAGAAGGTTTACAAAATACCAATGGAGGGAACTGAGAAGGGTGGTGGGATTAATTTCACCATCCCTTACATGGTGGGCGGGATTAATCCCGCCGCGTACGCATGCCCTGCGCGGAATCGGGCGGGATTTATCCCGCCGCCATTGGCCTGCCTGAAGGGCCTAGGCGGCGGGATTAATCCCGCAAGATTTCGCACAGGGCATTGGCGTTCGGCGGGATTAATCCCGCCGACTAAGGCCCGAGTGAAGGGCCTGGGAGGCGGATTAATCCGCCGGACGCATGCCCTGCGCGGAATCGGGCGGGATTTATCCCGCCGCCATTGGCCTGCCTGAAGTGCCTAGGCGGCGGGATTAATCCCGCCCGATTCCGCGCAGGGAATTGGCGTCCGGCGGGATTAATCCCGCCGCATAGGGACCGAGTGAAGGCCCTGGGCGGCGGGATTAATCCCGCCGAGTCTTCAATGCCTGTTGGAGGAATGAATCCCGCCACCCTTCCTTTTTCTCCATTGGTGAGTCGGACCAATCCCAAACGTTTCTGTCTGAGACGTAGAAGGTTTTCAACATACCAATGGAGAGAATTGGGAAGGGTGGGGAAATTCATTTAACCATCCTTACATGGTGGGCGAGATTAATCCCGCCTCCTTTCTGGAGTCACTGAAGGGGTGTGAGAAATAAATCCTGCCCAGTTCTCTCTGAGACCGAGAAGGGTGGCAAGATTAATTCCGCACTCCCGTTCAAGGCCTCCAGAAAGGTGGCGAGATTAATCCCGCCCACTCTTTCAGGAGGCATTGAAGGGGTGGCGAGATTAATCCCGCCGCACCTTCCATGTGAATATATATGTGTATTAGTATATATAAGTTGCATATCTCATTTTATTTACTTTTATCATCTTATCATAATATTTCGAGTAAAAGCTAGGAATCTATGTAAAACTGTCCAGAGCTCACATTTGTGGTGGTTCTAAAACGAAATGTTATCTTTCTTTTGCACTAACACAAATGTGAGCTTCGGACAGTTAATTACGTCTACTTCTCTCTGTGTATTATTTTTGTATATTCGGGTTTATACAAGTGTGTGTGCGTTTTTATATGATTTTATTCATAGTGTATTATTTTGCAGAAGGACGATTTGATCAAACAAGGAGATCGAGTCATTAGTATGGAGTCGTCGTCAAATTCTGGGTAAGAATTAAAATAAAATCTGTTATACTCGGATACTTGAACTAATCATTTTTGTATTCAGATGTGGAATTGAGGTGACATTAAAGACAAGAGCAGGAGAAGAGATGGGCAGGGGGATTCTGGAATCAACTTGGCCATATTTTAAGATAAATGGGAAGCGCATTGGAGCAACCATGGTGCTGTCAAATTAACCTCTGTCACATCTCATGGACAAGCAAAACAATGGAAAGTAGATTCGCTAGTCAAGCACCCGAAAGCAGGCTGCGAACCCAGATTGGACTGATTCGACAGATATGCCTTGTTCCATCCAATGTCACGTTCTCGGATCCAGAGGTCGTCAGTTACAACATTAATTTCGGGTGGTTTTGTCGACTTGTGGATAATGACGTTCACGTGTTCACTAATGATGTTGACCTTGGAGTTCTTCTTCAACTCAACGAAAGCCCATCTATGGAGGGGATCCATCTGGATGTCTACTTCGAAGATCTTCAGACTCATCGAGTAGGTGTATTGTCAGGAGATATTGCTTCACAATACAGAAAATCAGCAAGTGGAGCAATCTTCCCTCTTCACATTGAAGAAGAACACAGCGACATCATAAGGGAGATTGAGAGGGTGGCTCGGTCTCAGGTTCTCTACAGATCACGTTCAATTTGCTTAGGAAGCTTCGGGAGCTGGAAGAGTGTGCCGAGAACACTAGAACAGCTGCAGTCGGGGATCACACATGTTGATTCGGATCGCAAAAGAAAATCATCAATCGTTTTGTCAGCTGCACCTGTGGCATCTCATGCTGCAATAAGTCACAAGGAAATGATGTTGGATGATAAGATTTATCCTTGTAGGGTTAAATATTGCAGCGTCAACCCAAACTTCAATTACAGGCCACTCAACCAGGAACGTGTAGCTGAGCTCATGGAGAAGATGAAGGACGACAATTCTTATACCGTTCCACATAATGCTGTTTTGTGTCCATACTATGAAAGAAGGAAGGCGCTGACAAAGTCTGGATCACAACACCAGAACAACTCATGAAGATTCAGACGGAGAATAAAAATCTATCAAGTACTACATCATTAGTGGCCAGCACACAATAACGGCAGCCCAACGACTTCTCGATGAACACAACAAAGGAACGATGGCAACAAAACTTTCCGAGCATACCCGTGAGAAGCTGACAAAAAGATCGGCGTTTTTAGCTAAGCCGAATCTCACAATCGAGCAGTACCATAAGTTATCGGCGGAATGGGACGCTGCCGACACCAACCACTACAACAGCAAAATATGGGAGAAGTTTAAACACACGCGAGCCGTGTGGGAATCTCTTCAGCGACCACAAAGAGCTACCGCAGGGAATACACAATCTGCGGAATACCGGGTAAGCAAATTGTTTGGGCGGGATTTATCTCGCCGGTATATTAATCTGTCTTTTTCCTCAGAGAGTTGAAGAAATTGCAGCAGTTGATTTTGCCCAGGTGGGCGGGAAGGAAACATCCTTTCTGATGATGTTGATTTCTTGCCCCGAAGATAGGATCTTTGCCAAATGGTTGGGGATTATGGAATCCTTTTCAAAAGGAACACTGAAGAAGAAGCAGACAAGTGAAGGGGAGCCCTCAGAAAAGTCTGCAAAGAAACCCAGTAAGACGCCGAAGGCTAAGTCTGTTCAATCTACAAAGGATGTAGACAACGATTTCAAGCTCACATGGTTGAAGCCTTTAAATGGAACAACGATGGAGGAGATGGAAGTCTTGGCTGATTTGGTGATCGATGGCAAACTACAAATTAATAACAGCAGCCCAACCTCTCCTTTTCATCTCAAGGCAATGGAGTTGAAGACGGTCAGGCATTTCAAGGAGTGGTTGGGAATACACTGCCACAAACTGGGTTGGACCTCGACTTCAACATATGAAGAGGTCAGCAAATATTTGCATGTGACGAACGATGATATGCTTGTCGAATGGGTGAACCAATCGGAAGATCTAGGCAAGAATCTATTGCACGCCAACGCCAAAAAGGAGAACATTGGGATGACGCCTTCTCTTATGGCAGTCCTTCAGCAGCGGAGAACCGAATTGAACCTTATAAAGGAGGATGCTACGAATCACGACAAGCCCTACAGATGTTTGTTGTTAGATTCGGAGACTTTATGGGGTAACATCACTGCTTGTAGGAAACCGTTTCAATTGTTCGTGATGGATCGGCGGGTGTCAAAAAATCTTTCGACAGATAGGGCACTAGAGGATCTGGTGGAGAAACTTAGCCGTGCAAGCATATACATAGAAGGTATTTATTATTGAATTCATGCTTGCGCTCTTCACTGATACCTACTTTTTCAGGTATTTATTTCTTGATTCTTGCTCATGTCACCGATACTTTTGCCTTCGCCTTCGCCAAGAAGAATAGACATCGTTGGACAGGATTTTATATGAACGATGCTAATCCCAAGTGCATTGATACGTTGTTCACTTGGTTGTTAGGAATGCGCCAAACAATTTCAAGCTTCCAAATGACTGGCCAGGCATCTGTTTGCACTCCAACGGCCCTGAACCTCCATCCGATACACCGATAGGTATGAGTGACGTATTCGGCAATGTACGTTATCCAAACATTACAAGTCAAGCGGCACGGAGCATCGTCAACTTGATCAGGGGTCCTCACAGTGATGCGTGGGTTTTTGACTACTGCACTAGGGGGTCCGTCTTGAAGGAGTGTTACCTTCGGCATACATGTGTGTTTGCCGTTGAAAAGGATAAGACCATGGTTGAGGACCTGAACAAGTGGATAGATTGGGTCTCAACTGAGTACCCCAACGAATCCATAAAGGCGTATTTGAGAAAGTTCCCTCCAGATAAGTGCGATAGCTCTGAAGGTGAATCTGGTTCAATCTCGGAGTCTGAGAACGAACTTCAATCAGATATTAGACCGGAAGTTATCTCGAGGAGTACAGAACATTCGCACACTCCAGGACCCATGGAAACATCAATAGAAGATGCAGAAGATCTTGAACCATCTCACAAGCGGCTTAGACCTTCTTCGCCTCACTCAGAAGGTAATAGCGAAGAAGAATTGATAATGAATTTAGAGTGATGAATAGTTGTAAATGAGTGTAACATAAGGCATTTTTGTATATTTCTTTTATATTTGTACAGAAAATAAATTCTCAAGGATTAATGAAGCTTTTAGTTCAAACATGGGTCACACATTAACAAGGTAAATAATATACCTTGATAATTTTAAGGTCAGCTAATTATCATTTTGCAGATGTAATGAAATAATTGAGAACATGGATTTTCAGCATTGCATGAGGTAAGAGAGGGGTTTGGCGACAATTTCTTGTGCCACATGTCAGAATGACAGAGTTCATGCAGGAAATGGATAATAATGCAGCTCAAAACATCGTTACCATGGGGGCCACTTCATCATCATTTTTATTGGCTTCATTCCGAAATCAATTTCTTCAGCGCATGCAATATCTGAATCTTGTAAGGATGATGTACAATTAAATGATGAAGGGATAGGCAACGAGATAGTGGCAACGGATAAATGTGAAAGGGAGCAAACAAGTGATTTGCAAAGTATTCAAGAGGCAACGCTATCTCATGTTACTCATGGCCATATTGTGTTGTTGGATGTCAATGGTGTTCTGCTTCATCGACAAAGGCCCAGGATAGAAAAAAGAAATCAAACAAGGAGATTTCATTCCTTGTCATGGTAAATTTCGATATGATATTATTTTTCGTCCAGGGTTGGATCGTCTCTTTCAAAAGCTTAAGGAGATGGGTGCGCTTGTGGGGATTTGGTCATGCATGCAGATTCATAACTTAACACCGCTGTTGAATTTACTTAAGAAACATTGTAGTGTTGCAGAAGAGGTGATTCGTAAAGATTGGATTTTTGACCAGCGAATATGTTATAAACCTCTCGAATTTCACAATATAAGAAAGGAAAGCAAGCCATACTTCTTCAAGAATGAAAGAATAATTGGGACTCATGGGGAGATCAGTCGCTTAAGGATAATGAAGAATGCACATCTTAGTAGTAGACGACTCTCCTCAGAAGGCTATGCTCAACCAAAACATTGCTTGTATTCATCCAATCACTTTCGATCCATATTCTGATACCGATATCATGGATGAGCTAGTGAACTACTTGGATACGTGCCTCAGAAAGAAGAATCTCGAAAATTTTTGTGAGCAGTATCCACCGTATCATACATTTCCTGAAGCTTTTCTTTCTCGTGATATTGAATTTTATAAAATGAAGGATAGCAACCGGGCGCTTTATAATATTATTCTTAAGGAACGTCAGTTTTTAGATGAGCCTTTATGCAGACCTTCTCTTATCACATCTTATGTATTAACAAGGATGGCAACTCCCAATTGCATTCGTGAGAGTGTTAAGTGGTGGCAACAACATCAAGATATTGACCAAAATGATTTGATTAATCCGGAGAGTGATGATTTAGACAAAATAAAAGATTTCTTTGTATGATAGAAGAAAGTATTTATAAAAAATTAACATGTTGATAAGAAAATGATTTCATTTGTAATTATGTTTGATAGTATTTCTTCATTATTGTAAACTATTTTTAGAATAATATGAATATTCTAAGATATTTTAGGAATATTCCTTACTAAGTAAGGTTATTGAAGGATTAATTAATTAATTAATTAATATTTAAGGCTTAATTACATATTAATTAAATGATTAATTAATAATTAAAACTTAAGTATTAATTAGTAATTTATTTTATATTCCCATTTTCACGTATCATGCCCACTTTAGTTACGTGCATCTTTCGTACTCTCACCAAAAGTAAAGGCATGAGTTTGTATATGCTACACTAACTGGGTGTATTGATAGAATGGCCTTGGACATAGGTTATCAAAGTACATCCATGGTATTTAATAAGGTGGTCATCTGCTTCAAAGCTTGGTAACAGGATCCCAAGACCACGTTCTATCGTCGGAGGGATGAGTGGCTAGATGGAGTGCGAACCTCAGTACATGAAACACTCGCCTGGTCAAAACCCGCTCTCACATTATAGCAGCCTAGAAATACTCAAGGCTTTTGTGGAAGCAAATGCAGAGGATGCCTCACAAATGCCAAACCACAAATGCAAGGGTCAAGGAAAATCTCAAGGTCTCAAAATCTCAAATCTCAAAATCATTTTAGTTAAGGATTTCTCAAAATGCAAGGGTCAAGGAAATCTCAAATCATTTTAGTCAAGGATTTCTCAAGCTCATTTCTTCAGCAAGATCTCCAACTCTAAAAAGGACACCTTACTACATATGATGGATCTTTTTGAAAATTGCATCTCCAAAAAAAGTTGTGCTTTGCTTGTGACTAAGGTGTCAGACTTCAAAAAGTTTCTCAATGAGTATATACAAAAGGGGAGCAATTCTTTAGTTGGTCACCTTATGCCACTAATTCTTTTTCTCCATAAGAGATGGTATATCTATTATGTAGTATAAGTTACGGCCATTAGGTAGGAGTGGTTACCAAAGAGGGCTTAATGCTCTTCAAAAATGGAGAGGATGAAAGCCACTTCTTCCAAAGAACAACTAGACCCTATTCCATTGAGTGCCCAATTCAAGGAACAAAAGGTTATTATTGATGGCATCAAAAAATATGTGGCATGGGTTCAAAAATCGTTGCTAAAGAATTTTGATAAGGCAATTGGTTACTCAAATTATTGGGAGACTATGGTTCAAAAGTTAAAAGGGCTATTGTCACAAGTATAAAATTGCAACACCCTTTTTGGCATAAAACAAGGTGACAAGAGGAGATTGAAATGACTCACTAAGCAGACGAAATAGAAGCCAGTAGTGTGCAAACCCCACACTTTGTTGAACAAAGGAACCAAAAACTTAAAACATATTTTGATTACTACAAAGATCTTCAAAAACTAATGATGGTCCTCATTACTCTAGATGTGTCATAATGAATGGGTCAAATTATCGACACACCTGAAGTATCATAAAAATAATATAGTTAAGGTTGCATGGTTCAAACCACAAAAAAGGCGACATGAAAAGGAGAGTAAAAATAAATGGATGCCTAGAGAAAACATGGTCTCCCAATCAAAAAGACCCAGCATGTTTTAGATATAAGGTTCCATGGTATATACTACGTATATACGCTACGTACTCTACACTAATTTGGGGCTAGCTAATTTGAACACCATGATTTACTTGGTACTGAGAGTGCTAATCCTAGCACATACACTTAGTATAAATACCTTGTATCAGTCAGACCTAATCAAATCGTATTTGGTATTCACACCTCTCTCATTGGTGGAGAAGTTGGGTAATCCTTTTCCAGCTTAGTTTTTATAAATGTTAAATGCATTTGATATGGGTGGATGTCAAGAAGAGTTGATAAAGTCACGATTAACAAAACTGCAAGAGAATGTATGTTTTCTAAAGCTTAAAGCAATTACAATTATTAAAATATCGTATATTTAATATTTATAATTATAATACCTTTATAATAGTACCAAATTGTTTACTTAACTATATAAATTTATAAAACGATATGGAAGATTAACTATATTATTATAAGATTTTGATATTATATATATATTATTACTATTACAAATTTTTAATTAATGTTATATTTAAATATTAATATTTTTAATAAAACCATCAATATTTATATAATGTACCTCTTATGCTCTTCCTTAATTTTTATATTAGGCCCATACAATCTTAAATATAATATATTATATAATTTAATACCTTCTACTTTTATAATGTTATTAATTTTTGGTCCATAAATGCTATAATTTATTGGGTTGATTATAAAATAGAATATTCTAAAGAATATTTTGTCTTCAAACATATATTCTAAAAAATATTTCTTTAATAATAAAAAATGCTAATTAAATAACTAAAATTGCTAATTATTATAAAATGGGACTATAGACATGCCCATTTTAGTTACAACATGCATCAGAGAAATTGCCTGAGCTGGGCAAATAGAACTTGCTAATAAACAAGAAGCTCTTATAAGACTCATTGATCAAATAAGAGAAAGTGCTACTAAAGGTGTAAAGGATATACAATACGATGACTATCAAACTGCAGGAGAAGAGGAGTTGGAAGGAACTCCTCAAAGAACAGGATTTCCTATTAAACTAGGAGGAGGATCTCCTGGAAATTCCCCTCTTAGTGAGGAGGAAGGTGGTAGAGAAAACACACCAAGAATGTTTAATATGACACTTTTTTTCGGAATGTTGGAGGCACATTGATGTACCCAATATTTTCTGCAAGAAAGAAGGAAAATCCTAAAAGACATTTATTGTAATTTGAGGAAGTTGTGAAGTTGTATAAAGTAAGTAATGTAGTTTATATTTCCTCACACATTAAAGGAAATGCATCTGATTGGTATTATGAGTTGGAGAAGGATGTGAGAGAAGATTATAAGAAAGTTACAGAAACTTTTAAAGAATACTTTAAAAAGAAAGAGTTGCCTGAAAAGCACTTAAAGAAGCTCAAGAATATCCTGTAAGGAAAACTGAAACTATAAAGAAATATACACACCGTTTTAAAAGCATGAAAAGAAATGCTCACTATATATTAAGGAGAAGCTTTGCTTTAATGGTATAAGCAAGGATTGCAGAATCCATATAGGCATTATGCAATGACAATTAAGGAAGTAGATAGGAAAAATCTTGTAAAGCATCTTAAAAATTATGAGAAGAAGATGAGAAATAGAAAATATAACAGAAGAAAAGATAAATCCTCAAGGAAAAAGGAAGATAATTCGGATGATGAGGATGAACCTATTAAGGTTCGGGATTATAAGGATGATGAGAGAATGTTATTACAGCTAATTAAGTCCTTGAAAGGTATCTTGTGTATAAGGAATTAGATGCCAAAGTATGGTGTGCCAAGTTGTAAAAAACCTAGACATACTAAGGATGAGTGTAGATTACAATTGCCAAAATGTCAAATATGTGATAAAGAAGGACATTCGGCAAAAGACTGTAAGTATTTTATTAATCAAAATGTGGTAGTGTGGAAAGAGAAAGGAGAAAGGAAAGAAGAAATGAAGGCCGGTATAATAGGCCATTTCCTGTGAGACAACCACTTGTTACCACATTCCCATCTCGGAATAGGAAGCTCTATTATGAGGAACAACCTAGGAGTTGGGAAGAAGGAAGAAACATGAATCCTTTTGATAATAGAAGGAATGTTTCTTATATAGGAGGAGATGATTATGAAGGGAATCAAACTAGATATGCTCTACCATACAAGCCTAATATGGGAAGGAAGGAGACGTCCTATACAGGACCAAAAAAGATTATATCCAAGAAAAAAAGTTATGAAGATCAAAATAACTATATCAAAGACAAGTACAAGGAAGGATTTTTTAATCTTACTTATTATATATGTGAAGATAAAGGACATATTTCTCCAAATTGTCCTAAGAATCAACCTTCCACCTCAAACAATGCTCCCAAGAGAGAGCTTTGGAGCTCGGTTCATTGATGTGGACAGAATGAGATAGAAACCATCCTGCTGTGAGAACAATAATCTGTATAAAAGAAATTACATCAGAAACATGAATACCTTCCAGCAAAAGAAGGAAATTATGTGTATCCATTGCAGGATAGTACGCAAACAATGGGAGAGATGAACATTCGTTTCCAGAATGAGTCTCCCCGAATATATCTCATATGATGACACAAACCGACGGATATACCTAAAGATCTAAAAGTAACTGAATCGGAGGAATATTCAAGAGAAAAAGAATATTCCTCTAAAATAAAGTAACCTAGAAAACAAAGCATTCATGTGTGAAACAGATTCAGGATGATGTGGCAGAAATCAATGGCTCAAAGTGTATTGAGCTAAGAAATTACAATCATGTTGGGACAATTAATACATATTGCCCATATATAAAAAATAAATCCTAGAATGTTGAACATTGTTCCAAATCTTTACTTATATATACAGGACATGAAATTCACCAAGTAGAAAACATTATGAAAAAGAAGGTGTTATGATGGGTATGTGCCTAACATTACTGTATATATTGGTAAAAACAAGATAAAAGAAGTCCTTATATATGAAGGATCATGAGTTAACTTTATTGAGGAACATACTTATAAGAAAATGGGTTTAGGACCCATTTAGCCTACTCTTTTTAATTTAAAAATGGCAGACCAGAGAAGTGTCAAGCCTACAGGTATAGTGAGAGGAGTGACTATTATATAAAGGGTCTTTAATATAAGGTGTCCCTTATAAATGGAAGGAATAGATGCTGTATATACTATGTTATTGGTAAATCTTGGTTGAAAACTGCCAAAGTTATACAGGATTGGGAACAGAAAAGATGACGATGGGAGAAGAAGGAAAACTGGTGATATCAATATACTAAAAAGTATGTTAAAAAAGAAAACCGACTCACTAACTAAAGGTCTCCAATATAAATTCTAGTTAAGTAAAGAAATTAACCACTGTGTGTGTGTGTGTCGGGTGACAGACTTTAAAGACGTGCAAAAGGTCTCCAAGTGACTTCATGTTGTAGGTGGTGCCTCTTGCAGCTGGGTTTACAATAATTTTGAAGTACTTGGCTTCGCATAATGCAAGGGGTAATAAATTATGTGAACTTTTGGCTAACTCCGCATAGAGTGATATGGTAGTTTTGGTTAGTTTTCTTTAACATTATTTAATCTTGGAGTTAGACATCACAAGGACGTTGACATTTTCAAAGACGGGAAGTGTATCATAGTTTTTACTATGACTCCCCTTTTACTTTAGACGTTGACTGTTGTTACTTACTGTACTATGTTGATAAGTCCTAAGTGTAGAAAAAACATGCCTGCTTAGTGCACTTGGATATCTAGTGATGGTCCGGCTGGGTGTCATTAGGTATTTACAAAAAACTCTAGGCAAAGCTAGCACTTCCATATAGAAAACTCTTACCTTAGTTTTCCATGTCCCGATTGGGTTAATGGTTAGTTCCAGTGAGTTCGGTATGTTGAATATGTTTAGAAATACCCTTAAGTTTGACAAGTTAGGGTTTAGGGGTCGATAGATAACTCATCAAGTATATTCTCTCTGGGAATGAGATTTCGTGCCAGCCCTATTATGTAAACAGGGCTCTGTCACATAAATAAGGTAGAGTATGTAGGAGTGAGGGTTCCTGGTTCATGACTGTGTGTGTTATGACTTCAACAGTTTATAGTTATCACATGCCTTGCCCATCCAAGGCAATGCGTGTGTGTGTTGATTTTGCAACCCATAACCCAAATTTCATCAATCATGCATTAACTCTACACTTTGAATGTGACAAGTACGACGGCCATGTTCTCTTTAGTCCCTGTAGAGTCCTCGTGCTTTTTTCATAAAAGTCCATGAGCTCCTCACATATACTTGACAACTTCCAGCCTTTCCTGGACGAAGTCCACTACTTGCTTGTTCGAAAGGCATTCCCATATGCCGTCGGAAGTTACAATTAAGAACCGGTCTTCCCCGGGAACACAACGGCTTCCTTTACTTCGGTGGATGCCGTCGACTGTTGCTTCTCAGGGGGGAACTCTGTTGGCACCTTGCGAGTGTAGTCTTCTATACCTCTGGATATGTTTTAAGTTCCCAAGACGACCAAAAGGACCAACGTCCTCCAGCTGCTTCAATTCTCTGCTTCTCTTCAGCAAGCTCCGGTTCACCATCTTTCCGTGACATTACACAACGGCAATCTCCAGGTGCATCCCCCGGCTCGGATTGGGATTGATGAAAGAATCCGGATTGGGATTGATGGTGGAGAGGTAATCTTTGTCTACCTGAAGAAATGAGCTCTGGAGGTCTCCAAGAGAATAGAACAGGGGAAGATTTGCACGCAGCGCTCCGTATGCATGTTGTTTGGACAAAACTGGGAAGCTTTTGCGGTCGTGTGTCTGTCCAGGAAGGATGTGCCTTTGCTATCTAAGTCTGGGATTACCGTATATTCATCTTCTTGGTACCATCTCCTTGCATACCAATAAAATCTACTTCAACATGTCCTCAAGCCCTAATCCTTAAACCCTTGAGTTTATTCTCTTAACGTATTTAAAAGGCAAAAGATTCCACACGTTCGCTTAATTCCAACTTATGGAATCTGCACAATACAACTTGGACGTATACTTAAAGTGAGATATCACTTTTTAAGTAGATTTAACCATGATCAATCTATTTTCTTAAAGTCCATAAACATAAGATTGTGATTATATACACAAATGTTCTATAGTCATACACATACTGATGTATACAAACATGTATGTGTACATACATGTACATCTTACACCACAAAACCGAGACTCAGAGTTTGGTCTTTTCCTTGCAATTTGGCTCCTCGATAGTCCCGTTAAACACCGAGACCGTGATGTCACACCGTGAGCTTGTAGTTGCATGGTGCTTGAAAACATTCAAAACATTCACACGTCCGGATACTACCGTGCTGGCAGAGAGTGGAATGAGTCCCTTGAAGAAATCTGGCACAAGGTTTGGATTGCCAATCACTCGCAAAACCTCTACAGTTACTTGAGAGGAGAACTTTTCTGTAGAGCGTGGGGTTATCTTCCCTGCAGGTATACTAGCCTGGGCAATCTCCTCGCCATGGTAGAAAATATGACTTGTAGAGTTGGAGTATGTGAAGCTTGCTCTATTGGGATTGTAAACAGAGACCGAGGTTGTAAGAATAAGTGAAAAGCCTAGATTTAGTGAGATATTAAATGAATCAAGATGAATATTGTCAATGGAGATGCTGGGATCCTTTGGTTTAAACACAGTTAATGCAAGAATGATTAGAATGATTACCAGTAACAAGAGCACTGCACATGTGATCCCACAACATACTAGCCATTTCTTCTTTTGACTTCTTATTGTGCTGGAAATGATGTTCTTCATTTGGTGTCATTGAACAAGCATATTAGGAGTCCATTGTGTATGCTTACATGTATTTGAAGCTTTGTTTTGTGGCATGTAAGGAGCATCTTTTATTAATTAAAAAAACAAACCATGGTGTTTTCTTTAGATGACAGACTTGATACTTCAAGTTAAAGATGCGGATCATCTTTAGAGATAATTGAGTTTAAGTGATAATTAAAATTCAATTAAAACAAAAGGATGTTGATATCAAATGGGGAGAGAGAGAGAGTCGTGCGAACTTCGAAGTGATATCTACCTGGAAGTGAGTTGGCTAGTTGACAATTGAACCCGGATGAACTCGAAGAGGTAGTGATAATACTTACAAGTCCTTTCGAGATATTCTCATCAAAATCCTTCCTTAGTGTGGTGGCTTCTGAGATTCCACAAGCCCCTCGAGTACAAGCACCACATTGCTCATTGAAGGCCTTACCTCAGGATCCGTTTGTACACACCAGACTGCTGTATTCACAAGTCTCCTGCTTGCTTCTTTACTGTTTCATCCATCTGTTCTCTTAAACTCGCCTCCACGACCTCCACACTCCTCCCTGTTCACAACAAGATGTGTAACTATGTGTGTGTAACTGTGTGGCATGTGTGTGTGTGGCTTTAGCAAGTACCTTCTTGCACCTTGGTTGAAGCCAAGAATGAAAGCAAAGGTTCATTAGCTGATCTTTGGTAGTTATGTCTCCCACTTACGAGCTCCAGAAGTACAATACCATAGCTGTAGACGTCGCTCTTCTCACTTATACCGGATGTGAGCCACTCAGGAGCAAGATAACCAGGCGTACCCCTCATAGTTGTAAACACATGCGTTTCTTCTCCACCTAGCAACTTTGCAAGGCCAAAATCTGCAACCTTGGGAACAAACTTATCATCCACAAGAATGTTCTGTGGTTTGATATCCAAGTGAAGAATCCTCTCCTTACACGACTCGTGTAAGTAAGCCAGGCCTCTTGCAGTGCCAAGAGCAATGTTAAACCTGGTCTTCCAATCAAGCTTAATATCATTATCTGTATTAAACAGCCACTTATCTAGTGATCCATTCACCATGTAGTCATACACAAGCAACTTGTTGGAGCCCCTTGCACAAAAGCCTCGGAGTCGAACAAGGTTCACATGGTGTATGTTCCCAATGGTTGCCACCTCAGCACGGAACTCTTTCTTTCCCTGGTGTGCACTGGCCAGTCTTTTCACAGCAACTTGCAAGCCGTTGCTCAGCGTACCAAGATACACTTCTCCAAATCCTCCCTGTCCAAGCTTCTTAGTGAACCCATCTGTTGCCTCTTCCAGTGCTTTCAAGGTAAACCGGGTGGAAGTCCTGGTAAAGAGTCCAGAAATGCTTCCTCGTCTTCCTCTGTATCTTCCTGGTTAGGAAGGCTTTCATTCTCCTTCTCCTGCAAATGATGAATGTTACCGCTCCAACTAAACTCACCAGCACTATCGGAATGGTAATACCTAGAATCGTTCCTGTCTTGCTAGAAGATTTGCTTGCTTTCAGGACTTTAACATATCCCAGCTTACTTCCACTCCCACTTGCGAGAAAGGTCTGGAAACTGTCACCGTAGAAGAACACTGGCTCGAGTTCCGGTTGTAAAGTGCAACCCGGCAAGAACAGTTGTTTAGACACTCAGAGTTACATGCTTCTGATGGAAATGTTCGATTGGCATACCCATACTCACTTGCAAGAGAGCTCACGTCAGACGTGATCATTTCCACGGCGGCACCGTTGGCGCTGCAGGTTGGTTCCTCGGGAGCACACACCTCAGTTGTATCCGATGGTTTTGTTGGGAAAACCTCTCTAGGCAGGAACATTGCCCATTGTTTTGACAAACTCCAAACTTGCCACAGTAACCTGGCAAAGCACAACCAGAACCAACAAACTCGTAGTCCAGTGCCTTTGTTCCCAAGTTCCAGTCATAAACTTGAAGACTACCTCTCTCACTCAGCTTCATGAACCTTGTCTTGTTAAAGGACGTATACGACCGGAACGTGACCTTAGTTGTGTTCAAGCAGTTTGATAACAGCATAAACCATCAAAGATTTTGGCAGATGTCTGTTCGTCTCAGAGCTTGGACATCTCTGTGTTGTAACACCAAGAGTGTTATTCTCACCTGTCACGGAAAGTACCCAGTAAGGCTGCTTAGCTCCATCGTATAACACTAAGCCTCCTGCTTCCATAACAAGCGAATACGACCCAGTGGATGAATCGTTTGCTGACTTTCTACTGACAAGATTCATTCTGTACTCCAAGGTTTCAGTCTGAAGTAAGGTGTCAGTAGGATGATCAAAGCTCTCCCATATTGTCTTGTTGACGGAGTCAAACATTATGAGGTTTCCCACTGTGCAGTCCAACATGAAGCCGGCAGCTGCAGGCATATCCACGCCCCAAACACTCTTCCCAGCTTCATCTAACAGGAAGTCCCTTGCCAACTTGAAAAATAAATGTAGAATTAACGCCTACCAGGTGATCCCTGTTGGCATTCCATAGTTCTTCAAAGACTTGTGTTGTTGGCGACCTGAGATACACTGACAGAGTGAATCTACCCGCTCCTTGCTCAATGAAGCCAAAATCAAAATTGGGAACATCAGCTGCATCCAGTGTGCAAAAGAAGGTCGCTCTTCTTCCATTGCTTAGTGTATTGACCCCTGAGTTCTCAACTTGGATGTCTGATGTATATCTGCAACAAGAATCTATTTGTATTGTTTGTGCTGTTCCTAAACACACTACCAAACCAAGAATTGCAAGTATAGCACTCGTCATTACCCATCTGAGCTTCATCCCTCAACTACGGAGATCGGATCCCCAATGCCGTAAGCTATTCGGATTCTCACACGTGGATACATTTTGGAGCGTAGGTGTTACGTACAGTAGGTAGTACCTAATCAGGTTGCAAGGTCTCGCGGTGAATCCCGCAAACACGGCTGAGAGCTGTGTTAACACGGTTCAAACCATGTTTTGGAGCATTGACCGGGTCAATGCACATAATACACGGTCATACACTGTGTTATTACATATTGGTTTGACCGTGTTCTTTGTTGGGGAGGAAGGAAGAAGTATTCCTCAGATTGGTGACATGATATTGAGGCTATTAAAAAAGACGAAGATTATTGTGATATTAACTAGGAGTTATAAACAAGATGAGTGATGAATATAGTACTTTAAAGAATATTTGTGTTTTCATTCCGTGTTCATTTTAGTGTTTCGTGTTCGTATCAAAGAATTAAATGCATTATTCATGTTCGTGTTCATGTTCGTGTTCATGTCTTGAAGCTATTAGTTCGGTAATCCTCACAGCTTTTGTTCCTGACTAGTGAGCTTTGGGTCTTGACTAGTGAGCGCTCTCCAGTTTCTACATAAAATGCAAAGAAAACCATCCTGAATGAGCCAGTTAAACAAGCCCATGGTGCTGTAACAAAGTGTTAAAATATATTTTTTTTTTTGATAACATCCTAGTCAGTCATCCTCACTTATACCAATAATTAAGGTTTCTCAATGATTTTCTTATAGTTTGAAAAAAAGGAAATATTTAAAATAAATATAAGGTAATATTAACTTGTACAATTTTATATTGAAGTTTGATGTTTTATTTTTTCTTCATATAAAGTCAATAATGTACAGAAAAAAAGAAAGAGAACCTAACTTGTTGTAGGTAAGGGACAATTTATAAATGTAACAACTATTAATATGTTATTAATAATATTAAAAAATTAAATATATATCAAACATATATTTATAAAATATTTTTGATAAATATTTCAATTATAACTTATTAAAATATAAATTCTTACATACAAATGTTTATATTAGTGATAAATATATAAAATTAAAATTTTTAAATTAAATTAGTCTTATTAAACATTTAAAATTTAATTAATAAAAATTTATGATAAAAACCACTGAAATGAACAGTACATACATACATACATGAACATGTAATAATGAATACACATTTTCTTTTTTTCGATCGAAAACAAGGATAATAGGGGCTGGCTTTAACTTAACTTAGCACCATTAAGTTAAATAAAAGTTAAGAGTGATCTTCTTTCAAAATAAAAATTAAGGGTTTTAAAATTTGTACCACCTTAACTTAATTTAAGAGATTGTGTTAATGGCAATTGATTCGCTCAATTTTTCACTTAAATTAAGGGATTATATCAAGGGCAATGGGTTCACATAAATACTTATAATGAATATACTTAAATAAAAACTTAAATAAACTTAAATATAACTTAAATATACTTAAATACTTATATAAAAAAATGAGAATATACTTAAATAAATAGTTATATAAAAATGAAGTTATTGTTATTTATTTGTAATCATATAATAAAATAAAATAAAAGCATTGACTGAGTGTTTCTCTCTCTCCACCCACGACTCATAACATAAGAACGATCTTGGAATAATTTTAAATATATATAGATAAAAATTATATAATTATTTTTTTTTAAAAATAATAAATAAAAAATGTGGGTGGATGTCAACAACAAGAATCTGTCATCAGAAAGAGGCCTGCATGAGTTAAAGGGTTCCCCCCCCTCCCTTAAATTTCCTTTGTAAAAGTTAGGGTTGCACTAGCCCTTAACTTAACTTAAGTGAGGGAAAATGTGGTCCCACACACTTTTAAATTAAGTAACTACTTAACTCTTTGCAGGGTTTGACCACTAAGAACATTGGATTCACACTCATTCTTAACTTAAGTACCACTCACTTAAATTTTCTTAGGGTTTGATTATTAAGGGTAATGAATTCACACCAACCCTCTACACTTAACTTAAGGGAAAAATAACTTTTTATAAAAAAAACTTAAGGGATTCTCATTTTTTATATAAGTATTTAGGGCAGGGTCGCACTAACCCTTAACTTAGTGATCAAAGCGAGTTAATTAATACAGCCGGAATATGTAATAAATGAAGTTAAGGGAATACTAAGTAAGATTGGGGTCGTTTTGCACCAGCCCTTAACTTAACTTAACACGCATAAGTTAAATAAGGATTAAAGGTGCATTTGATTCACAATTAACTCTCCCTTAAAAAGAAAAGTTAAAAGTTTTAGATTATACAAATTAAGGAATTCTATTAAAGGCAATTAATTTGCACTAGTCAACCCTTACAATGGGTTCGAATACATTTTGATACACTTAATATTTACATTTATTATTTTTATAATTAACTTTAACATATCTATTATAATTAAGTTTACATTATTATTTCAAATATATTTATAATATTCATGATCTAAATAATATTTAATTTCTATTTACATTTTTAATATTTAAAATGAATTTTGTTGTTATAAAAATTAAAAAAGTTGTGTTCTTGAAAAGCTGAGATAGAAGTTATCTGAGCTGTATTTGTAATGCATGTAGTGCGTGTATGTGTTATACATATTAAATATACGTATAATCTTTAACCATTATAACTTAAACTTTGGTGACATTTTCTTCCATCTGCCTCGTCCCTACAATTTGTATCAATATATAAGTATGTATATGACCAGTAATATACATACATGGTAAATGTGTATAGTGTGTATCAGTGATTAAATCTGTAGTCGAAAAAATGCTAAGGAAATGTTTAATTACTAATTTAATTATTAATTTACTAATTATTAATCTAATTTAATTATTAATCCATAGCATTTTTTTATTACGGCATATATTACTGGTGTGTATCTAAATACAAGAAGTACATACCTTTTTAGGTTCAATGCTTAACTTGTTATCCTCTCAAGAAACTATATGTAAACTGCATAGCTTAAGAACCTCTTTGTACCTGTATGATAACAGTTTCAATAAATATGAAAATCTCTTCTCTCACACACACACACACACATAGGTACTCATGCTTCTGGAGAGACTAAAAAAAGCTGGGCCGCATTCAAAATACTTTCCAACCTGCACATATTAAAACATACACAACATATATGCCGCTAGAGAGCCAGCAAACATATATATATACACACCTGCACATATTAAAACATACACAACATATTGTTAGAGAGCCAGAAAACATATACACACACACATTAAAAGATATCCTGCTGTAGAATCCATGCGTGAGGCACGAATCGTAATTCCTCTTCAATTTCTTTGCATTTTCTCCGATTTTCTCTACATACACACGTGATCACGCATATACACACGCACACGGACACATGCGCATACACACGCACACGGACACATGCGCATACACATATGCACACGAACCTAGGCACTCAGAAAATCCCATTCCAAATTAGGGCAGAATTAAGGCTCTTCAGAAAATTCAGAAGTCGGCGATGCATATCCGTCGCCATAAAGAGACCTGACGCCACCGTTAAGGGTGGTAAGGGACAAAATGCTATTGTTTCTTAAAAATAAGTTAAGTTAAAGAATTATTGCAAATCCACTTTTCTTAGGGTTGTTTCACACCACACTTAACTTAACTTACCATGCATAAGTTAAGTAAAGGTTAAGGGTGCATTTGATTCGTACTAACTCTCCCTTAAAAAGAGAAGTTAAGGGTTTTGGATTCGTACCAACCCTTAACTTAAATTAAAGAAATTTGTTAAGGGCAATTAATTTGCACTCATCAACACTTTAACTTTGGGTCGTTTGCACCACACTTAACTTAACTTAGCATGCATAAGTTAAGTAAAAGTTAAGGGTGCATTTGATTCGCACCAACTCTCCCTTAAAAAGAGAAGTTAAGGGTTTTGGATTCGTACCAACCCTTAACTTAAATTAAGGGAATTTGTTAAGGGCAATTGATTCGCACTCATCAACCCTTAACCTTTTACTTAAATTAAAGGATTGTGTTAAGGGCAATGGATTCGCATAGATACTTAAGTAAAAATTTTAAGGGCCATGAATTCGAATATTACCCTTAATATAATATACTTTATATTTACATTTAAATTAAGATTATTAACTTAATTATTTTTAATGAACTTAACATATCTACATTTCATATAACATTATTATGTCAAGTTATAATAAATATTTTTAAATAATTTTCACTTTGCAATAAAAATCTATTTTCAATTTGTAATAAATATTTTTAACCACTTTAAAATATATTTATAATATTTATTATTTAAATAATATGTGCATCCTTAATTTTTATTAACATTTAAAGTAATTTACTTATTATAAAAAAAAAAAATATGTGAGATGAAAAAACCCTAGCCCTCGCCCTCATTTTCACCAATGTCAATTGTTTCGCCCACCACCCTTGAAGATTGTTATTGTTTCCTCGACCGGACATACCTAGCTGACCTAGCCCGAGTTCTTTCACTTGTGCTGGGCTTCGTTCCGAGCTCATGGGGGCCCAGCCAGGGGCGGTAAAGCCCGGCAGTAGTAGCTGCCGGGCTTTGGGCCGCCCCATGAGCTCGGCCAATGCTGGCCGAGCTCAAGCCAGCCCAGCCAGGGGCGGCAGAAAGCCCGACAGCAGTAGCTGCCGGGCTTTTTGTTGCCCCATGAGCTCGGCCAATGCTGGCCGAGCTCAAGCCAACCCAACCAGGGGCTGCAGAAAGCCTAGCAGCAGTAGCTGCCGAGCTTTCTACTGCCCCATGAGCTCAGCCAATGCTGGCCGAGCTCAAGCCATCCCAGCCAGGGGCTTTCTGCTGCCCCATGAGCTCGGCCAATGCTGGCCGAGCTCAAGCCAGTCCAACCAGGGGCTGCAGAAAGCCCAGCAGCAGTAGCTGCTGGGCTTTCGGCCGGCCCATGCCCGATAGCTATGGTGGGCAGAAAGCCCGATAGCAGTAGCTGTCGGGCTTTCGGCCGGCCCATGAGCTCGGCCAATGCCAGTCGAGCTCGTGCCATCCCAGCCAGGGGCGGCTGAAAGCCCGACATCAATTGCAGTCGGGCTTTGGGCCGCCCCTTGAGCTCGAATAAAGCTAGTAGTCTCTATGGCCGCCTCCTGATGCAAATGAATGCAAGAAAGAAGAAGAAAGGAAAAAAGACTACCTGATCTGCTTGTTCTTCTGCCATTCTCTCCTAATTTCTCCTGAATTCTTCTCTTCCTCTCCCGATGCGCAGAAATCTACAGAGATGTACAGAGATGATGCGCAGAAACCTATAGAAATTAGGGCAGAAATTAGGGCAGAAGGAGAATATACTTAGAATATACTAAGAATATACTAAGAATAATGAGAAATTCATATTATTATTATTTTTATTTTAATTATATATGTTAAAATAAAAATATAAAATATAAATATATTTTTACATTAAAAAATGCACATTACGCATTTATTTTTTATTTTATTTTAAAGAAGGTGCGAAAAAGGTGGTGAGCCTCGTGAGTCGTTAAGGGTGGCTAAGGGCCCCCCCACCTCCCTTAAAGTTTCTTTGCAAATTTTCACTGTTCCTCTAAATTAAGTTAAGTTAAGGGAAGGTTGCGAAAGCACTGCCCTTAGGGGTCAAACCCTTAAAAAATCTTAAGTAAGTGACTTCTTAATTAAGGGCAGGTGTGAATTCAATGCCCTTAGTGGTCAAACCTTAAAAAAGTTAAGTAAGTGATTACTCAACTTAAGGGCGAGTACGAATCCATTTTCCCTTACTTAAGCCCACTTAAGTTAAGTTAAGTGTGGTGCGAAACGACCCTTTTTTACTTAAATTAAGGGATTGTGTTAAGGGCAATGGATTCACATATATACTTAAGTAAAAATATTAAGGGCCATGAATTCGAATATTGCCTTTAATATAATATTTTATATTTACATTTAAGTTAAGATTACTAACTTAATTATTTTTAATGAACTTAACATATCTACATTTAATATAACATTATTATGTCAAGTTATAATAAATATTTTTAAATAATTTTCAATTTGCAATAAAAATTTATTTTCAATTTGTAATAAATGTTTTTAACCACTTTAAAATATATTTATAATATTTATGATTTAAATAATATGTGCATCCTTAATTTTTATTAACATTTAAAGTAATTTTACTTATTATAAAAAAAAAATATGGTGAGATGAAATTATACACTTATATATAATATTGTATATGGGTACATTCTATAGATAATTAAATTTTATATATTTTGGATATGTTTAAACAAGTAAAAACTTCATAAAAAATATTATATATACATAATACATGTATTTCATTTCATATTTTATTTATTTAAAAAAAATGCTAAATATATTATTTCTAATGTACATCCTTTTTCATATTTCACGTTTATCTTTAACACATGATATTTATTGTGGTAAACCAAAAAATAATAATAAAGAAAACATAAATTAACAATTTCCAAATTAATGCCTAACAAATGGCATCCCAAAAATAAGATGAGCTTCAAGAGTTGATTTAATAGTGTGAGCATGTGTAATTACCTCACCAAATTCTCGAGGATCTTGTGAAGGAACCCAATCTTCTCTTTCTTGACGTCGCTAAATTCTTCGCTCCCTTGCTCGTAAAGTTGCCTCATAATTGGCCTCACCTTCATCAATGAGGATGTTATGGAGAATAACACAAGCACTCATAGTATTCGGAATGTGTGGAAGGTGGACTCTCAACTTATAATCAAGGCAACGAAATTTTTGCTTTAAAAGGCCAAATGCTTGCTCAACCACCAATCGTGCTTTAGTAAGCTCCTTGTTGAAGGTCTCCTGATCAAGATTAAGATGGACACCTATAAAAACTCAAGTTAAATATGTTATAAATATATTAACTTTACATGCCTGTGTATGGGACCATTAAAAATGGTTGTAATTGGTATCCTTTATCACCCACAATATAAGGCTTCACAAAATCAACATGAGCAACCTCCAAAGGTCCATGAAGATAAACCCCATCGATGATCTTTTGATAAAATGAGCAATTCTTCCAAATTCTCATATCATGCACGCTACCTGTAAATACCAGAACATTACACAAACATAATCAAAATGAATGTAACTTGCTCACCTAGCCATCCAGCATTCACATTTATAAACCTCTTACGTGCATCAACAACCCCTTGCACAATGATGCTATTCGTTGCTTCCTATCAAAGTAGTCTGTCCGATCATTTTAGAAGGCTGAAGTATCTCCACATGTGTGCAATTTATGGCATTTTCCGTTGATGGAAATGCCATCTTATACCAGAAACGTCGACAAATAGCTACTGTCATCTCTACAAACGTAGCCATAACAGTCAAAGTTCCAATACAAACCTCTCACCAATGTCTATGTATCACTGTTTCTCACCATCTTCCAAAGTGTACTCCAACTCTAATATCCACTCGTACAGCTTCTCTGTAATGGGTATCCCGCCTTGAGATGTCATCCTCTAATACATTACAAATCATAACAAAGGTTCTCCATGACATTCGAAGAAGTTTTATCCACCTCTCATCATCGTAGTGTACATCATAAAAGTGTCCCACCATGCCTCACTCAGTAGTCGAACCCACTGTGAAAGGAGAAGACCTATTAATTGCAGCTTGTGTTGACCTCCGCATGTACTGAACTACTGCATCATCATCATCTGAATTGTCACATTCTTCATCTTCAGCATCCGAATCAGAATCCGAGTCGTTCATGATGAATTGAACAAAAAAATCTCCAGCCATGGTCGAGGCTAATCCTATTAAACGGTCCTGAAAAAATAATATAATCGATATTATAAATAACAAACAAAAATGCATTAACATAATCCAAATAAAAGCTTGCAAATGATAAATATATGCAACCTACATGCACCCATGCTAATCTAGTCTTTGTTGCCATGTCCACAAATGTGATCAGCAATTCGTTTCATAGCCAATGCGAACTTCTCAATAGAAGCGTTCTTTTCCCTCCTCAACTCTACTGTCCTCTCAAATTGGCGGCTCCTCATCTCAACCTGGGCTCGAAGTACATTTGTACCTTCATTAACCGCTTCAACCAAACTAGACTTTCCCTTCTTCGCTTGCCTTCTCGTCGCAGTGACACAATCAAAGGTGCACTTGTGGAAGTTGTTTGTGAAACTGGAGTCATCGGTGGATCATTTTCAGAGTCGTTTACGTGTTGGCGCGTCATGCAAGCTTCGGTCACCTTGAAATGAATCCAATAAATCAAATAGGTCCAAGTCCATGTTTGGCAATCCAAGGTGTCGTTTCTCTAAATTCGACAAGCTCGAATATGCAGCAGCTCCCAACTTCCTGTTGTGGTCGTGAATAACTTTATAATCGTTGATCAAATTCTCCCACTTCTTACAACATTGTTCTCCATCACGATCGTCAAAACCTTGTGCTTGCATTTCTTTTGCAATATGTCTCCAACATGCATTTGCTGTTACACTGACAAGTTGCCTAGTTGACATCTGTAACCTAGCCATGAACTCTTGTCTTTTCAACTCCACAAGCATCTTTGTCTCGTCCATTGTCCAATTCCGAGACCGAGGTCGTTTGCTTCTTGCTTGCCCCTCAATCTCATGTGAAGTTTCTCCGAAACCCTGGCCCTCACCCTCATTTTCACCAATGTCAATTGTTTCGCCCACCACCCTTAAAGATTGTTGTTGTTTCCTCGACCGAACATACCTAGCTGACCTAGCCCGAGTTCTTTCACTTGCTGCTGGGCTTCGTGGGTGGCCAGGGGAGGTAGAAAGCTCGGCAGCAATTGCTGCGGGGCTTTGGGCCGCCCCATGAGCTTGGCCAGCCCAGCCAGGGGCGACAGAAAGTCCGACAACAATAGCTACCGGGCTTTGGGCCGCCCCATGAGCTTGGCCAATGCTAGCCGAGCTCAAACCAGCCCAGCCAGGGGCGGCATAAAGTTCGGCAGCAGTTGCTGTCGGCTTTCTGTTGCCCCATGAGCTCGGCCAATGCTGGCCAAGCTCAAGCCAGCCCAACCAGGGGTTGCAGAAAGCCCAGCAATAGTTGTTGCCGAGCTTTCTATTGCCTCATGAGCTCGGCCAATGCTGGCCAAGCTCAAGCCAGCCCAACCAGGGGCTGCAAAAAGCCCGATAGCTATGGTGGGCAGAAAGCCTGGCAGCAATTGTTGCCGGGCTTTTGGCCGGCTCATGAGCTCGGCCAATGCCGGTCGAGCTCGTGCCATCCCAACCAGGGGCGACTGAAAGCCCGACAGCAGTTGCAGTCGGGCTTTGGGCCGCCCCTGCAGGACTCTGAATACTTGAGGCAGCTTTGCATGAGTGGTTCTATAGCATAGTTTACACTCGCATTTTCAAAGAAGGAAAGAAGACTACCTGATTTGCTTGCTCTTCTGCCATTCTCTCCCGATTTCTCTTGAATTCTTCTCTACCTCTCCCGATGCGCCACAGAAACCTACAGAAATTAGGGCAGAAGGAGAATATATATAGAATATACTAAGAATATACTAAGAATAATGAGAAATTCATATTATTATTTTTTTAATTTTAATTATATATGTTAAAATATAAATATAAAATATAAATATATATTTTACATAAAAAATGCACATTATGCATGTAAAATTTTATTTTTTATTTTATTTTAAAGAAGGTGGCAAAAAAGGTGGCGAACCTCGTGGGTCGTTAAGGGTGGCTAAGGGACCCCCCCACCTCCCTTAAATTTTCTTTGCAAATTTTCATTGTTCCCTTAACTTAAGTTAAGTTAAGGGAAGGTTGCGAAAGCACTGCCCTTAGTGGTCAAGTGGCTTCTTAAGTTAAGGGCAAGTGCGAATTCAATGCCCTTAGTGGTCAAACCCTTAAAAAGTTAAGTAAGTGGTTACTCAACTTAAGGGCGAGTACGAATCCATTTTCCCTTACTTAAGCCCACTTAAGTTAAGTTAAGTGTGGTGCGAAATGACCCTTAGTGGTCAAACCCTTCACAAATGTTAAATAAGTGGTTATTTAATTTAAAGGTGAATGGAAATTCAATGTCCTTACCAGTCAAACTATTCAAAAAATTAAGTAATTGATCGTTCAATTTAAGGGCGAGTGCAAATCCATTTTCCCTTACTTAAGCCCAATTAAATTAAGTTAAATGCTGATGCGAAATGACCCTTAACATTCCCTTTCCTTATTATATGTTTCCGACATATTAATTACATATTTTCGACTGTTAATAATAAATGAATTTACGGGTATGATCACTAAGTGCTAGTGCGACCCTGCCCTTATTAAGTTTTATTTAAGTTTATTTAAGTTTTATTTAAGTATATTCATTAGAAGTATTGATGTGGATCCATTGCCCTTAACACAATTCCTTAATTTAAATGAAAAAATTAAGGGTTGACATGTGACACAATCCCTTATGTTAAATTAAAGGTGTAAAATCCAAAACCTAAGGAAAAATTGGTGCAAACCAAATGCATCCTTAATCTTTACTTAACTTAAGGGTGCTAAGTTAAGGCTGGTGCAACCTAGCCCTTTTCCTTTAAGTTAAGGGTAGAGGGCTAGTGCAAATCCACTGCCCTTAGTCGTCAAACCCTTAAAAAGGTTAAGTAAGTAGTTAAGGGCATGTGAAACCCATTTTCCCTCCCTTTTAAGTTAAATTAGGGGCTAGTGCGACCCTGCCCTAAGATGTTAATAAAAGGAGGGTAAGAAATTAATGTACTTACTCAATAATGATAACAATGAATACATAAATTTAAATAGGAATATTAAGTTCAAGGAGTAATTTATGTAATATTTATTTATTGAATTTATTAATTTGAATTCTCATATTTAAGTGAAACTTAAATTTTAGAGGGTTTTTCTTTTTAAATGTCTTAATTATTTCAACTTTGATTTAAAAAATTTTAATTATATAAAAATCAGAATGCTAGTATAAACTATATAATATATCTTAAGAATATGTCTAAATTTAACGAGAACACCTAGGTTTATATGTGTATAATACATGGGACTAAATACTTAATTTTTAATTTGTGAGTAGGCGTAATTTTTTAAGAAAAGATTTCACATGCAAAAGTGATAACCTATATGATATAAAAATATACTTCTTTAGGAATAGATTAATTAAACTTAAATAATGATAAGATTCAAATATATAGATTAAGTAATTATTGTCACCTCCATAACAAATAAAATCAAAATATAAATAAATAAGTTAAAATAAATTGATTAAATATAATATTATATAAATAGTGTTACTTTTCAAAATTTTGAATGAATTGTTTTTATGAAGACTTTTAAAAGTAGCTACACAAGTAATTTTTAAATTTTTTAATTTAATTATTTATTATTATATCTTTTATAAAGAGTAATAAATGAAAAGCACTAGATATATCAGAGTTTTTAAGATCTTTAATACTGTGTGTTTTTTCAAAAAAAAATTTACAATACAGTTAGAGCATTAAGTTATAAAAATCATTATTAATAAATTCAACTGAATGTTTATTTATAATAAAAAGATTAATAAATTATAGATTTATAATTGATATATGGAATTTTTAAGCTTGGCAATAACAAGTTTAAAACTATTATTAAGAGATTATTATTTTAATTATATTTCAAAATTAATAATTTTTATTCTTCAAGATGTATTGACTATATCTAGAAATCTCTATTAATAAATACACCATAAGGTATAAATTTATATAATAGTTAATTATTTATATTTTATTTACATATTAAAATACAATCATATCACTTATATTAAATTGAAGGTACTACATAACAAATGGAAGGTACATAATTGTTGTTAATATGTTATAACTGTACGATGAAAATGTAATTACAGGTTCGTACATGTGGAAGCCCATAAAGCACATACAATCTGTTAGAACTGTACGTGTGAGTAAAATATATGTATTAAATTTACACATTATATATACATATATATTATCCTTTATATCTCGGCTAGTTAATCTATTATTACAAATGATATTTGCAAGCCAGATGTACACGGAACACATATATATGTTTATTATGTGTATAAGAGCCATTGTAAATAACTTCTTATTATAAGTGTACATACGTAAATGTTTTATTATGTGTTATTGTTGTGAGCGTGTGTATAGATGTGTGTGTGACATGTGTATGCATATATGTGTGTGTATACATATATATGCTTATGGACATTTTGATGTGTATGTGTGACTGTTTTATTATGTGTGTGTACATGTGCATATATGTGTGTCCATATTATGCATATATATGTTAAATGTTTATTGCGTAAATGCTTTATTTATGTGTATGTTATATGTGTATATGTATATATTCTTTATACTTAAGTTTTTTCCTCACAAAAATTGATAATTGGATTGGTTAAATGGTAAATGTAAAAAGTATATATATATATATATATATAATATATATGTATTTTAGTAGTATATGTTTAGGGCTTAGATATTAATTGTTTATTTAACGAATGATAAATGGAAACAAAAAATTAAATATCTTAGTAATATTTCATATTTAAGGTAAGTAAACTTAAAACCAACGATATAATGTATTATATTACATATATATGTGTATATCCATTCAACATTAAGATATTCACCCAATAAAGACATTCACACAAAATTAGTATTAAATTAGAATATTTAAAATTTAATCCGTTCTGAAACTTTTCTAAATAACATAAGTTCATAATACTAATATATAATTTTTGATAAATTCAGCGTCTTTCTTTAACCATCTTATTCAGCGTTTCATGTTGCTATAGTTAATTTTTATTAAGTAATTATTAATATATCTTAGTGCATACAAATAGTCTTTAATTTTAATTTTTCATAAAAATTTATTATGAAATAAATTTATTATTATTTTTTATATATATTTCAAAATGTAATATGATTTTTTAAAATGACATGTGTATTTAAAATATAATTATCTATATTTAAATAAATATCATTATTTAAATTATTATTTTTTATTTTAAAAATGTATAAAAAAAAAACAAACAAAGGGGTGCTTCCACCTAAAGTAATAACCTCTGGAATATCTAAGAATAAAAAGAAAATATTGTAAGAAGACTTAGTTCAGAAGTTTGCATACACGTGTCTGGGCCATTTAATGTTATTTACTACATTATTATTTAATATAATAAAATAAATAAATCTTTTAGTTACCATACGGCTCTTATTCTTGACGATGACATCACACTATTGTTTAACGAATACTTTTTTGAGTGCTTTGGGTATATTTAGTTAAAAACTTAATTATCTACTTAAAATATTAATTTAAAAATTTGTTAACAGATAAATATCTTTCGTGAGTTCTTTTAGAAACCCCGACTGACAACGATTCTTATACTTTTGTATAAAGAAACATAATGCGTTTGCTGCTATATGTCTTACATCATTGGACATGAAAGTGTACCTGAAAATGTTATGTATTGTAGTGGAACATGAAAAAGGGGAAGCCTACGGGAAAACGTTAGGTATAACATCGTAGAGAGACCGTAGAAAGTTTTGAGGAAATCCAGGTGGCAGTATGTGATAAGTCGATGTTATCACGTAAAAGATGAGGTTGGCCATGCAACTTCTGGATATGGAGCATCATTTACAAGGATATATAAGGAACGTGAGAGGAATACAAACATGTCTTGATATTGACAACAGTGTATATACATTCAATTTTTCGTATATAGAGGTATATATATTTATACAGTATTTATGGCGATGTGTATGATAGATAATAACATTGGCGGGAAGCGTAATTACACGTATAATTACCCCGGGAAAATGCGTATATGTTAAATTCTAGGGTTCTTCTTTTTCTGTAGAATCCACCATGCCGCCGCGTCGCGATTCAGGAAGAGGCCGTGGTCGATCGCAAGGGCCTCAGGGTCCGCAACAGTATCAAGGTTTGATCTTTGTTTGTACAGATTCATGTAGAAATCTGATGCATATATGCTCCAGGAGCTCGTCCACAGGCAAGTCAGGCACTAAATGCACGTCCTCAAGGTAAAAATCGCTGTTTTTGCACATGAAATGGTGTAATTTGATGTAAATGCTCTAGGAGCGCCTCCGCAGCCGATTCAGGCACAAATCTTCGTCCGCAAGGTAAAAATGTGCTTTCTTTTCCACATGAAATCGATGTATTCTGATGTATAAATGCTCAGGAGCTCCTCCGCAGACGCAAAATGTTCGTCCTCAAGGTAAAGGCTCTGTTTTCTACATGGATTGTGACATTTTGTTTACAGGAGCCTACTACAGGCCTCGTCCTGTCCAAACAGAGCCTCCGCCGCAAGGTACAAGTGTGTCTGTGCATACACGTATCGTGTATTGATGGCATGCTATTTACAGGACCACGGCCCATGCTTTTCCACCTAATCAAGGTACATATACAGGTTTGTGTTGATAATGTAACTTCAAATATATAAACTCATACATGTAAAATATCTGTTTTGTAACCAAGTTTATGCATAAGTATTATAGTCATCTTTCTCTCCTCATGGTATTCTTTGTGCTTGCTCTTTAGAACTTGTATCCATCCAATACTTGTGTGTATGTACTTTAAACAAGCTGAATATGCCATAAATTTTCTATGATTAAGTTACCTTTACAAGTGATAAATGCATGATCTCGGGCAAGGTATTTAATCATTTGAATGGGTTTTATTTCGTTTCTTTGTACTTAAGACATTATATATCGTAGAGAAGTGGAGTCTTGCGTATAATCAGTACCATGTATGTTTGTCTGTAACTGTGTTCATCTAAGAGACGTATGTATGCATGCAAGCGCATGGATATTGTGTAACTTTGTCCTTCATTTTTCTAGCTGCCACGCCAGAGTCACTGGCCCATGGTGTTGCCGGCGTACATATTCAGGAGGGACCTGTTGATCCCTCAGGTGGACCACGTCCAGCAGTTCAGCAACAAGCAGGTAAATTTAGAATGTAGTTACTCATACACGCGCGCGTGGCTGGGTTTATTAATTTATGACGGTTTTGCAGCAACCCATCCAGGGGCAACTCAACCACGGCCAACTCAACCAGGTGCGATTTTATACAACATGGTTACTGTACTATGAACATAGCTGTGTGTTTTTATATATTTATATATATACACTTATATATAATATATATATATATATATATATATATATATATATATATATATATATATATATATATATATATATATGTATGTATATATATATATTGCAGCAGCTATGTCCGTTGGAGGCCCAAATGCAGCACGCTCTCTACCATCTCAATCAGCCCTGGCTCAACCAGGTATCTACTTGATCAGACTTAACTGCGCAAATAGTGTAGGTTTATTTTTAACCTTCATATTTGTATGCAGAATCTTCGAGTAGTTCACTTGTTCCCCTCCCTAGGCCGGACAGAGGAGGAGCCAATGGCAGGCGTGTTCAGCTCAGAGTTAACCATTACAAGGTAGTATTCATATGATAAACATACATTACGTGAAGATGCCTTACATACATACAATAACACTTGTTAAATCCCATAACTTGTTATCACTTGTTACTGGTATTCCTTTTATTATTCTTAGATACGTAATCAGAATTTATTACTTCTCAGGTTACCATAAGATCGAATGCTATTTATCACTACGACGTGGAGATCAGTCGACAGTTGGTTCTAAAAACGTTAGACGAGCTATTGAGAGGGAGCTTGTGGCTCGATATGAGACTTCAGAACTGGGAAATCGCCTACTTACTTATGACGGCAGCAAGAACCTGTTCACAGCGGGAAGGCTTCCTTTTGAGAGCAAAACATTTGAAGTCTCTTTACAGGACCAGGTCAAGATCTACACCGTTACCATCAAGTACGTCTGTTTGTCAATATGTATGTGTCTTTGTGTGTGTGTGTGTGTGTGTGTGTGAGAGAGAGAGAGGAGAGAGAGAGAGAGAGATCCTATTTATCATAGCTTTCCGTTTCATGCACATAGACACATGCATAATGCAGGTTCGCTGCAGAGCGGAATATGAGGGAAATAGAGTCTTTTCTCCAGGGCAGGGATGTCCGCCGTCCACAGGAGCTATTTCAAGCCATAGACGTTGTTTTGGGAGAATGGCCTGCTTCACAGTACGTACCAAGTGGCCGTTCCTTCTTCCACGACCGGTTTGGAGTTGGACCCATTGATGGTGGTTTACAAGCCTTCAAGGGTTTCTTCCAGAGCCTGAGACCAACACAGCAGGGGTTCGTTCTCAACTTGGATATCTCCTGCACAGCTTTCTACGAGCCCATCAATGTTGTGGACTTCCTTGTGAAAGCTCTAAACGTGGACATGAGCAGAGGCTTAGGAGACGTAGATAAGAGGAAAGCGAGGAAGTTGCTTGCTGGTTTGAAGGTGGAAGTGACACACAGGGATTACCCTCGAGAGTACAGAGTCTCTAGTCTGAGTAGTGTTGCAACACGCGAGCTCACGTTCCCCTTGGAAGATGGGACACAGAAGAGAGTGGTAGACTATTTCAGGGAGGCTTATAATTACCACATGCGTTATCCGGAGCTTCCGTGCATTGAGATACAGGGGCAAAAAGTCACATATCTGCCCATGGAGGTGTGCAAGATACGTCCAAAGCAGAAGTACCGTGGGAAGCTTGATGAGAGACAGACGACTAACATTCTGAGGTTTGCTTGCCAGACTCCAGCAGATCGAGAAAGGTCTCTAACCGGTGTTCTGCAGCAAGTACACAACAATCCGAGGTGTGTGTGTGTGTGTGTGTGTGTGTGAGAGAGAGAGAGAGAGAGAAGCAAACACTCATAGGACTAAGACTTTGCTGTGTAATGACAGTAACGCATTTATGAAAGAGTTTGGTATAACTGTGAGTCCGTCAGCAACCATGGTTGAGGGACGTGTATTACCACCTCCAAAGCTAAGATATTCCAACACTCAAATCGATCCACGGAAAGGGGAGTGGAACATGCTCGATTCCAAGTTTGTTGCTCCAGGCAACATACACTCGTGGGCTCTGATTAATTTCTCCGGTGCCCGTGATAATGATGCACGTTGCTTTGCTCAAGACCTTGTGAGAAGGTGCGGAGAGATTGGAATGACCATGGCTCCGCCAGTTGACATACTCAGAGGTTCCATTGAAAGGTATGTATAATACATACATATCTATCTTATGCAGATATGTTTTGTATGTGTAAATATCCATGATCAAGCTTTATTTCCTACTTATTATGGTATATTACTAAGATAGTTGTTCTGTCTGTGTATGTAATCTGTGGCGTTGCTTTGTATAATTATCGGTATACGGGTGCCTTAGTGATAAGTTCAATCTGAAATGCTTAACATTTATGAATATATACATGTGTGTAAGTTTTATGGCCATATATTTATTGTATGTGGGAGATATCTAGGTAGCTTGTCTAACACAGAGATACAGGTTCGAGCCTTCTATAAGGACTGCACTTGGAGCAGGGAAGCTTCAGCTTATTGTGTGTCTCATGGAACGCAAGCATAACATGTATGGCGAGCTGAAGCGCGTGTGCGAGACTGAGATCGGGGTAGTCACGCAATGCTGTTTACGGAAGCATATTGGAACTGATCCCAGGAGGCTTTCTCAGTACCTGGCAAATCTCGCCATGAAGATTAATATCAAGGTTGGAGGAAAAAATGTGAGTTTGTTGGACGAGATGCCTCGGCTACTCCCTTCTGTTCTTGGAAAGGTCAGTTATGTGTGTATAATGTATATGTATGGTGTATGTGTGAGTGCGTATACGGCTGTGTGTGTTCACGCACTTGCTGATATCTTTTGATCAGCCTACGATCGTCTTTGGGGCGGATGTCTCTCATCCGGCAGCTCAAGACGCCAGTAGCCCATCATTGGCAGCTGTGGTTGCGAGCATGGAGTGGCCTGCAGCCCTGAGCTATCTCCCTCGAGTGACCACTCAAGGTACAACCGTCAGAACTATATTTACGCTATTTGCGTAATCAGAGTTCTATAGAGGTCTTTATATCCAATTATCTTACAGCTCATCGCGTTGAAAGGATTGAAGCACTTGCAGAGATGGTCCGTGAGCTGCTGATAGAGTTCTATCGCAAGAACAAGCAGTTGAAACCCTCTAAGATACTCTTCTTTCGAGATGGTACGCACTTTGATAAATTTATATATATGCATAATGTATATGTTATGTATATCGTATATACACATACATATATATATCAAGCTATACTTTCAGGTGTGAGTGAAGGTCAGTTTGAAGAGGTTGTTGCATTACGAAGTGCCAGCCATCTATAATGGATGTGCTAAACTTGAAGTAGGATATTGTCCAAAGCTCACATTTGTAGTGGTGCAAAAGAGGCACCACCTCGATTCTTCCCCACCGATCAGAACATGGAGAGGAACAACGTGTTGCAGGAACAGTGGTGGACAGAACGATTACACATCCCAGGTAAACTACTTGTTTATGGACTTGTGTATGCTTGAAAGGTCATACACAGCATCAATACACAATGTACGTATGTTACTTGAACATACCTTTGAAGTCACCTTCATTATATCGTGTATGTACTTATGTACTCTATAGTTGGGTTATCAAAATTCTTTCTTCTCTCTCTTCTCTCTCTCCTGTGCAGATTTTTTTTATATGTGTGTATTATGTGTATGTACTCATCAAATGCCTTTTATTGCTTTCAGAGAATTCGACTTTTATCTGTGTAGTCACAAGGACTGCAGGGAACCAGCAGACCGACACATTATCATGTTCTCTATGATTCTAACAGGTTTACTTCTGATCAGCTACAGACACTTGTGAACAACATGTGCTACACTTACGCTAGGTAGACTCCAAGTTACACATACTGTGCTTTATGTATGTCTATGGATGTAAAGTTAGTCATGTATATATAAATACATACACATGTAAGAGACAGCACACATATACGACACTGTTCTTTTCTTGACCACCTTTAACAGGTGCACCAAAGCCGTTTCAATCATACCTCCAGCCTACTATGCACATTTGGTCGCATACAGGGCTCGCCTGTACCTTGATATGGGGTCGGACTCGCATCTGGGTGGACCAAAGGCATTACAAAGCTATTAAGCCTGCCGTCCGATGTTATGTTCTACTGCTGAAGTACGTATTTATGGTGTGTGTTTTGTGTGTTTGAACATATACACTGACAATTACTGTTGTATGCAGTGTTCATGAACACACACACGGTATGTGCTATGCATATGTATACACACGCAAATTACATGATGTGAACACCACATCTACAGCTTATGCGTCCACCTGGTTCTGTGTATGTGCTCGTCATGTTTGTATGTGTATATGGCGTAAGTTTTTCTGTTCAACAGGTGATAATAGTTTAAAATGCCTAGTAAATGAAATGTTTACTTATGATGTTATGCATTAAGTGTATATGTGTATCGTATATATGAATACACACTAATAATGCTTGGTGGCGAAGCGAAACTGAACTAAATTTGTGGTTTACCTTTTCTCTCTCTCTACCTACAGAGGTACAGTATAAATCTATTTAGCAACAGGGCACAGGCAAAGGTGATTTTTCTTCTTATCGGCTGCAGACGCTACTGCACTTACGCCAGGTATACACCAAGTTATATACACCACAGAGACACATTATGTTTACAGAACTGAAAGGTCAAGATTGTGAACTATTTATCAGGTCCATGAAGTAGCACTTTCATTCTGACTTTAACTCTAGAAAGTATTTATGATAAATACTGTTAATTTAGTTTTATGTTCTATTTTATATTCTCATTTGTCCTTTTTAACCATGCTCATGAAATTCAATTTAAACACTCGTGAATATATAAAGGGAAATTATTAAACTGACCCTCTACCAGGTGGTTTTGAAAATGCCCCAATTGACCTTGAATCAAATTTATTATTAATTAGCTTAATAACATATGCACACACAACAACATTATATTTTAACTCTAAACAATATATTTATCATTTGTGTTATATATTTTAGCTTTAAACAATATGTTTGCATATGTGTTTATTAAGTTAATTAATGATAAATTTGACTCAAGGCCAATTTGGGCATTTTAAAACTCCCTGGACAATTTGGAAATTATATCAAACTAGAGGGTCAGTTTGATAATTTTCCCATATATAAACTAGTATATATTAATAATAATATTTATTATTCAATAAGGCTTAACTCGGTCTAAAGGTTAATAGTGTCCCCCTGGACTCCTTACCGGGACTTTGACTGTGCATATTAGTTCCGTGCACACAAACGTGCTAACAGGGATAACTATGGTGTCATTCTCTATCTGATATGCTTTAGATGTGTGTATTCATACATATAAGCCAACGTAAATATAATCTTATTGAATGTAGAGCAAACGAGAGAGAGAGAGAGAGAGAGACCCACTAACAAATGAAACAGAGTTATTTGTAAGTATAATAAGAGAGGATACTCAAGCTTCAGCGGCTTCGGCACTAGTCCCTTTAGAGAACGGATCGTGATTAGGCCCGACATCCTGTCCGATATGCCTCTGCACAAGCCGCTGTAAATCTGACATAACCTTCCTCTCACGCTTGGATTTCTCCTCGTAGTTAAACATTGCCAAAGCACGCTTATCCTGGTTCTCCTTTCTTATTCGAATTGCATTCATCCTCTGGTGCCTGTTTATTAATAAATATATGTCAGTACACTGTGTGTGTGTATGTGTCTGGTTGGTTTAAGTAAGGAGGCTCTTGTATTGTTTGCTTGTATGGATGTGGAAGGCATTACATCGGATGAATCAGTTTATGTGGCAGCACTTGAGTCTTGTTCGGATATGAAGAGTATACGAATGATTAAGGAGTGTGTTATTGAATCTAAGATGGAATGTAGACCTGCTATATGTAATGCACTAGTGAATGTATATGCGAAATGTGGGTTTCTTTCTGAGTCTAAGGCAGTGTTCGAGAGTATTGTAGACAGGGATGTTGTCATGTGGACGACGATGATCACTGCATATGCTCAGGGAGGAGACGGTAAGCACGCCCTTGAGGTGTTCCAGAGAATGCAACTCCATGGGGTGAGACCAAACAGTATTACTTTCTTGAATATCCTCTCGGCCTGCAGTCACTCAGGACTACTTGAGGATGCTCGTGAGTATTTTGCATCTTCTGTGGGTGATTATTGGATTGTTCCGAGGATTGATCACTACGTGTGCATGGTGGATATCCTTGGTCGAGCTGGGAAGCTCGTGGAGGCAGAGGAGATGGTTGAGAACGTGCCTTATGAGGCGGATTCTATGACGTGGCTGGCTATGCTCTCTCTCTCTCTCTCTCTAACGTGTATGTTACAAAATCTAACGAAAACAAAATGCAGTTTTACAAAAGAATATGTATGGTTTCACACAATGCAGCTGACAATGCTGCATATATAACATATATAGTACACACAATGCATATATAACATATATTGTACACACAGAGTTTCTGAAATGCATATATAACATATATTGTACACACAGAGTTTCTGAAATGCATATATAACATATATTGTACACACAGAGTTTCTGAAATGCATATATAACATATATTGTACACACAAGTTTCTAAGAGCATAACTTAAACTTAGATTGGAACAGGCACTTTAGAACAGGTTCACTTCTTGTTGCCTGCATTCTCCTCGAGCTTTTCCATTTTGGCGAGTTCCTTGTTCAATCCATGCCAGAACTCTGGAGCTTCATCGTCCCCTTACTTCCAGAAGACTTGTTGTTCTTCCCAGCCATGGCGCTCATTCTTGTCAACTACTACCACCCTAAAAAGAGGTATCTCAGGTCAAAGTACCCTTGTCACCTCCTCATTCCCTCGCGAAAACCTAGCTCCCTTAACCAGTCACATTATCATTCAAATATATGTCAGAATTAAATAATTTAATTAAGTAAATTCGTCTTAGTTAAACTAAATATGATTTTTCAGTAAATTTAAATGGAATTAAACCTATTGAATTAATTCATAATTATAAGAACTAAAATGTATTAAAAATTAATATTGATAGTACCAAATATATTTAAAATGTAAAAATATATATACAAGATATATATAAATATGATAATAATTCCCGATACAAATACTAATGCAATATTCATATAATAATATATCATATATTAGATGTTATAAGACGCAAACAACATATTACACATCATGGATATAAAAAATGTGTTCCTCTACATGTATACAGAACACACGTAAAGGAACATGCATATTCTATATAGACACAAATATATACATAATACATCGTATACGTATGGCTTATCTTATATGTGTTTATATAATTTGGTTATAGTAGTAAAATCTGCCTTTGAAAACCATCGAAAGTGTTATTTCTCTCTCACACACACACGCACGCACGCACGCCTTATACCTGGTGTGTTATTAACATTATTAAATAAAGTTTGTCCTGACATACATGAAAACATACACATACATACGTATAGTATCGAAGATGAACTTCATATCTCTACCATCAAAAGAACTTTTAGTAGCGTCCTGTGCGACAGCAACAGAGCTCAAACTTTGTAAAGGTGAACAGAGTCTACCTCCTCCAGAACTCCTTGTGCGCTCTAACACATTCTCATGCAAACCTCATGCAAACTCTGTGTACACTCTAACACATTCTCAAACCAGCTTAGCCTGAAAACCTTGCCACATTTCTTGAAGCTTAGCTGCAGTTAACACCGTGCACATCCCTCCAGCCAGATGGAGAAGGCAATCTTCACAGGGGGATACAACATTATGACCAGGGGATGCGTGATGGAGAAGAGCAGAGAGCATGCACCTCTCCCTGGTCTATCCAACTGCATGTCACCAGCCCTCAATGCGTGATCAACACGGTAGCAATGTTCTACCATGTGAGTGCAATTTCAAGATCTGTTACGATTGTTTCACCGATACCACTAGTAACGGAGGAATCTGTCCAGGGTGCAAGGAGCCTTACAAAGACGAGGATGGTGATAAGGCCTTAACCCTGACTACATCATGTAAGGAACCTTACAAGCACGAGGATGATCCCAGGAAGCTGAATGTAGCACCCTCGAGGAAGAACATGAAGCAGACTACAGAGTTTGATCATGCTCAGTGGCTGTTTGAGACCAAGGGAACTTATGGGTATGGGAATGCTCACTGGCCTAAGGATAACTATACTGGTGCTCTAGCCCCTGCTTTTAACCACTGTGCTCGTCGTCCATTAGCCAGGAAATCCAGTGTTCCTGCTGGGATTATCAGCCCCTATAGGTGTGTGTGTACGCGTGTGTGTGTGCATATAAACTGCTTTAGTTTCAGGTTGTTAATACTGTTCCGGTTTGTGGCATTAGTACTGTTTCTAATGTGGAGGGTTAGGAACCCGAACAAGAAGGCAATGTGGCTGTGGAGGATGTCGGTTGCATGTGAGATCTGGTTTGCATTCTCATGGTTAATCGACCAGCTACTGAAACTGTCTCTAGTCGTCCGACACACTGATTTGGAAGCTCTGAAGGAGCAGTTTGAGACACCCGGTCCGAACAATCCCAAAGGAAGATCCGACTTACCGAGTGACAGTGGAGTACCCGGTTGAGAAGGTTGCTTGCTATCTGTCTGATGACAGAGAAGCATTGCTGACTTTTGAAGCTCTGGCCGAGGCTGCAAGCTTCGCTAGGATATGGGTGCCGTTTTGTAGGAAGCATGCGATTGAGCCGCGTAACCCAGAGACTTACTTCGCACTCAGGGGGATCCAACAAAGAACAAACTGCGTCCTGACTTTGTCAAGGATAGACGGAGGGTTAAGCGTGAGTACGACGAGTTTAAGGTGAGGATTAATGGCTTGCCTGACTCTATTAGACGGAGGTCCGATGCCTATAATGCACATGAGGAGAAGAAAGCGAAACGAGCACATGGTGGAGATGTCACTGAGCTGCTGAATATTCCAAAAGCAACTTGGATGGCAGATGGTAGTCACTGGCCTGGTACTTGGTTGTCCAAGTGGAAGGAACATAGTCGAGGGGACCATGCTGGCATTATCCAAGTAAGTTTTTCTATAGACTATATACACACAAGCACTTACACACTTGAGCAATGTGTTTCAGGTGATGCTTGCTCCACCAAGTAGTGAACAAATGCTAGGCAGCAACGAAGAACAAAACCTGATAGACACGAGAGATGTCGACATACGTCTATGTCTCGAGGGAGAAGCGTCCAGGTTACAACCACAACAAGAAGGCAGGAGCCATGAATGCACTTGTTCGTGCCAGTGCAATAATGTCAAATGGGCCGTTCATCCTCAACCTTGACTGTGATCACTACATATATAACTCACTTGCCATACGTGAGGCAATGATCCATATGGGGAGCAGATATGTTACGTCCAGTTCCCACAGAGGTTCGAAGGTATTGATCCCAATGACAGGTATGCAAACCACAACAGCGTCTTCTTTGACGTCAATATGCGTGCGTTGGATGGTAAGTTATCACTTCTCCTCCTTTGTGATGTAGAACTTACTGGTGTACAGGTGTTCAGGGACCTGTGTACGTGGGAACAGGTTGCTGCTTCAGAAGAACAGCACTCTATGGCTTTGATCCACCAAGAGTGAAGGAGCGGGGCTGCTGTGGCGCGAGGAAGTTGAAAGCATCAAAAGATGACGACATAGAGCTTCAGTTCCTTCCAAAGAGATTCGGAAGGGTCTCGGCGAAAAGGAGGCTCCGGCTCAGGAGGCTTCATATTATTCTAGTATATTCGCGGATATTCTAGGGTTATTCTAGCATATTCTAGCATATTCTCAAGAATATTCTAGAATATATAAGTTTTTTTAATATGCCGACTGGTTTAATATACGCCGACTGGCTTAATATATGCCCACTGGCTTAATAAACATTATCCTAAACCCTAAACCATTTATCCTTGTAGCACCGGTGGGTCATGAACTCTGTTGCAATTCACCAGCAAACGGTGGACCTCCATGTCACTGAGCGATCGCCTTTGTAGAAAATATGTGACTTCCGGGTTCAAGCCAAGCACACGGCTATAGACGAAGTACATGTGTACACATGGGCTCCAACTTTTGCTCTTCTGAAATGTAGAACAACTGCATGAAGGATAAGTATTAATAGTCACCTTTGCAGAGTCATTTCCTGCCGACACAACGAAAGCCTCCTTCCGTCCTCTAGCTGTCACTTCAACATTTCGCACACAACCTAAAAACGTCTTGGCCTTGCGGAAATTCTTCTCTTGTTCCTTAGACATTTTTGTTGGAGTCCGAACCATACGTCCTTCGAAAGGTGGAATTGTTGTAGATCCAGCTCCACGTGGTGGCGATGGTGTTTTGTCCTTCTGACCCTCATCTACTCTTCCTGCCATCCCCTGTAAACCTTCCAGAACAAAGCCTGCATCCTGTAGTTCTCTGACCTCCTCACTTGTCAGCTTCGTTTCCTTGAGCACAGGCCAAACCGTTGGTGGTGTTGGAATACGTGACCGAAGAATTTTGCCGTTTGGCCGCGTGAAACACCCTGAATCTTTTGGGCAGAACCACATCATCTGTTGTACATACTCCTCATTCCCCAAGGCATCAATGTACATTCGTTTTCCATAGAATCCTGGTGCTGGCACTCTGCTTGGATAACCGATTGGTTTTCCACACAGAGCAGTTCCTTCCTGATTCATCCCCAAACACTTAACCTTACTGGATGCTCCGATTCGTCTGATGGCCCACTCTGTTTGAGCAATCTCTCTCTCCGAAACCTCTTCGAACCTTAACCTCTTTCTCCTGTTGTTTTGGACCACCCGCTCTGTGTACTCTACATCATGTCTGTGTGAACGTCGAGCATCAGACTGTTCTGTTCCTGTGACTGTTCTCCTAACAGTTTGCACTCGAACGTTAGTGGTACACGTGAACTCCGGGCTGGTCAAGTGTTCCTCGCCTTCCACCAGATTAATAATTGTTGATGGAGATACACTTTTCCCCTCAGAGAGTTTGCGTTGCACTCGTTTCAACAGAGTTTCCTTCGAAGGCCCTGACCCTGTATACCTCCCTTCTATTGCCGCTTTCACCTTCGCACTCTGCATAACTGCATCGGTGAGGTCTAACATTGTCGCCTCCAGCAGTGGTACTCTTTTGGCCAATCTTGCTCTTCTTGCTCTAGCGTGAATCACTTCAGCATTGTTTGTAGTTGGAACGCTCGCGAGTCCTTCTTCTGTCATGTCTCCCAGTTCCGCCATGGAGATGTGGTCCTCATGCCTGATCCACCAAGACAGCCATGTCTTCAAAGCTCGAATGTTTGACGCTCGTCCTTCCCAGAAAGACTCGAGAATTGCCAGTTGTTCTTTCTTAGATTGTTCATTCAGTGCTGCAGGCCAGGCACGAGCAAGCTTCATGTGTTCTTCGCGATGTTCTTCTGCGATCCATTTCTTTGTCACCTGACGCACAGATTGCATAAAGTGAAACAGACAGCTTCTTTCCCTCCCTTTCATCTTTGCTCCGTTGTTGAATACTTGGCGCAAGGCTATCCATATCGCTCCAGCCTCATCCGACATGAAACCAGCAAAGTTGACATTCTCCAAACCCTGCTTCTTACAAACCTCTAGCATTGTGTTCAAGAACTTCAGCACTGCAACATTATCTTCGCGGCACATATCTGCGTAAGCTATAGTCACCATGGATCTGACACTGCAAGAGAGCGTTAGATAACGAAGATTAGAAAGTGTTATGAAGAGTTTTACAACTTACAATGGGTCATAAAGGTGTATTCCAATTGTCGCCCAGTCTGGTATGCGGTGCGTGTGGTCCAGAACAACCCATTGATCATGAAGGTCTCCTCCACTTTGACACCTTCTGATGTACTCAACTCCTGAACCCGGTCCCTCAACTGTCATTTTGAAGATCAGAGGCTGCTCCTCAGCACCATGCAGTTCCATCCCTGGAACATGTATGACGTGAATGAAAGGTATTGGCAGCTTTGTCTTCAGCTCCAGAAGACCCTCGTAACCCTCTCTAAAGTGTGTCTCCTTCTGTCTTGATTGTGTAATCCAGTCCCGAGTCCTAAAGAAAAGGTCACGTCAGTGTGTAGAGATCTAAAAAAAATACCTTCGATGGTTTGTTAGAGGTTCAAGTTTTGAGAGTAAACCAGTGTACGAGACTTCTCCTTCTTCCTTGAAAAGTTCTTCAAAGATGAGCTCACGCGCGGCTTGAAACTCAATCACTCGTTGATTGGTTCGCGGACTGCTCTTTACCACGTTGCTGACACTAGATCTGGCTCGCTGAACGTTTGAAGCTGACACTGAGGGGCTGACTGGATGCTGATGAACACCTCTGTGAATGAACAACCTTGTAAAAGAAATGTCGTCTGGCAGAATGTAGTACACATAAGCCGGACAAGTGTGCACCAGCAATGGCTCCTCTCCACAATGCTTACATTTTATGCCTATTACTTTGCCTGTCTCAGTTGTCTTTGCCTTCTCCACAGCACCCTTGAAGTGACATTCATTTGCTTTCTTCTCAAAAGCCAAGTAGGGGCAAGTAGGATTGATGCATTGGAGATGTCCGACACATGAACTTCGACTGACTCGCGCCGGAACATGCCAGTGTGTTGTGCTCGGGTGTGTCCAATGGTAGCAGCCATCCTTGCGATTCATCCCCGAGTACTTCTCTGTGCTTTCTGTCTTAGGGGGAAGTTCGAAAATGACATTTCCATTGTATATCTGCGGTAGTTCAGAGACTCGTTTAACTTCAGACGAACCAATGAGATCCTTCCCTATCCTACATTTGTCTGCTCTTAGAAGACACACCAGCATGGATTCCTCACGCTCCTCTGTCCGCAACCTGAACAACGGGCCCTTTGCCGGGCACAATGTGTAAAAGACAAACTGGTTTGATGCATTGCCTTCTGGTAACAACTCCACATCTTCTCCAGAACTCGCAGAAACTGACATCAATTGAACCACATGTATACTGAACCAACAAGGAATGTTGAAAGCAATGTGAAGATCATGTTCAAACACAAAAGCATTTCCATCTTCATCGACTGGGAAATCTTTGTCAATGCCTTCATAGGTAACTCTGGCCATGACAACGCAAGGAGAAAGCTCGGTGGTTTAGGAAAGCAAAGCAAAAGATTAAACACACTTTCTCGCCAAAAAAAATTACAATCGTTAACAATAAACGTGAATACACGTTTGTATATAATTAATTCTATGCTGCCCAGTTCACAGTGTTCTTAATGATGTCCTCTCTAGTATCACCGATTTAATTTAATTTCTACCTTTTATGATTTGAAATATCTTCACATTTACCAATTATTCACATATTTTAAAATAAACCCTAAATATTAATGTCACATTTATTCCGTAGGGTTCACTGTTTTCATTGCGGCTAGGGTTTTTTGGTAGATAGGGTTTACTGTTTCCATTGCGGCTAGGGTTCTTTCAATCTCAGATCTGTTTCCACTGCGGTAGATCCAGAGGGTTTCTTTAATCTCAGATCTCAGAGTTACGGTTTCCACTGCGGCGCCATCCATTTCGACTCGATTCGTGCAGCGCCCAAGTATAACAATGGAGATTTCTGTGCCGATTTAGATTCTCGGCACCATCCTGCTCAGCCGGCGGCCACAAGGTATGTGTAATTTCTGTATTTTATGATTTGCTGCTCAATGTATTTCTTTTTCCAGAGATATAGGGTCTTCTTATTTGTGCCGACTGAGAGCAACGGCACCATCCTGGTTCAGTCGGCAAACACAAGGTATCGTCGATTTATTTATTTTTTTCCTTGCGGCTCAAGTATACGTGTCACAATGTTTTTTTTCAGAGTTAATGGGTCTTTCCATTTGTGCCGACTGAGAGTGACGGCACCATCCTGGTTCAGTCGGCAAAAAAGGTATTTTCGATTTGTTTTTTTTTGCTTTCTGGCTCAAGTATTCGTATCACAAGGTTTTTTTTTCAGAGTTAATGGGTCTTCCCATTTGTGCCGACTGAGAGTGACGGCACCATCCTAGTTCAGTCGGCACAAGGTATTTCGATTTTTTTTTTGCTTTCTGGATCAAGTATTCGTATCACATTTTTTTTTCAGAGTTAATGTGTCTTCTCATTTGTGCCGACTGAGAGTGACGGCACCATCCTTCTTCAGTCGGCAGCCACAAGGTATTTCGATATATTTATTTTTTGCTTTCTGGATCAGTATCGTACACATTGTTTTTTTTCAGAGTTAATGTGTCTTCCATTTGTGCCGACTGAGAGTGACGGCACCATCCTTCTTCAGTCGGCAGCCACAAGGTATTTTGAATTTGTTTATATTTTGCTCTGCGGCTCAAGTATCCGTATAACAATGTTTTTTTTCAGAGTTATAGTGTCTTCCCATTTGTGCCGACTGAGAGTGACGGCACCATCCTTCTTCAGTCGGCAGCCACAAGGTATTTTGAATTAGTTTTTTTTTTCTTTGCGTCTCAAGTATTTCTTTTAAAACAGTTAATGGGTCTTCCCATTTGTGCCGTCTGAGAGGGACGGCACCATCCTATCTCAGTCGGCACCATTATCTCTTCTGTGCCGTCTGACAGAGTCGGCACAAACTATCTCAGTCGGCAGGTTTTTTCTTCTACATCTCTCTGCCGACTGAGAGGGTCGGCAGCATCTAGCTTGAGTCGGCAGCCACAAGGTTAGTCATCTTTGTTTGTTTTTTTATTTTGACTCCTCATCAATTGACTTGTGTGTTTACTTTCCAGAGTTCCCAAAATGGTGAGAGCTTCAAAACGTCTACTAGAGACTGCGCCTGATGAAGAGCCACGGGAAGAGAAGAGGATATCGAAGCAGAAGCGAGGCAAGAGAGGAGAACCATCTAATGTACCAAAGGAGGATCCTCCAGTGACTCAGTCTGGAGTAGTAGCAGTTGAGCAAGAACAGCCTCCACCAACAATCACAGATTTCCCGGAGAGCTCGTCGCAGTTGCCTCCTTCATCCGCTGAGGTTGCAGTCCTGAACGAGCAAGTGCAGATGACAGAGGCAGCTGAAGCTAGCGAGGACGACTTGGAGGAGGCAGTCAGCAAAAAGAGAGGCCGCGGGAAAGCTGATTCAAAAGGCAAGAAGGCGAAGAGCGATAAGGAGCCGAAGGAGTTATACAGCATACCGGCGAGCCTGCATTTGGAGAGCTCAGCAAACCTGCTCGACAAAATTACTATCAAGGGACTTGGTGATCCTCCTGATGTGCCCATCTGCAGAATACATTCCAACGAGGTGGTTCGACGAGTGAACCCAGGGGACTTGGACAGGCTGGTGTCATCGTTGAAGAAGGCTGGTTATCTACGCAACACGGCCATGTTCATTCTGTCCATCGGAGATCGACTCACTGCTGAGGAGCTATCGGAGCTGTCGAAGGACACGATTCAGTACGAGCAGCACCGGTCTTTCGAGCAAGCTCTTACTCAGCCGGAGTACAAACAGTGGGCTTCAAGGCTCTCAAACAGGAAGTTTAGCTGTTGGGACGGGAACCATAGGCTACAGGCTTTGCAGAAGCTGTACCGAGAGGATGCAGAGGACAACCAGCGATGGGCTATTCGCGTTCGATCGAGTTTCATCTCCACGGAGAACCTCGACATTCTTCAATTGGTTTCGATGTTCCAATCGATTAACATGTGAGTATTTTCTTTTCTTTTTGTTAAGAGTTTAGACTTACAGTTTCGTTGAACAGATCTTCAGCAACATCTGTGGAAACAACGCTACCACATATTCTCCTCGCTGTAAAGGCGGTCTGCACTAGTACAGAAGGAACTCAGAAAATCCTCGAGTCACTCACGGAGGTTGATCGTCTTGAGGTGCGGAAGTGGAAGGAGAGTTCATCAGGAAAGACGGCTTGGCATCCTCTTCCGAACCTGATCTGCGCAAAGATACTTTTCAAGGTAACCTCCGATTTAATTTATAGGAAAGAAATTTTTAACTTGTTCTATGTGCAGAACGAGATCGACGATGATCTCGACAGAGCAGTCACCAGTGCTAAGGGCAATCCACAGGTTGAGGTGAACCTGAAGCAGCTAGTATACAAGAAGCATGACAAGCGTATGCACAAGTTCCTCTCCATCATAGACCCAGACTTGGGGGAGGAGTGGTTCCAGAAGGTGACAAACATCTCTCATAAGCAGTGTCGCTGGATGGGCATTGAGAAGCTGTATGCGATGTCAAGGGCGAAGATTCCAAACATGCTGCGACTCCGATACCTCAACAAGCTCACCCGTCTCGAATCCAAGGCAGAACAACAGACACTTGGGCTACCGGGCATGCAGGACAAAGAGTGGATCAAGTGGTTCACCTTGGACTTATATTGGAAGGCTGTGCGCGAGGAAGCCATTCAGATCCTTAAGGGGTTGCGAGAGGATGGTGAAGAAGTTGGAACGGATGTCGACTTCATGAGCTGGTTTGACGAGATGAGAATTCGGAGCAAGTGCCTGGTCTTTCAGCCCTTCCATGACTGCATACGGTTCACTTATTCGATGGAGCCGAATGAGTTTCTGGAGCGTGAGGAATCTGCGCGTCGGATGATATGGAGGTAAGCTTTCAATCCAGCATTGCTACTGTCTGACTTTGTGTTGCAGGTTCATACTGGCGAAGCAAATGACACCGTCCCATACGATGAAGCTGTGGACAGATCATACAAGCGAGCCTCACATGTGGTCGAAGAGCAGAGGAGCTCTAACACCGTTCGAACGGGAGCATGTTCCATTCTGGCTCGACTGTCCGTCGCAACAGCCACCAGCTTGGGAGAGCACACTATTCGACATGCACGCCAATGATCTACCAGCGATTCTTTGGGAGCCAGAAGAAGTAGAGGCTATCAAGAAGAGCAAGATGAAGAAGACGGTGCGGAAGACAACTACACCTGCAAAGGGATCGGGAGCGGGACCAAGCTCTTCTACAGCACCTCCGCCAGCATTCGACTTTACAATCAATGAGGTACAGCCACTTGTAGCTAGTTTGGACATCAAGGACGACCTGATGACCTTCATCCCGACCCTGGCTGCATCCCGTGGATCCTACGACCTAGCTGTGTGCGACATGGAGGAGATGAGCAGGTCTTTCTTCGAGCCAGGTGCTTCCCAGACAGAGGTGTACACCAAGCTCCGAGAACAGGTTGACAGACTACATACGGTTGAGTCACAAACGTTGTTCCAGGAAGTGGTAGGTGAATACGGCTTCAACCTCATCATCCTCGACTTGCCCAATGAGCTTGTATATGGAGGTGCTAGCATCAACAAGGACATTGTGCAGCTAGATCCGGTGAAGTTTGAGGAGGCCTTGCAGTTCAGTGGAATGCACTTGGCAGCGAGTGGTTTCATGGTCGTCTTCGCGAGTTCTCCTTCTGTTTCGGCGGTGATTCAGGCGGCTGCAGTAATCAACTTGGAGGTTGCAGGGACTTACAGCGTCTACCGTGCACGAGGCTGGGGATACCGTGACAAAATTAAGGTAAGCTAGCTATTCAAGTTCAAGTTTAACTTGGTCTATGTGGCAGGATAACTTGTTAGTTCTCTTGGTGCTGCAAAGCTCTGAGAAGAAGTCGAAGAGGCCAAACCCTCTGGCGTTGACGAACACGATCCTCGTCGACACTGCCGACCGTTATCAGGAGGCTTGGTAAGGAAGTGCTTTGCTATGTTTATCCTAATGGAAGATTGTGCAGGATTATGATTCAACCGAAGAGTGTTCGACTCATGCAGCTTTTGATCGAGCGTCTCAGTAGACCTGGCGACCTAGTCTGGGATATTGGTTCCGGAACCGGGTCATCATTGTTAGCTGCCGTCGAGCTCGGAAGGAATATTATAGGAACCGAGAAGAGTTTCGAACTCTCTAGGTTGGCAACAAACAAGCTTGCAGAGAACATTAGACCAGAAGAGTTACCTACTCAAACACCTCCACGTCCAAGCGTAACTGGTGGTTCGAGAACTGCAGCTTTACTTAAGATGAAGAAGAAACTTTAGCTAATGTATATTGAGTAATAAATTAAGCTAATATAAAAAAAAATAAAAAGAAATACAACAGTTTTAATAGAATTCTTTTTTGCCGACTGAGGCCAATACTGCCGACCAGAAAGAATATTCCAAAATATTCTAGAATATTCTTGAATATTCGAGCCCAGGCCTCCTGGGCCCCAAGCCTCCAAAATGGCGACACTCGATTCGGAACCTCAGTGGCATTTGCTGCGTCTATACCTGTGGCGGAGTTCCAGGGTAGGCCGCTCGTGGACCACCAAGGAGTAAAACATGGTCGACCTCCAGGTGCACTCACTGTTCCTCGGGAGCCTCTCGATGCAACAACTCTTGCGGAGGCAATCAACATGATCTCATGTTTCTATGAAGAGAAGACCGAATGGGGGAACCGTGTGGGATGGATATATGGGTCGGTAACAGAGGATGTTGTCACGGGGTTCCGCATGCACAACCGCGGGTGGAAGTCCGTCTACTGCATCACGAAGATCGATGCATTTCGTGGGACTGCCCCAATAAACCTCACAGACCGGCTCTACCAAGTACTCCGCTGGGCAACCGGCTCTGTTGAGATCTTCTTCTCCAGGAACAACGCATTGTTCGGAAACACTCCAGAGGATCGCCTACCTTAACGTGGGAGTGTACCCGTTCACCTCCGTCTTTCTCTTGGTTTACTGCTTCCTCCCTGCCCTCTCCCTCTTCACAGGGGAGTTCATCGTCGACACACTCAGCACGACCTTTCTGGTATACCTTCTTGTGATAACTAAATCCTCCTTAGCATCCAGAGCAAAGTTTCGTCTTAAAGCCCATAGAAATGGCTGGCCATTCGCTTTCACAGCTTGAGAAATCTTCTCGACTTGTTCCACAGGCAGAGATACCCCACTCCCAAACGCAATATACAGCACCGTGTACTGTGCTTGCTTGTCTAGCCAGTTCAATACGGACATCTCAGGCTCTGTGAAACCAGCCTTGGCATCATCTTCGTCTGAGAAACACTCTGGAGGTAACAAAGGTCCCACCGGTAAGAACTTGAGCACCGCACGTCGTGCGTCCACGACTTCTTGCTCGAGCTCCTCAACTGTGTTTATGAGAACGCATGCCACCTCTGGAAAACGTCCAACTGCCTGTCCAATAAGCTGTATTAGAAGCTTTATAAAATAAATAGAGGGTGTTAAAAATAAATATGTTCAAAAACAGTCAAATCTTTGACATCTACTTTATAATTGTATTCAAATCCTAATTATACTGTTGTTCTAATATGAAGTTTTTTAATGTGTACACATTAATCCATTCTTTCACATTGGAAATCTTTTTTTAAAAACATTAAAACCTGCATGCAAGTTTTACTTGGTTTTAAATGCGCTCACCTCACACATACAAAACAATGGATCAAGTTACTTAAATGCTCAAAATACCATTGTAAAATGTGTCACCGTGACATTACCAAAACTTTTAATCATGTCCAAAAATGTGTATTCGGCAATGTGCAATATGTTCTAAGAATTTTCTAAATCTTTGCAGTATATACCTGATTATTTTATGTTAATGATACTAAAACAAAAATTTATTCATAGATTGAATAAAAAAACATTTAATACACAATTATCAACGAAATATTATGATTAAATAAAAAAGGTCGAACAAGGATATGGTGTTTTTATTTCATTTTGAATATGTTAATATCTTCTTTTAAGGTCCTGTTTTAAAAAGATGATATATAGCTTTTGCATATTCACTTTTATTATTAACTTTATATAATAATTAATTCACACTTTATAAAAGAATATATCATTAACAATATTTTTTACTTTAAACATTAAAAGAAGTATAAATGAAAAGTATAATCATTAGTAAATATGTCATGTTAATATTATTTTATAATTAGGTATGTTATAATGACATGTTTTAAGAATATATATTTTGCACGTATCAATAAATGTTATTACTAACTAATATATTACAATAACATTATTTTTTTAATTTAAATATGATTCTTTATTTTTTCAGCATTATTATTGGATTTTTTCTTATTAAATACTATATTTTCACTAAGAATCTTTTTAAACCAGTTGAACATAATTCTTTCCCGTATAATACATTATAAATTTTTAATACATAATAAGTACATATAATTTTACTTATATATATTTATGAATTGTATACATTCAACTTAATATATATGTATATCTATGTGTTTATATAATTTATATGTAACCTCAATATAAATTATATATATATATATATATATATATATATATATTATCTCATTTTATATTCATATGTATCTTATAAGTACATATATTAACAATATAAACATACATAAAATTTGCATTGTTAAAAACTTATCATATTTATATATATAAGTGCCTCAAATCAAAAGTTCAAACAAAAATCAAAAAGAAATATTATATACTGACATATATCATACAATAAGATTTACAAAAATACATTTTTATATCTTATTTCATATAAACTTATATTAAAACTTTTGTATCTATATGGTGCCCTTATTTATTTTTAAAATCATAAATTTCATAAAGAAATACATATAAAATTATAATTTTTATGAATTATCATTAATTTATCAAATAACACTATAAATTTATTTGTTATTGCTATATACATTAACTTAACATAAAATCCTAACAATCCTAACCTGAATCATTACATTATTAAATTATATAGGTCTATGTAAATTAATCATGTTCATATATATAAACAATTGATAAAATAATTAAATAAGTTCTTAAATTGAATTAAAATTTAGACCTGTTAATACTTTAGTAAATTTAAAATGTAATAAAAATGATATTGACATGAATTTATCAAATACTTATATATGATATATATATATAAATATTATATAATGTTACAATGCACATATTTTTTGATGAGATTGTGTTGTATATCACATGGACATATTACATATCATGTAAAATATATAGTTTTTCATTATAAGTGTATATTCAAAAAATTTATAAAGAAAAATATGTAGTTCTAATGAAATAATGTTTTATTTACATTCTCAAATAAAATTAAAAAGAAATAAAGACAAAATAAATTTTTTGTTCAAAGTACGTTTTTTATTATCTTTTTATATTTCAATTAAATCATAAATGAAAATAAATATCACTAATTCATATATGAATAGAAAAAGAATAAAAATAAATATTCATATCATATGTTAATTAAAAAAAAAAGAAAGAAAATAAATATTATCGAATCATAATATGTAAAAGAATTAAAATGAAAATAAATATCATTACATTTTTTTTAATGAAGAAAATACATATGATAAAATACTAAATATAAATTAAAATGTGAAAATGAATATCACCCCCATATATAAAATTAAAAAAATAAAATTAGAAGTGATAATCAAATTTTTTGTATATACACTTTGCATCACACTCCGATTTGATTTCAATTTCCTGTGTTACATGTTTAACACTTTGTGGTTACAATTTGAACATAAACTGAGGGGGCATCTTTTTATGTTTTGTGTAATACAAACATCTTTCAACAAAACAGTTTAACATCATTACGTTCATCTTCTAAGCCATCTGTGGGTTTAAGCAGAGGTTTGATAATATGGATATGGCAGGAGCATGATCATACAGCGTGCAGCTTTCTGTACATTTCTAAAAGCCAGGATAATACTGCTATCAAACAATGTGGTAAGACACGTGACTTGGAAAGAGGGAAGGCTTTACATTCGGATGCAACTGAAAGCGGTCATCACAACAACAAATACATAGCTAACGCTCTCACAACAATGTATAGCAAGTGCGGGAGTATGCTGCATGCACAGGAAGTCTTTGATAGGATGACATACAGGGATGCTGTCTCATGGAACAGTCTCATTCTTGGATACGTGGAAAACGGGGAGAGTTTGGTAGCCATTCATCTATTCACGACCATGGATTGTGAACCTAGCTCTGTCACGTTTGTAGCCGCTCTCAAGGTTTGTGCAAGCTTGAAACAGCAGTTCACTTTAGAGAAGGGGATAGCAATACATAGACAAGCCAAAGAACGTGGGTTTGATGCGAACGTGCTGGTAGCAACCACCTTAGTGGACATGTATAGAAAGTGCTGATGCATGTACCACGCCCGGACTGTTTTTGATAGTATGAGAGGTTGGACTGTTGTTTCCTGGAACAGTCTGATTCTTGGATATGTAGAATATGAGGAAAACATGCTAGCGATGGACTTGTTCACAAGCATGCTTTGTGAACCGGACCCTGTTACGTTTGTTGCTGCACTCAAGGCATGTACAGGCTTGGCTAGTGAGAAGAAGAAGCAGTTGAACAAGCAGTCTTGTTTGGAGAAAGGGATGGTTATCCATCGGCAGGCCAAAGAACAAGGATTTCATACTCAGAGCATCGTGGCAAACACCTTAATAAACATGTACAGCAAGTGCGGGAGCATGCAATACGCGAGGGATGTATTGAATAATATGATGCATCGCGATGTTGTTTCATGGAACGTACTCCTCGCTGGATATGTGGAAGATAAGCAACACTTGATAGCTCTGGACTTGTTTAACATAATGGATTGTGAAGCCGACTCTGCACTCAAGGCATGTGTAGGGCTGCTTACTGAGAGGCATGTAGATAGACACTTCTGTCTAGAGAAGGGGACAGCCATACATATACATATCAAAGAACGTGGCTTGGATACGCGTATCCTTGTTGCAAATTCCTTGATGGACATGTACAGCAAGTGTGGGATCATGCAGGATGCCCGAGCAGTTTTTGATAGCATGACTCATCGAGACGTTGTCTATTCTTATTCTCAGTTACGTAGAAAACTCCCAGAGTTCAGTAGCTCTCGACTTGTTCATGAACACGGACTGTGAAATGAATGCCATTACCTTTGTTGGTGCGCTCAAGGCATGTGGGAATCTGGCTAGTGAGAATCATATGAACACTCAATTGTGTTTAGAGACAGGGATGGAAATTCATAAGCGAGCCAAAGAACGTGGGTTTGAAACAGATGTGTTAGTTGCAACCAGCTTGGTTGACATGTATAGCAAATGCGGGAGTATGTACATGCACGTTCCGTGCTAGATGACGTGGTTCATCGGGATGCTGTATTATGGAGCACTCTAATTCTGGGATACGTGCAAAATGGTGAGAGTTTAATTGCTTTGGACTTAATCACAAGTATGGACTGTCTGCCTAATTGTGGTGTCTTTATTGCCTCCCTTAAGGCATGTGCTGCTGTAGCTAGTGACAATAAGATGGAAAAGAACTTGTGCTTACAGAAAGGGATGAACATTCATAGAAAATTGAACGAGTGTGGATTTGAAGGGGAGATGTTAGTGGCATCTGCCTTGGTAGATATGTATAGCAAATGTGAGAGCATGATCCATGCACAGGAATCTTTCAATAGCATCAACTGTTGTGACACTGTTTCGTGGAACGTGCTCATTCTGGGCTACGTGGAGAATGAGGAAAGCTCGCTAGCTATGGATTTGTTTGTGAGGATCGACTGTGAACCGGACTCGGCTACGTTTGTTGCTGCACTCAAGGCATGTGCGAGTCTAGGGTCACTAGCAACGGGAAGAAGGATACATGCTCAGGTTTGCAGGCTTGGCTGTGAACAAGAACAAGTATTATCCACCACGTTAGTGGATTTTTATGGGAAATGTGCCAGCTTAGTTAGTTCTGATTTCATGTTTCACAATATGCATTCCCCAGATAAACAATATTAACACATAATGTAGTATATTTTTTAAGATTTAATAGATAATTATTAAAATATTAAAATATATTAATATTTTACATGTACCACGTGGATTATAGATAAGTCTGCACGCACGCTCACGCACGTGCCAATATAAAAAGATGAACAATCCTAGGTTTAACGATCCAGGTGTGTTCGCAAATTTTTATCAGTTTCTTGACGATTTTGCAAATTAATTGACTATGGCTTCAACTGTTGATGTGATGGAAAATGAAGATCTGGTGAGCTTGATCGTTAGCAAAGGACTTAGAAAAAGGGAATTAGCACGCTTTCAGATTGTTTCCCGTACCTGGTTGAAATGCTGCAAGAAAGCGATGGAGTGTTTAGATCATATAGTGGGACTAGACAGTTCCGGACAGCATATACACATGATCAATCTCACAACCCATGAAGTTTCTCCCTTGGAGCTACCACGGTCCTTAACATTAGATCTGAGTGAGGATCTCACTGAGTACAGTATTAGCCTATTTGATAGTTGTGAAGGCTTGGTTCTAATTTACGTGAGATGGTCACTTTCGGAATATCGCCCGGACTGTGGTCGTGTTGCGGTTGGCAACCCGTGCATTAACCAATGGAAGCTCCTTCCGAATGTGAAATGGAAGGTCTTGCATGGTACCATCTCGAGAGAAGAGGACACACTTGTCATCACTCTCCAGGACTACCAAGGTGGCTTATTTGAATACAATGTTGAGAAGGATACGTGGGACTGTGTGGTACATGTTATGCCACGGACTAGATATAGTTGGTGGGAAGGCAATTACTATAGCTGGTTCCTGGCAAGCCCCTGCATATTGGATGAACTCTATGCTGAATGGCCACCAGTGCAGCAAAATTTCAGGCTCACTGGTGGCTTGAGGTGGTTTCCTCTGCAGTCAAATGGAAGACTCTTTATGTATGTGACTACACTCAGTGGAGTGAGGGCATTTGAGGTGGTAAACAAGAGTGTGATAGAGATGCCATCAACGGTGAATGTGGCACGTATACAATGGATAGTCGGGAGCGAAGACAAACTGTTCTGGATGGAAAGTGATGGACATACTGTGGTTTGTCATTCCAAGCTGGATAACTCCTCGGAGAGTATTCATGTCAATGCCTTGTTCCAATCTGCAGTTCACTATACTGATGACGGTGGTGGGGTGTTCAATCGCTTTGTTCACAGAGAATTAAAAAGCAAGAGGCTTTGGACAATAAAACGTGCAGCAATCAGGTTTCTGAAATTTGTCGGTTTCATATGTAGGCCCAGATGCTGGCTTTGCAGTGCGGAGGGTCTACGTTTTTATTGGGCGTTAGAATTATACGTTCCCACAAACCCCGGATTTTGAATCTTACATCAAGAATCAAGATTCAAGAGCATACACTTGAGACATGTATATCTCAACATAATCTTTTTATGTACACTGTATGTCGAGCAGTGTAATTTCTTTTGGGCATCTGATTATATAGTGAATATTTAATTATATTATTGTTGTCATCTGTATCTTATATAATAATTAATTATTAATCATGATTAATTATTTATGTATTAAATTTCTTAGGGTATATTTTATATATATTTTAATAATTATCAAATGCATTTGAAAGTAACAAATCACCATTTGCACTGCTTTTCAGCCTTTGAACTATGCAACTCTATAGTTGTTTGCCAAATGGTTTTTTAAATTTAATATATTAAATTTATATTTAAATAAATTTAAACTGTGTATAAACTATATAATAACCTAGGGAAACAAGTTTAGTATCATAGAAAGTATATTTAACAGTTTATGTAGAAAAGACGATTCCAGAGAAACATCAATGGCATCATAACAAGAAACAACTGACGGTTGAGTAATTGAAATATAAAACATTATAATTTTTGTGGTAGATATAGACATATATAAATTTGCAACCGTGTGACAAAAATTTATAAAATTGATATTAGTGATTAAAATATACTAATATATTAATTCATTGTTAATGATTAATCATTTGCTTGTTAATGACTAATCTAACCCTGACATATTTAACCACGTTTTAATAGCATCATAACAAGACCCAAACTTGTCTTTAACTGATGCCCCTAAGTAGGTTTAAAAAATAAGCATTATATATCTATATATATAAAAATACATAAAGTATTTATTATATATATGTTTTCCTGTTTTAATTCTTTGGTTATAATATCTATTAAATATTGAGATAAGAGCACTTAATATTGCAGCTTAATTATAATCACATGGAGTAGTTATAATTATGAGGTAAGACTCAAGATTTGGGTCTGACACTTTAATAAGTGATACTTTAGTGTTATAACTTGAAGACCCAAATCTTTAATAGGTGATACTTTAGTGTTATAACTTGAAAAAAACGTTTTTAAGTTTGTGGGATTACTAAATATCTAAAATGAGTAACAATATAATTAATTTAACATATTGAATTAGATATCTTATTCATATTTGTGAAGTTTAATTGATTTATAAGATATAACTTAAATATGACATTAATATGACATTTATTTTTGATAAACTATTGACAAAAACAATACTATACACACCATAAAGATAATGAAAATCAACAATATAATATGTTATAAAAATAACACAATATACACCATAAGAAATAAAAATCAATAACGCATCATGACTACAAAGGTAATATTATATTATAAAAATTAACAACACAACATGCCACAACGACTGCAAAAACAAACATACACACCAAAAATAATAAAAATTAATAATATAGCACTGGGCAGCACGAGGGTTTAGGGTAGGACAACAAAAACAAATTACACAACATACAACGAGAGCAACAAAAACCAATATTACAATATAACATAAGAGAAACAAAATAAATAATATAATACAACACAAAAAGTAATTCAAAATCAAACAATACTTATATATTAAATTAAGTAGTTCCACTTCAACATACTACTTAGCATGTCCATCACAAATGAATGTCCTTAAATCTTAGACCAACGGCCACTCTAAATTCACATTTGACAATTATTCTAGACTCATATTTAAACTCATAACGGATGATTATCCTAAACTCCATAATAATTAGGTTAAAGGTAAATTAGGTAAGGGTTCAAACTCATTAGGTTAAAAATAATAATTAGGTTAAGGGTTATTCAATAGTTAAGCCCATATTAAGAATAAACTTATTATGTTAAGAATAATAATTGAGTTATCATTAAATTAAGAATAACAATTAAGTTAGGACCAAACAATTGAGTTTAGGGCTATTAAATAGTTAAACCTAAATTAAAGATAATAATTGGGTTAAGTCTAATTTATAAATAAATTCATTAGGTTAAGAATAATAACTAAGTTAACTTACCAAGTTAAGGGGTTAAGTCTAATTTATGAATAAATTCATTAGGTTAAGAATAGCAACTAAGTTAACTTGCCAAATTAAAGATAATAATTAAGTTAAAGATCTATTAAATAATTAATTATTATTAAAATTTAAACCCACCAATCTTGAGCATGTGGAGGTATATCTCTTAATATTAAACGGTTCATAGTATCATAATATAAAAGTTCTTCAGTATATTATAAGGTAAAAGAATAAATAAACAAGGAGGCTACCAGTGACTGCTGGGAGCAATCTCATAGTGGGTGTAATGTATAGACTATATGGAATGGTGAAAACAAGGAGATTAATACGGAATAGCCTACACAGAGTGCGGCTGGCAGGGTGGCGGGGCACGTGCGTGTGTGCGTGTGCGTGTGAGAGAGAGAGTGAGAGAGAGGGCACTGAATATATTTATTTTATTTACATTTAACTTGCGTTCTTGCATTTAGAGTGTCCAAAAAACCTACAGTACATCCAAAGAGCGCTTTTTTGACATACATGCAGTGTGTGTGCTTTGTTTGCTTGGAAAAGTACTGATTACTTCAATTGTAGATAATTGTGAAACGCTCTTAAAGCTTAAGGACTTAGTTATGGAAACTAAAGAATACAAACAAGGTTATGTCAAATGCTTTCAGCAAAGCATACACCAAGTAAGCTATAGTGTGTGTGTGCGTGTCATATATATATATTCTCATATGTATAATGCCTTTACTTATCTCTGGGGGTGTAGAATGGATGAAATACTGTTTGAAGAATGGCTGACTGCTTCCCGATCGACGCTTGCGGTATTCAGATTCCCCTTGGCTCATGTTGCAGCAGGTTTTCCCATTGACTGTTTGGCCATCCGCAGCATGGCCGGGAATAAGGTACGTACAGCACACATTACATATATTTGCATAACACGGAACCTTCTTTGAAGATTTTCAAGATAGTGGGTATGAAGGACGTACGTGATGAGTTCATCAAGTATCGAATGTGTCTACTGTCATGGAACAGAGAAAAAAATCCGAAGCACTAAAGTCAGTAAACATGACGGATTGGGTACCTGGTTGTGCTAATTGCTATGGGGTAAGCACCCGTGTGTGTGTGCCTGTGTTACTCAGGCATTTATGACCTTGACTTACTGCAGCTCCACCTCGACAAGGAGCAATATATGATGTTTAAGCCTCGTGATATAGGGTAAATCAATCTCTCTCTCTCTCTGCACTTGCATGCACACCCACATGTTACGAGTGTTGTTGTACAGGTGTAAATGGACAGACGAGTTTATATGTGAGAAGATCAAGAAAGCGCAGGAGAAGGGTTGGAGTCTGGGTAAACTATGTGAGGAGTTTCTACTGAGTGTGGACTTGCGCCATGAGTCTAATATGCACACTGCCCTGTGTATTGTGAGGGTAAGAGAAACACTGTTGATCACAAGTGGCCTTGGATGGGATTCTCAAGCTGGTTGAGATTGAAACTTGCTGGTTTAGGCTTTCCATCATGTCATGAGAGTGGATCCATGATGTAGGTTTATTCATGGAAAGAAAGTTGTCTTCTTAAGTTTTCAGCAAAGAATATATCAAGTTACATATATTGCCGTAAACATATACACATAAGACAAGGATATTTATATATCTATGTGTATACGATAGAAGCATGTGTGTGTCTGCAAGTGTTTCTTGGGTATAAGTTTTTTATTCAAAACAAGGTTTTTCATCCCCCTACGACACAAGTCATCAGCATTTATCATGTAACTCATTCCTTTTTAAATAGCGGTTTTTATAAAGTAAAAATTAGACTAAAGGTGAAATACATACAGGTGTATTTCCTTGAAAACTAGCAGCAGTTTTCAAGAGAAGCACGAGAAGCACATACATAAGTGCTCTCTCTCTCTCACTCACTCACACACACACACACATATGCACCCGTGCAGATGTGTATATATATATATATATATATATATATATATATATCAAAGTAAACAATGCAAACAGGTGGGTTTTAGGAGCCACACTAAACACTTGGGCTTGTGCGAGGTACCAACGATGCAAAACAACAGCAGCTTCCTAAGCATGAGCAAGGTTTTCTGTTGACGTACATGTAAAAGTTTGTACTCCACAATACAATAAAAATTATATTATATATTTACTTAAAACGATTATGTCAAGTAATAAATTAATAATATTTAATTAAAATTTTAAAGGATTACATTTATTATTATTTATTATACATTATTTATTATTTATTATATTTTAACGATGAATAACTTAAAATAACTTAATCGTAACTATGCATAATTATGTGTATATAAATTTTTTATAGTATGTATATGCATGTATAATTATAGCGCCATATATACAGAGAGGACATATTAGAAAAACTAGGCTTAAGAAATGCACTGTTTTTCAATACATGAGGACAACAAAATGGATGATCCTAACTCTAATCTTTACTTTCTTTACTTACGTGTGTGTGTGAAATATAAAGATTACGTCTAAAAACTTATACCATGTATTTGTTTATTTTGTATTTGTAACATCAATGTTTTAGGATTAATATTGAAACAATACATTCCAGGATTTACACTAATCATGCCAGCAAAAGCCTTGCCACCAGTATTTCTCAAGCTTTCAATAACAGTACCCCAAGAAGAGCCACAAAGAAATCATATTCTGCACCCATCATAAGGTTCACAAATGCATTGTTACTACTCTTTAATCTTCCCAGGCTTGTTTCATAATCCTTCATTGACATTGTTCCTATTGCCTGGTGACATTCGTATAGTAAAATTTCCAGTCCGCGTAGTTCTTACTTTCTTCAATAACATTCTGCACGCACACACATATTATTTGTGTTCGTTGTGTAGATTTGTGTATGATTATATATATGGTCCACACACACACATACAATATAGATATAAATACCTGCATTTCAGTAGAGAGCCAAATGTGTTGAACACGAGGGAAATGGCCACGTAACTCGTTTGCAAGTTCCATGTAAGACTTGAAGCTTTATCACCTTGCCTAACATGGACACTCAACAAAGGTCTAGGAACCCATGGTCTGTGTATATGGTTACTCCATACTAGGCTTTCTAGTGGCATCACCTTTCTATTCCCAGGCATAACCTATTATAGTAATATTTAGTATACTGACCACATGCACCTCTGCACACACACACACACTCATGCACACTCGTGTGTGTGTGCACAAGTACATTCCAGAGACATCAAAAGAATGCAGAGAAAGAGCATTAGAGTTAATTGCCTCGCCACAAGCAAAGGAGAATAGGACCATAACTGATATGGATAGTTACCCTGAAGTTGATGTGCATGGGAATCCCATATACTGGACTACAAATATGCCAACGTAATACTATGCATGCAAACATTTGTGCATATATATATATATATATATATACACTAAAACTATTATGACAGGATCTAGGGAAAGCCATGGGAAAACACACAACCAACAAGTCAAGTATATGGAAATTCGACACAGGGAAATACACAAATGGTGGTGGCGTGCACAGGTATATAGACAGGTTGTAAACACAATATGCATGTGTATGTGTATATATTAGGTGTACCGTTACCTTATGAGATATCCAAGCCAGTACTTATGCAATCTTCTCAACCATGCTCGGCATGATGCCTTTGGCCATGATGCCGCTAAAATGGTTTTAAAATCGCTTCCAGAAGGTGGCCAAAGGTAATGGTGTGTGTGCATGCACCCACCTCTCTCTCTCTCTCTCTCAAGTAGCATGACCAGCTTGCTCTTGCAGATCCTGTGCAAAAACCAAGTTATAAATCTAATGTATATAGTATACTATTATAATCATAAAATATATACCTTTGCAACCTTCATGATCAGCTCGATTGTAGTAATCTATAACTAGAATTCTGTTCTCGTTTAGGCAACAGCAAACATCCCAGCCATAGCCATAAGTTGAGCTCCAGTTCCAACCTTTCGATCCCTCACGAACTCAACAGACAGGAACTTAAGTGTAGGATCTCTACAGTTTCTTGGATGTTGGTGCAACCATAAATCCCTCTGAACCCTGCCTAGTCATTGGCAAGTTATCTTCATCCCCACCATCAACCTATAAAACACAATGTGTGTGTGTGTTTGTGTGTGTATAGATTACTACCATGGTGGAAAGGGTCCTTGTACAAATCCTGTTTTATTCAGAAGCAATTCTTCTCATTGCCTTCAGGAAGAACATGTTTTTCAAGTTGAATACCAAGAAGACCCTTCCAGAGAGTCCAACGGGTCTTTCTCCATTTTCACTCCTTGAATTGAGCACATTATACTCGGCAGTACGTTCTTTACAATTTTCCATGTGTGGTGGCCTTGGTAATATTCTAGAGAATCTATCCCAAGAGGATTCATCATCTAAGAATGCACTCCACATTTTTATCAGTGTCTCTATCTTTTCTTGCTCTTTAGAGGTTTGATAGAAGAATGAAACTTTGGATAAGTCAGATTCACTAATTTTCCTAATAAAAGACCAAATAAGACCCCAAGCGTTAGAGCTACAGTGTTACGTATGTAAAAAATGGTTTCACAAGTGAATTGCCATATTGTTTACGACCCATCGCGGGAAATGAGTGAATCTATATTGTTTACAAACCACCTTGTATATATATCAACATTTTCCAAGTTGATGTTTACCAATTAAAGTTGGCAATTAGGATGTATACCCAAAACAAAATTTCTTTGATTCTCGTTGAAATGCACGGTTTATTTCTAGAAAAGAGTTACATCCATTGAATTGTCTTCAAACACAGAACTTGTTTTCAAGCTTCTAAACACCAAGAATTTAGATTCTATGTTTCGCGGACTGTAACCTTTTCCATAGAGAACTTGGGACTATAGATGTAGACATCAAATGCATTTTACTTCACTGTGTGAATACTAATGGGCTTGACGACGTTGAATACATTAGAATTAAATTAATTAATTAATTAAATAATATTTCAGATATCTGTTAATCAATTTCATTATATCGCATTATAATTAGGTATAGAACCTATAACGAAATCTAAAATCTTATGTTTTGACTCGATATATATATATAATTACATGTAAAGAAGTATAAAGAGTATGAATTGTCTTCAAACACATAACTTGTTTTCAAGATTCTAAACACCAAGAATTTAAATTCTATGTTTCGTCAACTGCAATGCCGACTTAACTTTTTCCATAGAGAACTTGGGACTATAGATGTAGACATCAAATGCATTTTATTGCGCTTGTGTATACTAATGGACTCGACGACGTTGAATCTTTTTGTCTAATCTCCTGTAACATTAAAATTAAATTAATTAATTAAATTAATAATCTGTTAATCAATTTCATTATATCTCATTGTATAATCTATAACAAAATCTAAAATTTTATGTTATATGCACTCGATATGAATATATATATATAATATATATATATATATATATATATATATATATATATATATATATATATATATATATATATATATGTAAAGAAGTATAAAGAGTACATACGAGTGAAGATGTTACTTCAGCTTCATGCAAAGATGTGTTTTATTAATATGTTTTAAAAATGTATTCTGGAGAAATTTACACACACCACATATAAATGTCTGTATTTATGACATAAATCAATGGCTTAAAGTGCATACCTGGACCATTACACATACTTAATGGTGTATAAATATACATACAGGTATGTGTATAAATAATATCAGAATATACCAGTTATGTGACAATAGTTAAAATGCATACAAATATTTAATTGATTATTTTACATCATTAATTCCGTGGTGAAACCAAATCATGGACATAACTCTGTATTAAGCTAACGAAGTTTGAATCGAAATGCTTCTTGAAGATCCGAGTGTACCGACCAAGAAATCACATTTTGCAACCATCATAAGGTCTCACAAATGCATATTGTTACTATTCTTGAACCTCCCAGCCACAGTAAAACTTTCAATCTCTGTACTTCTTGCTTTCCTCAAAAACATTCTGCATACCGTAACCATGTTGCACGTCTTATTTGTTTGCAATGGTGTGTGTGTGTGTGTGTGTGAGAGAGAGAGAGAGAGAGAGAGAGATAGATAGATAGATAGATAGATAGATAGATGGATGTCCATTCATGTGTGTATGATTATATATAAAGAAGTTTACGGTCTACAAACACATACTACAAGGCAATGTGAATCATTTTGTAAGATTTGAACTTGTGAATCTTCATCAATTGAGATTACCATCTCAAAAAGATTATTTCTTTTTAAATGAGAGTGGAATTAAACATATTCAGAAAATTATGTGTAAATTTTAATGTTTAAAATTAAATTATAAAAATCACCTCATAAAAACCTTAACCTAATAATCTTAGCATTGTTAGCAAATTAAGTTATGATTAAGTTAACCTTAAATTCTAAAACCCTAGTCAAATATAATTGTTATTTTTATAAATGAATTATTTAGATTTTACAATTTTGAGGTCAGGCTTTTATTTAGTATAAATATAGTATATAATTTTTTATTTTCCATATTATTTATTCGATTTGCATATGAAGAAACTTAGCAAAATAAAAATATTACCAATTGATTAGTATTTTATTTTAATCTTAAGTTTTAAAAAGCTTATTTAAAAGTGATTAACTTAATAATAACGTATTGATTTGAATACATAAAAAAAATAAAAAATCCCAACCGTTAGAAAGTTTTGACCTATCAATTTAGTTGTACTAACTGATATCAGGGTTCGGCAAACTTATGTTACTCAGAACTTCCCATCTCGTGCTAATAACACGCGCGCGCACAAAGTTTTGTCCAATATGTTATCTGCTTGTTTTCAACAAAACAAGGAAGTTTGGCTTGGAATCTGTGACTTGGTCGTACGTAAGCGACTTGTGCTGTAATACATTAGTGACGGAAAACCTTTGAAAGATGACTTAAACACAACAAAGGCAGCAGCGGAGGCTTATCGGAGGCAGGACATGGATGCGGCCAAGAAGGCTTGGAAGCTGCCTCACACTGGATATGATGTATCTTTTGGGGAAGTGCCTGAGGGAAAATGCGTCTTCGTGGGATCCGACTCGCAAGTACGTTCCTTTGGCACCTATTATCCAGAGCAGCGGTTGGGGCAAGTCGAGACTGGTGTGCGAGCTATGGCGCCAGGACATGTATGTCTTGTACATATCCTGCCTCAAGAGGAAGAGCACGGGCTTTCCCCGTCGTACCCCATTTCTTGCGGACCTTGTGGAGAAGGCAGAGACAGATGAGTTGAGCGTTGTTGTACTTATAGGCAGTATCATCTCGGTGCTCAACAAATCCTCCAAGGAGTCAAGAGTGGATCAATTCCCAGATGGAAAACGAGGAGATTGCTTCAGAGATAATGTCAGCATACAACAACATCATGGATAACAAGCTAGTCACCACACTTCACGTGATAACGAGGACCTTGCTTCTTACTACAAAGAATGCACAAAAGTCTACGGAGGCTTTTTAGCACACGCCTGGACTCTCTAGCAAAAGCAAGAAGTTCCTGCTGCTCTGCGTGGACGAGGCAGGTGAACTCTCGTCTCCAGAGTTTGTAAGCTTCAGGAGGATGCTCAAGTACGTGCCTTCGAGAAACTGCTTTTTCAGCATAGCGGACAGGACCGTGGCAGACTTGGCCGCATCTTACGAGGACGATCCAAGTTCACGAGTGAGACTATTGAGTGGCACTCACCAGCTGTATGACCCAATCTGGCTGGTAGGTAGAAGCGATGTGCTGGTCTGGAGACCAGTCCAAAACAAGTTTTGCAATATGGACGGCCTCTTTGGATGCGTTGAGGCAGATAACGAGGTGTATTCAGCTAGCTATGAAGAAGCTGCTGGGAAAGGATGTCGACTTAGAGAAATCAGATTGGGTGACTAGGACGTTGCGGTTGCCGTTTTTGCATGTCTCATTGGACTCGACGTCGTTGCATGGGGGACACTGCCACAACAACTCGCTTGCTAGGCACATGAGGACTATAGTCAAGATCTCTAAGGACCGGAAAAGGGTGTGTGTGTGTGACATACCACATCATTTACATTTCTATAACTGTGCTTAGTACAGTATTTTTAATTGCTATACAAAGGCAAAGTTTAACTAAATTTAAATAAAAGAAATTATATATATATAGAGAGAGAGACTTGTCATGCTCTCGGCGATGCACGAGTTGCACGAAGTCGGAAAATTACATCAAGCCTGTCACCCTTCCCGAGTACCTGAAAACTCTATTCGGCAAAGAGATTGTGAAGAAGCTCAGAGACAACGCTGTTCTTCTGAACAGCATGGTTTTCTTCAATTGTTTCCTTCCCACCGCAACGGTGCCTTCAGACGAGCAATCTCTGGAGTACTACAAGAGAGGCGCTGCGAATATATGTAAAAGGAACCAACATGCTCTAGATATTGTCCTTCCGTGTTGTTCTTTGTGGCAAGAACAAGAACTCAGTCCAGCTAAAAGAGTTCGTGAGGATCCTGAGCTTGGTTCAAGGTTAGTACATATGTGGGGTTTCTTGGTTTACATAACTGAAGTGATTTTCTTTTTGGTAGTATCGCGGCACAGGTGAAGAATCCTAGGGAGCATTCCAGCAACAAAATTTAAGGTGGAGAAAGCTCACGAGAAACTTGATACTCAGAAATGGGTGGACCATTCAATGTCCATACTTCTGCAAGTTGGCTCGAAAATGAACAGTGTGGAGGTAAAGGCGGACTGTGTAATTGCGGAAGGCTTGGATTATGGCTTCATCAAAGATAAGAAGCTGAGGGATTTGCTGTGGGTCCTTGCCACTACATGTGAAGACATATTCAGAGATTCAACTGATTCGGAGAGGAAAGTGTTGCAGGGTTTAATCCCTCTGGGATATGTTCAGCATGTGGACAAGGAGGAGGAGACTGTGAAGAAGAGACCACGTAAAACACTGACTACACCGCTTGAGCCCACGATGAACCCGAGGCGGAGGATTAATATTTTCAACTTGTATTACGCGACCGTTTGGCTTTAAGAAAATAGATAAATGGACTAAGTTCTTAAATAATGTTTATGTATATAAAAATACATAAATAATATCGGTAAAATGCTACATATTGAAAGGTGATGCATGGTGACTATTGAAAATGACCATTATTTATTATTAGGTGTTAAAAATGTAATAATAAGATACTGTAATAAATTAAATTCTAGAATTGGTTAGATTAATAAACATTATAACAAATTAGTTGAAAACTCCACGTTTCACTTGTAGTGTGACATGTTTCATGCGTATGTTTAAACATGTCATTAGTAATGCAATCTCCACCATTGATTCATAAAATATATTATAATTTGCCAAGAATGTCGTATTTTATCCATATTTGAATTCATTAATAGTTATTTAAAAACTTTTTAAATATATCATTAGCGAATCTAATATTATTAAGAATATTCTTTTATCTATTTACCATATCATTAACAACATTTAATCTCAACTACTTAATAGAATATGCTTATATATCCTAATATATGCCATTGAATATTTTTATAAGAAATGTACACTATATACAAATACATATGTATATATTGTTTACATTGGCATGCAGTTGGTGAAGTAGTCCGCGGCTACAATCTTTATTTATGCATTATTGATTATTATATAGGGTCAATAAAACTGTAACACACAGATGACTACATTTCTGTTGATTAGTGCCATTCTAGCGTTGTGTGTGTGTTTTCTGTCTCTTCACATATGTATGCTATACTTACATTATAAATTTTATAAATATGAAAGCGTATGTTGATATGCACTAGAGAGTTAGAGGGAGGGAGAGAATACCGTAGTGTACACTGCATTTAAGTTCATATAAGATTAATGTGAGTAAACATAATGTGTATATGAACATATGCTAAATGTGTTTGAAGAATGACCGAACGATGATTCAGCAGACCAGGTGTCTTGCATGTTACCATCCATTTCAGACGAACTACAACCGTTCGATACGGAGGACCATGATCAAGATACAGACAGGAAATCCGTCGACTTGAAGGTATGTGTGTGCGTGCAAGTGTATGTGTTGTGTGTGTACATATTCACATGCATATACGTGTGCATGTATTACATTTGATATGTATCACATCTCATATGTGGTTTTGTATTTTATAAGAACTTGCCCGTTCTCTATTATAATATAACGATACCAATCAGACAAAGCATCTCTGTACTGGATATGGTGTTTGCACTTGGTGTTTAGTATGGAATATTTATTAATTAATAGTCAATGCATTTATCTTATGAATGTGTTTTTAATTCTGTTCTCTTCTTTAACGTTAACTCTGTGATACGTTTTGTGGCGGAATCTATTGAGTTTACTGAGCCAAAGCTTAAGTGTGCAAAGGTTACCTCTAGAACCTAAGTCTCTTGCTTGATGATTCATGAGGCATTTAAGTATGACAAAAGATTGGCATTGCTCACGTAATGTGATGTGCTGAACGACCACTTGGCACTCCATGTGTTAACCCGTAAGTCAATACTTTAACACATAGGAATGTGACACCAAAGGTGACCATGCATGTGCATTATGATAATGATCTTGGATTGTTTAATCCTCGTACATGTACATATATAAAACTTATGTAGCACAAGCGTGTATGCACCCCTTTTACTTTAAAATTCATTACACAAATACAATAAGTAAATAAAAGTAACTTAGCCCATCTTCACTAACGGGTGGTTATTTGACTTGTGATAAATTAAAATAATGTCACAACGTTAATTATTATTACATTGATTTTTTATTAGAGTGATTAATTGAATTAAAATATAAATTAGTATACATCATTTTCATTTAACCAATTATTATAAAGAAGGTTTTTACATATATATATATATTATACATATATATGTAATAAATGACTACTATCGAAGAAGCCATATGTAGATTATAAATTATAAATAATCAACAAGTGAAAAATTAAATCCATAGTAAATAAATAATTTTTTTTTATTAATTAATTAAAGCAATTAACTACTCACTAATGAAAAGTGGGCCTTAGTATCACGTGCAAAAACTATTATGGTAGCCCTACTGCCCTACACATGGGCTCTTACACGAGTTTAACTTTTATAAATTATAAATTAGAATAATTTTAATGGATATGTTTACTCAAAACAAGCAATCAAAATACATTTTAATTTTTATTTGAGTTAGGTTTATTATCCTTTATTATTTTTAAATAGTTTTTTCAATAACAAATGTTATTATATTTAAAAGGGGATGTAAAAAATTAAACATGTTATTCAAAACTGTTATATAAATAATATTTTACAAAATAAAGCATAACCATTATAAAATTTAAAATAATATATATCAAATATATGAGCGTTATTTAAGGAATGTTCATATATAAAGACATTTCTACAATTTCCACATAACTTCTATAATAATAAATCTGTAAAACCATAGTCCTATTCCTTCCCTGTTCGCCTAAAGTAAAATAGATGCTTTTTCCCCTTAAAAAAGGGCTCCAGCTGCATAATCAAATAATCAAAATCAAAATAATAACTATCAATGCTATTTATTTGTTTATTGTAGAAGTTTTAAATATACACGATTTCAATTTTCAAATTCTATATGTGAAACATAAAGTTGTTGAGGCGCTTGTTTAAATAATTAAAGAATGATAATCATATACTTCATACAATGCAAACAAAAGCTCCCTAAATGGCCTTCAGATTTCCCCTACTTTTTAAAAAAATCTATTAAATCTAAATTATTTATTTATTTACTTTTAAAACATTATTTCAAAATAGATGGATTATTCATTGCTTTAAATAGAATTACTAAATTAAATGAATTAAAATGAGTATCCCATTTAAATATAAATAACATGTATTATTTAAAGAATGTTTGTAAACTAGCAAATCACAACATGCGGCAGGGCTGAAGTTTTGTATTAAAATCTAACGGGAAACATATATATATATATATATATATAATTTCTTTTATAAAACTTAATTAAAATTAATTAATAACAATTACCAACCTGATTAAATTAGAAGCTGCCTTCGGCCGTGGCATTTTCGTCTTCATTTGAATTAGAGTCCTCCCTTGCAAACTCCTCAAGTAGCTGTCGCTGCCTCTCCGTGATATTTCTATGTAAAAAATATAATTAATAACAAAAAATGTGTGTGTGTGTGTGTGTCTATAAATATATACATATATAAATTTAAAAAGAAAGCTGGTTAATTAGGTATTTCTAATTCAACCATATTTATTTTTGAATTTAGCTAACTACTATTATTTTCTACAACAACGTATATACTTATATACGTACATATTATCGCATAATTAATTATCAAGAATTTCTGGTTAACGTTAACAAAACTTACATAAAAATTACGAACTTAGCATTGACATGACTGAATGACTCGGATATGTAAATACATGTTATAAATACATATATACACTGTAAAAATGTGTGTATAGAGAGAATGTATGAACTTACACTGGGATATTCACGCGGAAATGCACATACTGGTCACCGTAGAGATGTCGTGCAGATTGTTGCATCACTTTGATACCTATAATATATATTATATTAGCAACTGTGTATAAATGCGTATAAGTGCACGTGTGTGTAAGTGTACATGTACATGTGTGTGTACAAACAGACATTACCTTTCCCTCTCATGACTTGCTTTTGTCCAGCTGTGTGCCGGGCCTCACCTGCATATCAAAACAAATATTTATAGGCACTGTTACGTATACAATTATGTAAGGATACTCATACGAGCACGCACGCGCATGCGCACACACAAATATAAGATGATACCCTTCAACATGACTGATCCTGTCAAGGTAGGCACTTCAATTGTTCCACCTAAAACGGCCTGCAGAATGAAAACAGCGATCAAAAGATGATCCGTGTAAGTACATATGCATATGTTTAATATTAATTATGCATAATACGTTGAATATACGAGTTCATAATTACCTGAACCATAGATATTGGAGCATCAACGTGAACATCAGCACCTTCCCTTCGGAAAACTGAATCAGGTTTAACCTGCAAATGAAAATATATACATAATCACGTGTGTATAGACGAGAGGGAGAGAGAGAGAGAAAGATAGAAATTTAAGTGTGTCTATACCTCCACTTTCACAATAAGATCTCCAGCTCGTTGGCCTCGTGAACCGCTAGCTCCCTCTCCAGAAATCTTTAAATTCATTCCGCTCTCAATTCCTGATAAGAACGTACAAAGTTAACCAAATTCTTAAGCATCTCTGAAAATACTTTCGAATGAATACTTCCATATAATAGAAAATACTAATTACTTGATTTAGGATTTCCAATATGAACTAATGTCCAGATCTGATAAATAAATATATAAATGTGTCATATGTGTGCATGCATGCGTGAGTGTGTGTGTGTGTGAGAGACAAAAACAAGAATGGACAGAATTACATGTTTGATGCATGAATGTGTAATGGATATCACTATGTATACATATAAACAGTATTGTGTGCACACACATACCGGCGGGAATCTCAACGTCGACCTCTTTTACTCCCATAACTGCACCGGATCCTTGACAGCCTTTGCAATGTTCCTACATATGATAGTTAAAACAGTAGCATATAGCATATAATACTTTTTATAATATAAAACTAACCTTTACAAATTGACCAGTTCCACCACATGCCGTGCAGCTAGACTCCACGGAAAAGAACCCCTTCTGCATAAAAATCTGCAAAAGAAAAATAAATAAATAAATAAAATACCTAAATACCTAAATATATATATATATATATATATATATATATAGAGAGAGAGAGAGAGAGAGAGAACATTGACAAAACTAAAATAATAAGGATCGTACCCTTCCAGCCCCCCTGCAGGATTTACAAGTTTGGGGCTTTATCCCAGGTGGTACCCCAGATCCCTCTGCATAACAATGGAATTAATAAATGTTTGTTTGATGTATGTGTAGCCACAGACCTAGATATATTTTAGATTGTATTGTCACATATCTATATATTTACAAAATAGTCATGGGTATATTTGTGCAGTTTTACGAATATACAAAATATCTACAAGAACATTTAACAGGCGTAAAATAGTACTAAAGAAACCATAAAGAGCTTACACGCATTTATGACAGTAAATACTTCTTTATTTATACGTTCATATACATAATTATACAAGTATACAAACTTAACACACTTTAAAACTATCAAATATAAAATAAATTCTAAGACACACACGCAAGCACATACATATGTGAATATACAGATTACACATACATATGTAGAGTACTTACTGCACTTGTCACATCGAATTTGTGTGCGGTAAGTAACTTTCGTGGTGCAGCCATTTACTGCTTCCATGAACGAAATCTGGACATTAACCTGCAAAAGATAAAAGAAGGAAAGTTTGCAACTGTAGCACATATTGCATTATATAATTATAGGAAAGAAAACTTACATTTGTGTTCTTTGGTCCTTTCCCACCAAACATCTGGCTCAATATCTGTTAAGAAAAATTAAATTATTTCAAAACAGCAAACAGAGAGAGAGATATTACATCTTCCATATTTGGAGCTCCACCCTGGAATATATCTTCAAAGATAGAGCTAAATCCAGGACCAGGGCCAGGTGGTACGCCATCAGCTCTTTCACAGTATGCATTGTGACCAACTAAAAAAAGAGTATAGAGATTAAACGAATCCGTATTTAACATCTAAAATCTATAGAGTTAATTTTATAAAATTAAGATAAATACATAAACAATTTTGATCGAACTATGCACACAGTCATATGTCATTATATATTTATGTGTGTGTGTGTGTGCATATAGACACACACATACAAATATGAATATATAACCTGGTCATATAAAGAACGTTTCTGGTCATCTTTTAACACTTCATAAGCTTGTTGAATCTCTTGAAACTTCTTATCTGCATCCGGATCATCCTTATTCATATCAGGATGATGCTTTTTGGCAAGCTGCACAAAACAATTGCAATTAGACAAGTCAGCTTATAATAAAATTAAGATGCATAGTTCAAAAAACATGTAGTATAGCAGCATGTGATAGACATAAATAATAATTGCAGTTAGACAACTACACACAGAGAGCCCGTGCAATTCTATTGTCAAAGTTTGACTCTCATGTGGTATACTTATCATAGTTAAAACGCTACTTTTGCGGCTGTAAGATAAGACCTCTGTCATCATATACTACGTAGACAATTAAACACCATGAACAACCATTTAAAGCGAGGGAATAAAGACAGAATTCTCCCTTTAATTGCAAGCAAAATCATCTATATATCAATATTAATGAAACATATTTTATTACATAGTATCTAATAATCATGTAAATTATATGTTTATACCGCATAATAAGCCTTCTTAACATCAGCCGCACTCGCTGTTTTAGAAACACCAAGTGTATCATAGTAATCCAGCAATGCTCCTGGCAGTAAACCAACATAATGAATATGCATATATAAAATACACATATATGTACACACTTAAGTACCTGTTGAATGAAAACCTCTAGCTGTAAATTGTTCCCAAAACTCGTTCCTACCGCCGCATTGCTAAACCCACGCACAACAACACTACTAGAGTAATTCCTGGACAAAGCATCAAAAAATGTGCCCTGCAAACAAGGGAAAGCTCAGAAACACAAAATCATAAGTAAGATATGTATATACCTGGGCAGGCCCAAAAAACTCCACATTGTGCTAATTGCTGCTTTCCCTGTATCCAAAACCGACTAATCTGCTCCCTAATGCAAATCTAAGAGCGCGTCGACCTGAATATAAAAGACATATGTTCACAGAATGTAAGCATAAATACGCATAAATATAGATACACACCTGCTGCCGCGGCGAGTGCTCTGTGATGCACCATAGCGCATTCAGGAAGAGGCGAGCTTCTCTATCCACGCGCGCTGCGCCGCGAAGCGCCCTGGAGCCTAACCCTAATCCTCTGCATATTCCTTAGAAGGTCCACAGATATTATTCGGGTTTAGGGTTTAGGGTTTAATCGTACCTGTAAATCGTCGTGTGTGCGTGCTTGTGTGGTGCGCGCAAGTATGTGTAAACAATCCATGTATTTGAAGTAAATCAAATACACAGGATATATATGTGTGTCTGTGTGTGGCACATGTGCGTGCGTGCATTGCAAAGAAGTCCAAATATATATATACCTTAACAAAGGACATGCTTTTATATATATCATAAGGCTTGAAATTATATTAACGTGCAAATAATGTATATATACCATCGCCTATTATTTTATTGTTTCGTAGTGCGAAATTTAAATGAAAATTACATTCTTTTAATTTGTTTTTGTCATTTCATTTAAAATGAATAGGAACGAAAATAATCAACATCATAATCAAGTAATCAACATAATGTTAATTAAATATAGACAGGTTATGCTTAAGAACTTAACTACATGTAAGACTATTAAGCTACACGTAATAAATAATTTGTTAAATACATGCCTTCTGGATATGCAGGATCGATAGGATGATCCGGGCCTGCCCCTGCTTCACGTAGTAAAGAAACCCTTCTTCCAGCAACTTTAGCCGCATCCTGTGTAGATGCATGTATGTATGTGTTTTAAACAAGCGTGTGTGTGTGTGAGAGAGAGAGAGAGAGACTGACTAAGGCTCAATTACTCAGTCTAACACACACACATGCTCAGATGTATGTAGATAAGTATAAGCGTGTGTACCTCCATATATATATGTACACACACACAGACACACGCGCACACACCCGTACCTGGATAACAGATAGAAAACATTGGCTCTGCGTCATAGCCCCGAACAAGAGCATGTCATAAGTAAGCCACCTGGTTTTAATAATTGCATCGTCATGGAGTTTAAACTTCGATACTTAACAGTCGCCTTCTCAAGAGCCTGCGTAACAATACACTTTCAAATATATATATATATATATATATATATATATATATTATATAATATATATATTATATATCTGTGTGTGTGTAACATACACATTTACACGCATATCATATTCGTGTGTGTATACGTACCTTTCGGTTTGGTGCTAGTTTTGGAGGATCCAAAACAATGATATCCCATGTTTTCCCCTCAGAAACTGCACTACGCATATACTGCACAATATCTGCCTTTTCAAAATGTATAACTTCAGAGTCAAACCTATTTAGTTTCACATTGCTATTTGCAAGCTCAATTGCAGCCTTTGAAGAGTCCACTCCTGCAATATATTAAATGTTATATTTACTATATAGATATATTAAATTATTATATACATTGTTACATACATATATGTATAAAAAGTGTATATATACATAGACGTATATATAAGTATTTTCATCAGTAAGCTTACCAATAACACGGGATGCACCACCTTTAGCAGCGTTTAGTGAAAAACCACCAGTGTAACAACAAAGGTCTAATACCCTTTTGCCCTTACAGAGTGACCTTAATAGTAAACGGCTGTCACGTTGATCAACATAAAAACCCGTTTTCTGACCGCTTAATGCTACATTATAACATATTCCATTTTCAAGCACCTGTAATTATATAAAATATGTATTAACATGTATGTATATATAAATACATACATATATAGTTAATGTTATTGAATACCTTAAATACATATGTTTTAAAACACAATTTAGTATTATCATTTACATGAAAGAAAAATTATTTAAAATTTTCATAAAATATTTAAACAATGGAACTTTTCTTGTTATTTGTGTTGGAAATTGAAATGAAGTAGAATAAACTAATTAAATTGTATGTATATATATATATATATATATCAAATTAAAATAAAATAGAATGAAATTAATTAAATATATATTAATTTATAAGATCAAATAAGCAAATGTTAATAAATGCCAAAATAACTATATTGTGATGGTTTTATTTTGGAGTTAAATAATTGCAAAATAATTATAAGTTCTTATGTATTATGAAAAGTATATTTTAATTTTTTATTTTAAAGTGCATGAAGTTTTTCGGGGTTAAAGATACAAATTTTAAAATTTCAGGGGTATATATGTATAAAATATATACAGATTTTAAGGGTATTTATATATCTAATTTTATATTAGATATGGAATCATGTAAGTTACCATATAGTAAAGAGTCTATATGACTGTGTACATTAGATGCTACTAGTATATAGTTTATCTGCAAATTAACACACACACAACGCATACACCTCAGTGTTTTCGGAATATTCACTGGAATCGCTTTCACATTCAATGCCTTCTTCTTTGAGCAGCTCCATGGATGGTCTCCAAGTTAATGTTAAATTCCCTAATGACTTGGTTAACGAAGTTTTAATAGCTTGTTTATACTTTTCCACCCACGCAGCAGATGAAGCTATTACTATATTATTATTGAACACGTCAATTGTCAGCCCCGACAGTCTGAAATCCAAACATTAAAAATATAAGAAACGCACACACACGCGTGCGCACACGCAAATGAATAGGTATGCATATTTCCATAATATCCTATAGTTTATGATTAATAATGCTAGTTATAGATTACATATTAACTACATCAATTGTGTGTGTGTGTGTGTGTGTCTCTCTCTCTCTCTATATATATAATACATACTTGCCTATCACCTTCACTGTTCACGAGACGATACACGTTTGTGTCATTTGAAGGCAGACACAAACATTTCCTTAAATCCATAGCAGCGGATATTCTGGAATCTATAAGCTTTTCAACATTAAGTGGATCTCTGAAATTAAACTTAATTATTATATACTCATATATGTGACTATTCTGCATATATACGTATTATGCATCTCTCCTCTCTCTCTTCCTCTCCTCTCTTCTCTCTCTCTCTTCTCTCTTCTCTCTCTCTCTATATATATATATATATATATATATAGACACACACACACACACACACACACACACACACACGTTGTAGTTTCGTCCTGTGTTTGCAAAACACGAACTCTAAAACATTGAAACTGCATTATATACACCCCATGCAATAGGCTCTTCAGCTCCATTAGTTACCTGTGAATAGAAGTATTATAAAATACATAAGTGCAACATAATAGTATAAGTTTACATTTTGTGCTTACCACCACAACATCGCCTGTTTTAGGAGGAGGTCTTCCTACAATACGATCAATCGCACCACTGTACACCATTGGATTGCCATTAATAAATATTTGTGCCTTTCCTTTCTTCAAAACCACTCTTGCTACACCTGTATGTAATGTATATATATGCGTATACATAGAAATTACTACAGTTCTGTAGATTTATAACCTGGATGTGAAGAAATAATCTCCGCCGTACGTTTGCTGCTGGTAGAATTCGTTGTCGCAGTTGCCCATCTGCAGAGGGCCGACGCCATAAATCCTAAAACCATACCCTAAAACAGAGCGATTTATTTTTAATAATGTCATTAGGCACTTGTTAAGCAAATGCCTCTGCTAAACGAACCGCCTGCCGTCTCCCGTGTCACGTAGCAAGGGCCATGGGGTTCTGGCACCGGTGGAGGGGAAGGGAGGGTTGCCCCATGCGACGTGGGCACCCCTAAAATGTATAGTGAAGTTTACGGTATATATATATATATAATATTATATCCTATAAAATAAATTTTATTAAAGCGTCATTATAATAATAATATTACTAAAATCTTATATAATAAGTTTTGCGGTGTGTCCGTGCACTCCGCAAACAGTACTCGTAAATCATAACTCACAGGGGCCACTGGATTAAGCATGGGTTAAAGATAATCATTATGTTCAAGTTAATTTAAGGATAGGGTTACTAGTTTAGGGCTAGTTTAGGCCCTAGGATCTCGTGTTATTAATTTAAATTTAATAAATTTTTATTTTTTAAAATAAAATAAATATAATTAGAATTGTAAGTTTCTTAATTATATATTTTTTTATAAATAAAATTAAAAAACTTGATTATTTATATTAATATATTTTAAAAATCTTTATTTACACCTATGATAATGAAAGAAAAAACATATTCTCTAAATCACTAAATTAAAGATAATAATTGGGTTAAAGGTTAGAAATTTAGTTAAATCTAAACTTATTTAGACTATTGCTCTCACAAAGTAAATATAAAATTTTACATATGACCTCAAAAGGTAAAAGGATTCTGAAGGGTGAGAGCACAAACCGTCTGGTTTAAGGTGTAACCCTGTGTTTAGGGTCTAGAGTATATGTATATTAATATTTGTATCAATGTGCATGAATTTAATTTTTATGTTTTGCACATTATACATTATACATTATACATATGTGTTATGATGTATTAAAATATGTTTTAATATCACTCTGTCATTTTAAATTACAATAAGGTAAAATTCAAATATATGTAAACAATTTTAATGTATGGGTAAATTATAATTTGTATTTTTTAAAATAATTTATAAATCACTAAAATGATTTGTGCTATTAATAGCTACTTGACTATTAAAAATTCTTTATACGTGTTTTCTTATGTAGTTTTATATGAATAATAGAATTAAAATTTAATAATAAAATACTGCCCCAAATATATAATGTAGGGTTTAAGCATTTATCAATGAGACATATATATACACGAGCGAGTGTAGGGCTTAGTGTACAAGGTCAAAGGCTATGGTAAAGAATTTAAATCATAAACTAAATAATTAATGATATGTGATAGTCATCATATGTATAGTGTTGATAATGTTCACACCATTCTAATATTGCTCATGTAGATAGATATGTGTGTGTATAATGTGTGTATATATACATGTACTAATCTATGTAATGTGTGTCAAATTAATCTCTGAACACACGCTCTATCTCTCACACACACAAGTTAAACCCATGCATGATCCATATGTATTGTGTGTACGTGACACATTCACATATGTACTATATATGTATGTCTATGTGTATATATGTATGTATATATGTATTGTGTGTATGTGATAAACTTTACACTCTCACAAACACACATATGTTTAAACCCATGCAATGATCCATATTTTTTGTTTGTATGTGATATACCCCACACTTACACACCCACATCGACACACACAAACACAATCAACTTATTAAATATAATATGACAAAAAATATTCGTTTAAGGTTAATATGTATTTTGTTGATTTTAGGGTTTAAGGCATATTCTTAGGGTTTTAAGGGAATAAAGGAGAAAGGTGGTGAAAGATTTAAGAGCGGCGACACCATCACACCATAAATCCACTCACACAGGAAGGCACAACGGTGCAAGGAGGTGCAAATAGGGTTTGGTGCAACAAGGGTTTAAAGGCGACACTCACACATGTTAAATCTTTATCTCTCTATTTCACAAACACATCTATATGTGCATGTACATGTATATTGGTATATATAAGTTCTTTATCTCTCTTTCTCACACACACACACCTATATATACATATATATGTGTGTATCTATATTAAATTTATTTATCTATCTCTCTCACACACACACTTGTATTTGTAACGTATCTGTGTATTTGTATATATAAAATTATTTTAGACACACACTCTTGAATGTATATGTATGTGCGTATTTGTATATATGTAATTTCTTTATCTCTTTCTATATATGTACCTATATATATAAGTTCTTTATTTCTCTTTCCCTCTCACAAACAGACACTTATATGTGAATGTACCTGTGTATTTGTATATATAAATTCTTTATCTCTTTCTCACACACATACCTGTATATATGTATATCGATATATTATAATTACTTTATCTCTTTCTCTCTTAAACACACACTTTTGAATGTATATGTATGTGTTTATTTGTATATATGTAATTTCTTTCTCTCTCTCACACACACACCTATATGTATACATATCTATGCATTTGTATATATATAGTTTTTATCTCTCTCTCTCTCACACGCACATCTATATGTATACATATCTATGCATTTGTATATATAAGTTTTTATCTCTCTCTCTCTCTCACACGCACATCTATATGTATACATATCTATGCATTTGTATATAGATAAGTTTTTATCTCTCTCTCTCTCACACACACACACCTGTTTGTATATGCATGTGTGTATATGTATTTTATATTTCTTTATCTATCTCTCTCTCACACACATGTATTTATGTGTACATTCGTATCTGTATATTATAATTTCTATCTCTCTCTCACACACACCTGTATATATGTATATATATGGGTGTATCTGTATATTATAATTACTTTATCTCTCTCTCTTTCACACACACACTCTTGAATGGACATGTATGTGTGTATTTATATATATATATATATGTAATTTTTTTATCTCTCTCTTACATACCCATATGTATATTTATGTGTGTAATTGTATAATAATAATTCTTTATCTCTTTTTCACTCTCAAGCTAACGGGATTAATCTTGCCAAGACGATTCCTCTCATTTTCGGATTAATCCTGCCAAAAATACACATCCTTTATATCTTCTTTTCTTAAATTGTATTTAGAGGGAATCAACTTGGCACATTAAATCAACCATAGTTACTGTCAAATTAATATCTGTCACATCACGTGGTCAAGCAAAACAATGAAAAATAAATTCAATAATTAAGCATCCTAAACAGGATGTGAATCAAGATTGGACAATGCTCGAAATATATATCCAATACAACATTCTTGAATCTTGAGGAGGCCAAATATGACTCAAATTTGAGTGTTCTGTTAACTTGTGGATTACGACATTCACATGTTTACTAATGATGTCAAATGTGGAGTTCTTCTTTAATTAAACAAAAGCCCATTTATGAAGGGGATTCGACTAGATATCTTTTTCAAGGATCTCAATACTCATTGAGTAGGTGTATTTACAACAAACATTGTTTTATAATAGAGAAGATCCACAAATGAAACAATTGTTCCAGCTGTCATTAAAGAAGACACAACAACATTATTAAGGAGATTGAGAGGGTAGTTAGTCTCAAGTTCTTCATAGATTACATTCAATTTGCTTGAAAATCTTCTGAAGTTGGAAGAGTGTGAAAAGAACACTAAAACAACTGCAATTGGGGCTCATACATGATAATTCTGACTGTAAGAGAAAGTTTTTTGTCATTTTATTAACTATACGATGGCATCCCATGTTATGATAAGCCATAAGGAAATAATGTTGGATGACAGATTTATGAGTGTAGAGTTAAGTATTGCAACATTAATCACAACTTCAACTATAGACCATTGAACCAGGAACATGTAGTTAAGCTAATAGAGAAGATGAAGGACGACAATTCGTACACCGTCTAATATAATGTCATATTGTGCCCATATTTAAAAAAAAAAAACAAAGAAAGGCACTGAGATAGTGTGGGTGACAATACTAAAGCAAATCATAAAGATTTAGATGTAGGGTAAAAAATCAATAAGGTACTACATTATTAATAGCCAATACACGATAACGACAATGAACACAATAAGGGAACAATGACAACAAAACTTTTTAAGCATACTTATTGTGAAGTTGAAAACAAGATTGGCCTTTTTAGTTGGTACATATGCACGCACATGTGTGTGTCTCTCTCTCTATATATATATAGTTTTGTGTGTAGAGTGGATTTACTGTAGACGTTTTCTAATGTAACGATTGAAGTAGGATTCCCCACCTTGCAAAAGGTTGAGCATGATGCTGCCAAAAAGGCTCCCGAGGCAATCGTTGCACAAACTGGATCTCAAGAAAAATCTCTGGTAAACAGGATGTGTAGGTCATTTACACATAAATTATCTTAGCATTCCTACCGAAGCACTTCATATATATGCTTTGCAGATGAGGCTAGTTAAGTCGAGATTGGATCACTACACACGGAAGAATCGCCTTGCACTTCCAAAGTATGCATGCCGAAAGCTTGTAGGAAACCCTTTTGCATATGTGGCTAAAGTAGAGGTGAACGGAGAGATGTATTGGGGAAGGTCAGCACCGAATCCTAAAGAACCCAAGATTGAAGCAGCTCAAGCTGCAATAATTGCCATAGAACGACTTGATAGAAGTATACGTGTGCTGACCAAGTATCTGTAAGGAACATTTGTGTTCACATCATTGTGTATAGTATTGGTATGTGCATTTTCAAGGGTGTGTTTACTTACAATTTCTTACTGTATATAATATGCTTGAAGCTGTATATCAAGACTTTCTATGCTAGAATATGTGAGTGAATATACATAACATTTACACCTTATAAAAGTTACACAGGTCTGTTATACATACATCCGTACATCTTGCATTTCTCTATATATGTTTCCGAATAACATAGATTTTTAATTAGGTGTTCGTGGAGAAAAAGGTGTGCTGCTCAACATGGCACTGCAACTCCAACGTGAAGAACAAAAGAGCCAATAAAAAACGAGCACGTGAAGATGGTTAAGGAGGTACCTCTTTAATAGCCTAAATCCCTAAATCGTGATATACATTATATATCAATTCTCTGTCTGTTGATACATAGATTTAAGATTATATGATATTGTAGTATTCAATGGTACTAAAACATGTCTAGAGCATATTTGATAAACAACTTCACATGCCTTACCTTCTGATGGTGTTGTTTGTGTAGGTACTATGAAACGTGAGAGGGCTTTGGATGATGCTAAATTAGAAACATCTAGTCCATGGTTACAGTTTGCTCCTCAAGTGCCACATGGGCCTTATGCTCATGCTCGCTTTATTCCTCAAGGGCCATATAGACTGTATGCTCCTCCTCAAGGGCCATATGAACCTCATGCTCTTGCTCCCCTTTATTCCATATGCACCTTATGGAGATGATCATGCTTATTTGCACTATGCTTCCTATTACGATTATCACCATCGTTCACCACATACTTATGACTACCTGCCCACTCCACCTTTTCCGCCTTCATCCCAGAGTCTTGGAATTCTATCACCTCCACATTCCCCTCGTTTTCCAACTCGTTCACATTGTCATTTGCCAACTCTCTCATATGGAGGTTCTTTACCCCACTCAATGCGCCATGGCTAATAAAATTGTTCCTTTACGCACATATGTTTCTTAGCTCTGCATTTGCCTTACAATCGTTTGTCTATGTCCACTGTCCTAAGTTGTTGTGATGTGTCCATAAATAAAGTTTAAATACATAAGATGTTTAAGTGTATGTTAAGGCTCGGCCTCTAATTTACCCAATAAAATACCAGGAATATATATTATATAAAAATTTAAATATTTTAAATTATTTTATTTAATTTAATACTAAATAATAATATTTATTGAAGGTAAGTTATGGAGAATAATTTCCACATCTGCGTGTATGCATATATAATCTTAAATGTGGTGTGTATAGCATAAATACTAGTGATATATGCCGTAGTAAAAAAATGTTATGAATTAGTAATTAAATTAGATTAATAATTAATAAATTAATAATTAAATTAGTAATTAAACATTTATGTACCATTTTTCGACTACAGATTTAATCACTGATAAAATCAATTACCCATACTTACGAATGTACTCCTCGTATGTGTATCTTAATATAAGATCTCTTATGTATACACATATGTGTGTGTGGAATATGACATTAGGCCACAAATACTTTAACAAGAGATGGAATATGACATGCTTTATCAGAAAGCGCAGATGGAGCAAGACATTACAATAGAAATAGGTTATGGAGAATCAGACGTGAAATACAAGATTAGAACATGAGATTTACATTTAGATTATATGCATAAGAGATATAACGGATATACCTAATAAAATGCTGATAATATATATTTTACAAAGATTTAATAAAAATACATATCAAAATATTTTAATTTACTTTATTAACATCAGAAGTAAGTTATGGAGAATAATTTCTACATTTGATCGTATGCGTATATAATTTTAATACAGTTACATATACTTATAAATCCAAACATAAAAAAAATATAAGAAACGCACACACACATGTGCGCACACGCAAATGAATAGGTATGCATATTTCCATAATATCCTATAGTTTATGATTAATAATGCTAGTTATAGCTTACATATTAACTGCATCAATTGTGTGTGTCTCTCTCTCTCTATATATATACATACTTGCCTATCACCTTCACTGTTCACGAGACTATACACGTTTGTGTCATTTGAAGGCAGACACAAACATTTCCTTAAATCCATAGTAGCAGATATTCTAGAATTTATAAACTTTTGTGGATCTCTGAAATTAAACTCAATTATTATATACTCATATATGTGACTATTCCACATATATACGTATATATGTGCATTATGCATCTCTCTCTCTCTCTCTCTCTCTCTCTCTCTCTCTATCTATATATATATATATATATATATATAGACACAAGCACATGCAAACACAAACTCTAAATAGTGAAAATACATTATATACACCCCATGCAATAGGCTTTTCAACTCCATTAGTTACTTGCAATAGACGTAGTATAAAATACATAAGTGCAACATAATATATATGTAATATACATAGTATAAGTTTACATTTTGAACTGTTGTAGTTTATTCAAGGGGCAAAAAAAATACAACAGATGCTTTCTAGGTCACTTCCCAACTCACCAAGGAGTCTAATTGACTCAGGTGATAAGTTTACATTTTGTGCTTAAGGGAGGTCTTCCTACAATATGATCAATCACACCACTGTACACCATTGGATTGCCATTAATAAATATTTGTGCCTTTTCTTTCTTCAAAACCACTCTTGCTACACCTGTATGTAATGTTATAAGAACACTTTTGTCTGCATTTACATAGAAATTACTACAGTTTTGTAAATTTATAACCTGGATGTGAAGAAATAATCTCTGCCGTACATTTGCTGCTGGTAGTTGTCGCAGTTGCCCATGGACGCTGTAAATTCCAAAATTATAATAATGTCATTATCACACCCTATATAATACATTTTATTAAAATGTATAGTGAAGTTTATGGCATATATATATATAATATTATATCCTCCTATAAAATAGATTTTATTAAAGCTGTGTGTCCATGTGTGTCATTGACACTCCACCAACAATTGTTGTAAATCATAACTCACATGGTAGTGTGGGGCCACTGAAACTCGTATGTTTGCTTTAAACGTACATGAGTATTAATCCTAACTTAGGGTTTAGTTGTGGGTCCTTGTCACCGTATGATTCGTTAAAGGGTAATTATGATGCCCTATGCGTTAAGCATTTTTTTTTGGCGGTTAAGTTGGGGCAAGATTTTAAAGTTTGCTCAGGTTATTCTTACAGGTTTTGGTTGTTAAGGAGTTAGCTTTACTCACATATGATGGTAACATCAAATGAGTTGACAATTACATATTATCATGTGTTGACACTTACCTAGTTATTTTTCTTAACCTAATAAGTTAGAACCTTAACTTAATTGTTATTTGAACATAATCTATTGTATTAATGGGCTTTTGATTTTAACTGGATGATTATGGGACTCAACAAAAAACCCAGCTACATATCCACGTTGCAACACATCTTAGATATACTCATTGCATATCACAAGTCTATTTCAACTTAGATCATTGATGTAATGAATTATTGAATGTTACAAATTAAGGTTTAGATAAATTTACTAATGAAATTAAGTGAATAATTTATAGATTGTTAATTATTTAATTTAACTTTAAGATACATCTTTGGATTTCCCTCTTGGTATTGTAACTATGTATGGCAATGAGAGGGGATGACAATGTCATAAAGACATCATATTAATGGGTATATAATGACTACATATGTGTGCATATCCAAAGTATAAACTTGTTAGTTATGCATTTTAACATTTGTCAAAACAATCATAAGTTTATTAAGTAAGTGTGAGTGAGGCTATCAATGGCCGTATATAATTCAATCTTCACCAGTGAACTTAAAATTAAATTAGATTTAGGGCTTAAAAATATTGAGTAAACTTATTAACTAATGGGCTATAAATAATTTGATCTATACCATCAAATTTAAAGCATATGCATACATACAACCATATAAGTGTATGGACAAATTACAGTATGCTTATTAAGATTAGAGGATGTCTTATATTAGTATCATGAGGATGCGTATGCCACTAAGTGTTGTACATGCTAATTAATAAATATTTTAGGGTTATTACAGTGTCACACGCATGACAATTAGCAAGTCTACATAGTGTATTGGATCTTAGGTATTTCTTGTGTCGACATAAAAAGTGTTGTTTCTTCTCAGGAGTTTAGACAAGTAATAATGAATAAAGTGTAAGTTTTTCCTCTTTCTTAATTTAATTATCACTTAAAGTATAAGTTTTTTCTCTTTTTTAATCTAATTATCGCTTAAAGTGATAACACTTCACAAAAGCATTTTTCGTCCTATAACTTTGATATACTTTTGAAAATTGCACAATCTTTATAAGAAAGGATCTTTCTAATTACTATTAATAAGGTACCCTCCCTCCTTCTCTATCAATATCTCTTATATTTGTTTCTTGATTAGGAAGACTACGCCTATAAGATTTACACAAAAGTGCAAAACTTGTTAAAACAACGAGTGTTTCAATCACCATAGAACACAACTTGGCAACACAATTAACAAGCTCTATAGCAACAAGGTGGGCAAATTAATCAAAACAAAATAGAGGCCACCTCTAGAATGTGGGGAATCTTGTGTTGATGATGAATGGGTAGAAGCCAAGGGTGCATTCACATGACCTTGTGTTTCTGGAATGGCACTATTGTAGTTAATTAGCATGCCAAAAATACAAGTTTTGTATAATCAACTATTATAAAGCCTTCAATTATGTGGAAGCAGAATATACATGTATACATCCGTCTATTTGTTTGGTTGATTCATGGGTTGACCATTGGCAAAGATACACATAACCTTGGATCTTTATGCATGTCTATTTAATTATCACTTTATTACCAAGCGTGGGAGACATAAAGGATATATTAATGAAACTAATTGCAAGAGATTTCTTCATTGTGTTAAATCCAATTGCAAGAGATTTCTTCATTGTGTTAAATCCAATTGCAAGAGATTTCTTCATTGTGTTAATTGGTTTTAACACAGGTGAATGTGTACAAAAATACGTATAGACAGACATATGCATGCTCATGTGCACACGGGACGTTCACAAACACACACAGACACTTTATGTTCCAATTTCTAGAAAAAAACATGCGGTAAGCATTGGCTTAGGGGTTTGAACCATGGTATGACGATCGAACCAATGCTCAATTTCCATTGCTTGCCTTCTATTTATAGTCTTGTGTAATGCACGATTGAGATTGAAGGATTTCCAAGTAAAATAAAGTGTAGTTTTATTGCGTATCACATGTACTCGTGTACATGAAGCTAGATACCTGCGTACATTGTTATCTCCATAGGTGAATGATAATTAATATTCTTATTGATACTAATCGTGTGTATATAAATGTATATCTGATTGAGCTCATCTACTTTTCTTTCTTGTGGAGTGAAAAATCGATTTGAGTGTCTTTGAAATCGTTTCCATTCTCCACAGCCGATAAAACAAATGACTAACAAGTATATTCAATAATATTTAAGCTGCAAAGCCAATTTATTTACTACTTAAAGTTTATTTTAAAAGTATAAACAGTTTAATGACCATACGTATGTTACAATGCACGACTAGCAATTCTACACTTTGCATATGCACACACATATATTCATTATATGCCCATTAATATAATGTCTCTATGACATTGTTATCCCCTCCCATTGCCAATGTGTACATAGTTATGGTACCAAGAGGGAGATCCACATGTGTTAAACTAAATAGCTAACAACCTAGAAAATATTCACTTTTATGTAAGACATGAAGTTTTGGAGTGAAATTTATCTAGAAATCAAGTGAATTCACATATCCTTGCCATACTATAACTATTAGTTTCATTAGTGAATTTATTTGAGCCCTAATTTGCAGCATTCAACAATTCATTACATTGATGGTCTAATTAAGTTGAAACAGATTTCTTGGACTTGTGATATGCAATGAGCATATCTAGGATGTGTTGCAACATGGAAACGTAGCTGGGCTTTTTGTCGAGTCCCATAATCATCCAATCAAGATCAAAAACCCATTGATACAATGGATTATCCTCTGCACACCATGCGAAACAATCTGGCGTGTCAAAGTAGATGTAGTAACCATCTATCTCCGCTTCGACTGTGTACTCATCGTCGTTGGCTATACGTGTCACTTGGAAATCTGCTCCTATCCTATCTAAGTCGCCATCGCAGCTGCACATCCACAATGCGAGGATGGACACCGGGAAAGACCCATGGATCTCCTCTGTGTAAGGCAAACTTCCTACAAACAAAGATATATCACTTGGTGGAATTAAAAGACAATTTATTTCAGTTTTGAACTTCAATACATATGCGTGTGCATGTGATTATTTAAAGTAAGAAGCAAATCCTTAACATTTAAAATTTTAATATAAACATATATGTGAGTACGATAAACACTACATAATATGTAATAATAAGCAGATGTTGTGAGACAATAAATACAATATAATAAATTACTAGATAGTAACAAAGAAGACATATATACTCACTTGACATAGTAGCTAGCCTGAAAGACAAAGATGGTAGTTACTTGACCTAGGAATGGTGAAGTGGCCTTTTATATTGCATGCAGCCATGGAATCCAAAAGATTCTAGCCGCCGGATCAAAACCATTCCCACTGGGCTTAGATCCGATAGTCAAACACTAACAATATTTTAAAGAATATTCCTTCATGGCATTGTGCAATGGGAAGGCATTGCATTATTTGTCACTTAGTGGCAGGCCTGCATATAGCGGAAATCAAATATAGAACTAATATGAACATATATTACGAATAGATGCCACGGTGTCCAATTACATATACCATGGCATACATTTTTCCTTTCCTGAAGAACTAAAACTGCCACAACTTAATCTTCCTGTCATATATAAAGACATAAATATGGGAGAAATATGCAGGAGAGGAACTTGGTTTCAATTCTAGCTGCACAAAACAAGCATGCACATAGATGTGTACATACACATACGGACATTTGTCACTGGGCTTTTGTACTTTTCTGAGGATGGGATGAAGGCAATTACACTGTTCCAGTGTAATGTGTAACACTCTCTTTGTTATGACAATGTTTATTATTGGACCACCGACAAGAAGCTAGGAAGTGCTTCAAAAACAGGCGCGAACGCATATATTCCCATGGTTCCCAAGTTTAGAGTTTAGGGTTTAAGATTGACATCATAGCAACATTATCTCATGGAATGCCATGCTAGCTGCATAGGCAAACATATACTTGAAATGGTTGCTTCTTTTGTCTGTCTTCCTCCTCTGCAACACTCTACAAATTAAGTATGTACACACCGTGTCTTACATGCTGAACATATACGTATACATTTAGAATGCAAGAATGATATGTTATGTGGCCCAAATGAAGCATCATCAGCATACGTGTACATATAAACATATTTTTTATATGATTAAGGAAAAAGTAATTATAAATAAATTAATAAAGTTAATAGGAAAATGATTTCATTTATAATTATGTTTGATAATATTTTTTAATTATTGTAAAATATTTTCACAGTCAAAAACAATATGAATATTCTAAGATATTTAAGAATATTCTTTACTTTATGAATATCTTGCTAAAATATATTAATTGTTTTATCATATAAATATTCTTTTTATGTATTTTAGGTTGTAATGTTTATCAAGTGTATATTGACATGAAGATTATATTTTTATTCATTTCTTTGTCACATATTAATGTAAAAAGAATAAAGATATATTTTATAGTAATAATAAAATTAATTTTATCAACACTAAGTAAGGTTAATTAAAGATTAATTTATTAATTAATTAAGCATTAAAACTTAAATATATATTTATTAAATAATTAAAACTTAAGTATTAATTAATAATTTATTTTATATTTTCATTTTTATGTATCATGCCCAATTTAGTTATAACGTGCATGATATTCTTATTGTGGACATGTGGTATCAAGAATATCTAAGAGCATCGGCAACATGGATTGGCAGGATCACATCGAAGTTAATTTATAAGGGACAAAATGATTATTTTTTAACCACATTTATAAGAAGCATAAAAGTAATAACATTAACATTTTGTTGGTGAATGACACCTCCGTACAAGTCTTGACCAATCATATAATTTGCTCTTTTCACTCTATTTTTGAAAAAGACACAGGATGAGGGCAAAAACATGTCTCTCGAGGTGTACATGAAAATGTACCTACCAAATTGTAAACAATTCCAACTATCATTCAACTTGAAGAAATATCTACGCAAACGAGTGGCATTACCAATATGCAATAGTTGCATATGACTAATTGTTTATGTACATTTTTATCAAATTGAAAAAGTTAAATAAACACCTTCAACAGAGCAATTATTTGAATTTGCGGAAGTGTGCAAGTACAAAGGGAGGAACAATTAAACATTGTGAAATTGACATCATAAACTATAGCAAAGTCTTCCACATTTTTTAGTCTCCACAAACAAATAAAGCTTCTTAAATATTCATCTTTTATATATATGCCATGCGTGCAAAATGTACATTTACTTGTATGCATGACCTATATGGTGTCCAATAACAATTCAAAAGTTGCATTGGTAAAGTGGTTATTTTCGAATGTGTATAGAGTTTTTTGTAGTGATTTTTTTGGGACTTTATACATAATTTATTTTTTTAATAGGGTTAAATATATATATATTATATTATATATATAAAAGCTCACATATAAAACTAGAAAACCAAATATATTTTTGCACACAACTATTCACATGTCAACCACTTGTTTTTTTCATGGTTTTATATTTGAGTTTTTTCATCTAGTATTTCATACGGTCTTTTATACAATTTTTTTTTTTTGTATAATTTGTTGTAACGTATTTGATACGACTTGTACATCTCTAATTTTATTACATATATAATTTGTTATATGTTTTAATAGTAATTTAAGATATAGTTTTGAATGTGATTTTGAACTATGGATTAGCTGGTTATCCGTGTGCTACTGGCCCAACTAACACCTTTAATGTTGCTGAAGAGACCCTGAAAAAGGAATATTTTTTTATTTTAAAATGAAATAGTATTTTATTTCATAACCGCCCAATGTCGGTGGCCACTATGATTCACATCAGGTGTAAACATAAAATTAATTTTAAAAAATTATAAATTTTAGATTTTCATACTGTATTAATTATAACCAATTCACAAACCATAACTTTCAGTGACTATTAACATTGTTAATATAAGTTTGTAAAAATTAATAATATTCGAATCAGTAAGGGGATTCATTGTGGAATGATTGGAATCATTTGATTAATAATTGACATTTCTCTGCTGAATAATGCGTTTTGAATAATCAGCAAAACCATAGCTACCACACTTCCGTTATAGGCCATTACCATAGCGATTACAACCAGTGTTTTAAAGTTTAAACTAAAGCTAAAATATAATCAATTTTTTTATTAATTATAATTAATTAGTGAAATCTACACCCCTAGAATTTTTAATTATAATCTGGTTTGTTAGTTACAAATCATTAATTGAAATAATAGTTTCAATAAAGGATTTCATTATTAACACATCTCTTAAAGTGACAATATTATATTACTTTATATAATTTGGCATTGAACTGATTTGATGACAACAGTATGATATTGAGTTTGAAATATTTACTATTTAGTTTGAATAGTTACCACAGTAATATACATTATGTTTGAGATTACTATTGATATGCATTTTTTTAAATTTAAAAATACATTATCATGCTTAATCTAGATATTTTTTATTTTTTCATGTACATATATATTCAACAGATTTTTATTGTCTTTTATTATCTAAAAGATAAAATTTATGCTAACAGTTTCTTGAGGTTTTCAAGCGGTTTCCAAGGTTGACATATGGCAACCCACTAAAGTGACACAGGGTACCTTTAAAATTATAAATTCCAAATATGCTCGGAGTCCCATCGATTATGATATTACACAGTTAAGTAGCCATAATTATGAATGTACAAGACCTGAACAACTGATTATATATGTACGTACGTGAACGATATATAGCATAATAACTTACACTTTTAAGTGTATTTACAACATATTTACAATATATGCACGGCTTTATCTTGTTAGATGCACATTACGTTATTTACATGTTATATTCTTGTTTATTAAAATTTATATTTTATCATAGCTTTATATATATATATATATACACTGTTGGAAAGTCAATATTTTAAACTATTGTACACACGTATGTTCTACCTCTGTGTGTATGTTTCACAAGTTTTATGGAGTGTCGCATACTCCCCCCAAACAGTAATTTGATCTGCATCTTTTTTAAATTTAAAAATGCGTTACATTATATTGGCCTATCTTTTTGAAGATATATTTATAAAAAACTGGAGAAGAGTAAATATATATATAACACTTTTAAACTTTAGAACACTCTTATACGATTGTTTAAAGTCTGATTAATTGGCACATTCTAAGAACCAAGAAAAAAGAATGTTTTTTTTGTAAAACTATAATATACTAAAGAATATATAAATGATATTCATTAATCCTAAAGGTTCTATATTTATATAAAAATAATGAAATAATTAAAACAATTAACTATGGATCGTATCCATATACTAGATTACAAAATAATATTTTTGTAATATAAATAAGTTGATAAGAATAATTGTTACAGAATTTATATTTGCGTTACAACTATACCATTGATTGCCATTCACTAATACTTCTTTGAGCCTTGTAAGTCAGATACACACACACACACACACACCACACACACACACATATATATATATATATACAACATATAAATTGCATGTATATATGTGTTTAGATGGATATACCAATTTGATGCATATGAATGACTAAATATATAATCACTCTCTCTCTCACGCAAATTTCTTTAAAATCTTAAATGTTAATAATAAAATTAAAATTATTTATAATTTGGCTTGCTATATTTTAATTTATTAATTTATTAAGTTTTAAAGTGCCATATACATTGTCATGTACTCAAGTCGAAATAGTATACAAAATGATTAATGAGCATATACAGATATATGTATGTGTATCTGCTCTTCGTCCTTATATCATAGGCATTATGTATTAAATATGCCTTGTGAGAATACATCATATATAAATATAATCTTATGATAAAAATAATTATATTATATAGTGCATTCTATAGGTATAGTGTTTATACCTCAAGGTCTCTAGAATAATTTTAAACCATATTTAAATTGTTGTTTAAACATGAGTTTTAAATGATTATTTTTAATTATAGTTAAATTTTTTAATATATAAATAAAGATTATTTTAAGGTTAAATCATAAAAATAAGAAACATTTAAATCAATACGAAGATTCATATAGGCCAAGCTAGGAGTGGTACGCGTTCGTAAGAAAACAGTATTTATTTTATATTTTATAATACACCACACACATACATACACATGTACAAATATTAAATCTATAAATGATTTAAACTCATAGTCTTGCAGTACTTGTGTTTTTAATACATGTCTCCCTTTTTCTCTTCCTCACACAAACATTTCTCTATACACACATCTTTTGTGTGAGAGTAACCTATAGTATGCATATTCAGTATATATAATGTACTTTATATTTATATAGATGTTACATATTTTATAAATGAATTAGTGGTGAGGTCTCAGATAATAATGTTTACACACACTACTGGTTACATTTCCAGGTCAATTATTCATATGATTATTAGATATTATAATATTTCATATAAATTAAATTTTATTATGATAGGATATTAATTTTATAGTGGATCATATTATATTTATATTTCCATTCCATTAACAAGGTGAGTACCTAAAGTTCAACTTATAACAAAAAAATTAATAATAATAATAGAATACATACAAGTTAATAAATTAATAAATATGTAACATGTTATAGTCCACACGCGTGCGCGCAACACACACACAAGTACCTCAAAGTTTGGAAGGCGGAAAAGGCAACAAAGACTGTGCTGACGTTTGGGAGCCAATACCATTTCTGTTCGAATGGATTACATATCAAGTAATGGCAATCCTCATTGACATGGCAACTAAATAGATATCTTTGTAAACATACATGGATAACTCCAAGGTCGACTTATTGGTAGCATTATATATGCTGAGCTCCTTCCTCGGAGATCACATATCTCTCCTATAAACAATATAAAGCTTGCCATGGAACATCCGTCTCCTGATCGTACAAAGCCACTTTTTGCATACTGTTTGATCAGGGTTTTAATATTTTCCGATTAGGTTGGGGGAGGTGTCTTCAATATAATAATCTTAATAAGAATATATCTCCTTTAGAACCTGAGCCAAGACCCGGAGGATTAAGATTCAAGACTCGGACGCCATACACCCTAAAGGAATATTCTGTTTTAACTTGAAACTTATCCGTTGGTATTCCTCGAATATATGACTCTATAATTTATTATTATAACAAATCTACATAAAATTTCATTTTAATATAATTGCTGCATACTTTCGTTTCCAAATATTAAGTTAATAAACATACTTTGATTTATGAGCTACACTTTTATAATATTTATTTAAATTTGTGGTGTTGCATACCAAATTATTTATATATATATATAAATGAAATGCATTAACCCTTTCATATATGTGTGTGTGTGTGTGTGTGTGTATATATATATATAATGTGTGTGTGTGAAAATGCATATAAAATGAGTGAAATGATTAAACTAATTAATGGTATACTAAAAGTTTATACTCATGATAATTACTGTAATAAATGTTTTCCATAGCTATGGAGCGTTTGATTGGGAGAAGTTGCCCCAAGAGATAATGATGAAGATCTTAGAATTGCATATGTCGTTGCCAGTGGCGATGAAAGTGGTAATGAAAGGGAAACTAGGACACAGGCTTGATGCAACAGAAGACAAACAAGGTCCAGTGCAGACTCGTTCAAGCGGGAGTGGGACTGCAAGCAGATAAAGTTTGATAGTCCTGAGACGTTCATTACCGGAATGAGCGTTTCAAGTTGCTCGAAACTGGAGGGATCCATTCTCTACTTGATGACCATCAATCCCCAAGGAAGATTCAGTTTGTATTGCATCGATGTCCTACACATAGATGAGGATCCGCCCAGCATTACTGGCTAGCTAGACATCGTTTCCTACCAACATTGTGTATTTTAAAGAGCCTTATCAGTTCCATCTCAGTTTGGCTGTCTTCAAAGGTGCGTGTGAGTGTGTGCATGAGCGTGTTTGTTTAAGTTGTGTGTAGGAAGGGAGTGATTATGGAAGTGTTTGACGACACTGATATTGCTGAAGCTGGATGTGGTAAAGAAGCAGTGAGAGCATTTGTCCAGCCTTTGTAACAGTCTGGCTTCAGTTATGGTCAATGACCGTATGCGCATCACAGTAGTCAGGGCTGCATGTAGATATACGTCTGATTTTAATACTCTTGCTTGTGTATATGACATTGCAGCTGATACGTGGTTCGCACACTGGGGCTTCCAATGCTTGAGACTCATCTTCCCATTTGAGCCCCAATTTGTATAAGTTTTTCATAGTAACTAATTAATTTACATTTTTTTAATATAGTTTCCTGATAAAACTTCATTGAAGTTACATATATGTCATATTTACTTGTTAATTAAATTGTTATGTAATAATTATAATAAGATAATTGCACACAAATGGTGATGTCATTACCCCGGGTTGCACTAAATAAGATATGATAATCTGGAAAACACTAGTGTATCTAGTGGTGACATATTTGATTCATAAACAAAACACTAGTCTATCCATAAATAAGATAAATATTTGTTATTTTTTTCATCTGTAGTCTGTGCTAACAACCTTCATAAAAGTCATAATCTGAAATATTCGTAGGTTTTTCAATTACTACAGAGATGCTACGCCTCGACAAACCAAGCTATGCTACTGGCACAGATAACATCAACCCTGGTAAGCCAACACACATATCATGCTTAATCCCTTTATTCCATATGCACCTTATGCATATGATCATACTTATTTGCACTATGCTTCTTATTACGATGATCACCGTCGTTCACCACATACTTATGACTACCTTCCCGCTCCACCCTTTCCGCCTTCACCCCAGAGTCTTGGAATTCTATCACCCCCACATTCTCCTCATTTTCCAACTCGTTCACATTGTCATTTGCCAACCCGCTCATATGGACGTTCTCTACCCCACTCAACGTGCCATGGCTAAGAAAATTGTTCCTTTACGCACATATGTTTCTTAGCTCCGCATTTGCCTAGCAATCGTTTGTTTTTGTCCAGTGTCCTATCTTGTTGTGATGTGTCCGTAAATAAAGTTTAAATACATAAGATGTTTAAGTGTATATTAAGGCTCGGCCTCTAATTTACCCAATAAAATACCAGGAATATATATTATATAAAGATTTAAATATTTTAAATTACTTTATTTAATTTAATACTAAATAATAATATCTATCGAAGGTAAGTTATGGAGAATAATTTCCACATCTGCATGTATGCATATAGAATCTTAAACGTGGTGTATATAGCATATTAAATACAATTACCCATACTTAGTACGAATGTACTTTTCGTATGTGTATCTTAATATAAGTTCTCTTATGTATACATATATGTGTGTGTCGAATATGACATTAGGCCACACTTTAACAAGAGATGGAATATGACATGCTTTATCGGAAAGCGTGGATGGAGCAAGACATTACAATAGAAACAGGTTATGGAGAATCAAACGTGAAATATAAGATTAAAACATGAGATTTACATTTAGATTATATACATTATAGATATAATGTATATACCCAATAAAATGCTAATAATATATATTTTATAAAGATTTAATAAAAACACATATCAAAATATTTTAAATTATTTTATTTAATTTCGTACAAAATAATAACATTGGAAGTAAGTTATGGAGAATAATTTCTACATTTGATTGTATGCGTATATAATTTTGATACAACTACATATACTTACAAATGTACATCTTGTATGTGTATATTGTACACCTTTCATACATACATATCTCGTAAATAAGATGTGTGTGCATGTGGAATATGATATTAATACACAAATATGTTATCGAGAATCAGATTATAACATGAATACTTTGTCAAACATCAGGTATAGAATACGAGAGAGGTTAATACATAAATACTTTATCCAAAATCAGAAATGGAATATGAGAGATGTAATATGAGATTAATACATAAATAATTTATGGAAAATTAGAGGCAGAATACGAGGGATCCGTTGATGTAATATGAGATTAGGACATAAATAGCCTATCGAAAATCAGAGATGGAATGTGATGTTAGGATCATACATGAAATATGAAAACAAGAATAACATGATAACGTTGTCGAGAATCAGAAATGAAATAACATATTAATATTAAGAATCATAGATGAAATATAAGATTAGAACAGTAGTGCATTATCGAGAATCATGCGTAGAACATGAGATTATAATAACGTGTTTATTATAAATACATTATCGAGAATTAGAAACACAATATTAGAATCTTAAGACTGAAATATGAGAACCAAATGTGCAATATGAAACTAAGACGGAAATTCGGGATTAGGGTAGGGTACGAGATTCGAGTGTGTCAAAACTATGTCATTGAGAATTAAAATTGGAATATGAGATTATGTGAAAGATGGAATATGAGACAAGGTATTTTATGGAGAATCGATTAAGTGGTACATGTTCTAAAGAGGTGTATGTGGCATCGTTTAGTGTGAATGGATTATGTGTTATACATGACATTCATAACATATTAGGGGTTTGCCATGATTCAGCCACGTGGTAAATATTGGATTATGCGTGATGTTCTAAAAATAGATTTTGATTGTTTGTGTCACTATTTAATATTAAATGGAAATATAGGGTGGGATTAAGTTAGGTATTTTTCTCACTCTCATTGCTCCTCATTGCTCCCTTGGCAATGTTTTAAGTCCCACTAGTCCCAAATAGTTTATTGTTAATCCCACTACATATCGTGGCTTTGTCTCGGGGATTTGACAATTTTTGTTTTCTTACTTGTCTCTATTTTCCTCTTTTTCTTTTTTTCAATTGCCTTTCTTGTGATTTCTGAATTTTATTATCACGCATATATATTTTTTTAATCCATTCTTTGGGACCATGTTATCTACAACGGAGGTATTTTAAGATATATTCCGTATATTTATATTCGCAAAAGTATCCGCGCACACACACACACACACACACACACACACACAAAAGATTGTTGAATTAACTTTCTCTATTACTTGAGCAGATGCACAAGGACCGGCTCCATCAGCTAGCCCAAATGAAGTTATGGCGAGCACCACGGTATACACATGTAAGGAAGGGACCGGTGTACAAAGTTATTGTTGAAGTTCAAGGAGAAAATATGAATCCGATCTTGGTACATATGCACGCGCGCGTGTGTGTGTCTATATATATATATATATAGTATATGTATTATCTGTGTGTAGAGTGGATTTACTGTAGACAATGCGATATGTTTTCTAATGTAACAATTGAAGTAGGATTCCCCACCTGCAAAAGGCTGAGCATGATGCTGCCAAAAAGGCTCTGGAGGCAATCGTTGCACAGACTGGACCTCAAGAAAATCTCTGGTAAACAGGATGTGTGGGTCATTTACACATAAATTATCTTAGCATTCCTACCGAAGCACTTCATATATATGCTTTGCAGATGGGGCTAGTTAAGTCGAGACTGAATCACTACACACAGAAGAATCGCCTTGCACTTCCAAAGTATGAATGCCAAACGCTTGTAGGAAACCCTTTGGCATATGTGGCTAAAGTAGAGGTGAACGGAGAGATGTATTGGGGAAGGTCAGCACCGAATCCTAAAGAAGCCAAGATTGAAGCAGCTCAAGCTGCAATAACTGCCATAGAACGACTTGATAGAAGTAAGTATATGTGTGCATGACCAAGTATCTGTAAGGAACATTTGTGTTCACATCATTGTGTATAGTACTGGTATGTGCATTTTCAAGGGTGTGTTTACTTACGATTTCTTACTGTATATAATATGCTTGAAGCTGTATATCAAGACTTTCTATGCTAGAATATGTGAGTGAATATACATAACATATACACCTTATAAAAGTTACACAGGTCTGTTATACATACATCCGTACATCTTGCATTTCTCTATATATGTTTCTACATAGTGCTTTGATGTGCGCGTGATCGAATAACATAGATTTTTAATTAGGTGTTCCTGGAGAAAAAGGTGAGGCTGCTCAACATGGCACTGCAAACTCCAACGTGAAGAACAAAAGAGCCAATAAAAAACGAGCACGTGAAGATGGTCAAAGAGGTACCTCTTTAATAGCCTAAATCCCTAAATCGTGATATACATTATATATCAATTCTCTGTCTGTTGATACATAGATCTAAGATTATATGGTATTGTAGTATTCAATGGTACTAAAACATGTCTGGAGCATATTTGATATACAACTTCACATGCCTTACCTTCTGATGGTGTTGTTTGTGTAGGTACTATGAAACGTGAGAGGGCTTCGGATGATGCTAAACTAGAAACATCTAGTCCGTGGTTACAGTTTGCTCCTCAAGTGCCACATGGGCCTTATGCTCATGCTCGCTTTATTCCTCAAGGGCCGTATAGACCGTATGCTCCTCCTCAAGGGCCATATGAACCTCATGCTCTTGCTCCCTTTATTCCATATGCACCTTATGGATATGATCATGCTTATTTGCACTATGCTTCCTATTACGATGATCACCATAGTTCACCACATACTTATGACTACTTGCCCACTCCACCTTTTCCGCCTTCATCCCAGAGTCTTGGAATTCTATCACCCCCACATTCTCCTCGTTTTCCAACTCGTTCACATTGTCATTTGCCAACTCTCTCATATGGAGGTTCTCTACCCCACTCAACGCGCCATGGCTAATAAAATTGTTCCTTTACGCACATATGTTTCTTAGCTCTGCATTTGCCTCACAATCGTTTGTCTATGTCCAGTGTCCTAAGTTGTTGTGATGTGTCCATAAATAAAGTTTAAATACATAAGATGTTTAAGTGTATACTAAGGCTCAGCCTCTAATTTACCCAATAAAATACCAGGAATATATATTATATAAAAATTTAAATATTTTAAATTACTTTATTTAATTTAATACTAAGTAATAATATTTATTGAAGGTAAGTTATGGAGAATAATTTCCACATCTGCGTGTATGCATATATAATCTTAAATGTGGTGTGTATAGCATAAATACAATTACCATACTTACGAATGTTGTATCTTAATATAAGATCTCTTATGTATACACATATGTGTGTGTGTGGAATATGACATGCTTTATCGGAAAGCGCAGATGGAGCAAGACATTACAATAGAAACAGGTTATGGAGAATCAGACGTGAAATATAAGATTAGAACATTTACATTTTCCACTTTCCACTAGCGGGTGGTTATTTGGTCCCTGCTAAATTAAAAAAATGCCACATCATTAATAATAATTACCATTGTGGTTTTATACTAGAGTGGTTAATTGAATTAAAAAATAAATTAATAATGCATAATTTTGATTTAACCGGTTATTATAAAGAGGATTTTTTACATATATATATTACACATAAATATGCAACTATTCATATAAAAAAGACTCTTTAGAGATATGCATATTATCTGTAATAATTTATGTTCTTTCTGCAAAATAAGTATATCAAATAATGTATCTATATATATATATAATATTCTTACATGTAAGTGAGTGATATTTTATTGAATCTCATGTTCGCTCTTTATTTTAAAGTTCTAATTTATCCATTTTTCATTGATATTTTTTAAAACTAAAAAAAGCAAAACCTAATTTTATTAATCTTACTACACATGTTATTCAATTATGCCCCATAGCCATACAACTGGGCAAAATTGCCTGGTTATTTGGCTACCACAAAAAAGCCATGTAGGCGCCACATAGGTGTTACGTAGGCGCCATGTAGATTATAAATTACAAATAATTAGCAAGTAGAAAATTAAACCCATGATAGAATAAATAATTTCTTTTATTTTAATTGGTTAAGGCAATTAACCACCTGATAATGGAAAGTGGGCCTAAGGATAAGAGATATAATGGATATACCTAATAAAATGTTAATAATATATATGTTATAAAGATTTAATAAAAATACATATCAAAATATTTAATTTACTTTATTAACATTGGAAGTAAGTTATGGAGAATAATTTCTACATTTGATCGTATGTGTATATAATTTTAATACAGTTACATATACTTACAAATCCAAACATTAAAAAAAAATATAAGAAACGCACACACATGTGTGCACACGCAAATGAATAGGTATGCATATTTCCATAGTATCCTATCATTTATGATTAATAATGCTAGTTATAGCTTACATATTAACTACATCAATTGTGTGTGTGTGTGTGTATATATATATATGTATATATATACATACTTGCCTATCACCTTCATTGTTCATGAGACGATACATGTTTGTGTCATTTGAAGGCAGACACAAACATTTTCTTAAATCCATAGCAACGGATATTTCTCTAAGCTTTTCAACATTAAGTGGATCTCTGAAATTAAACTCAATTATTATATACTCATATATGTGACTATTCCACATATATACGTATATATGTGCATTATGCATCTCTCTCTCTATATATATATAGACACACGCACATGCACACACAAACTCTAAACAGTGAAACTACATTATATACACCCGATGCAATAGGCTCTTCAACTCCATTAGTTACTTGCAACAGACGTAGTATAAAATACATAAGTGCAACATAATATATATGTAATATACATAGTATAAGTTTACATTTTGAAGTGTTGTAGTTTATTCAAGGGGCAAAAAGAGTACAACAAATGCTTCCTAGCTTTTCTTTATTCTTATTCTACTAGGACTTGGCAGAAAATTCTACACTAACCATGTCACCAGCCACGTCATTTGACACATAACCTGCCACCTCACCGACCACCTCACCTAACACCTCATCTGCTATGCCATGCCACATCATCCATCACGTCGGTTCAGCCAGAAACCACCTAGGCGGATTCCACCTCTATTGGATTTGCGATTGTTATTTGACTCCAAGGCACGGAATCCATAGTCGCTCCATTAGATCTTGCTCGTTCTAGCCCCCCTTTCCCATGTTATCTCATGGTGAGATGATATTGTTGATACCAGAGTCATCCAAAAGAACGTGAATGTGCGTTGCACTGACCATCTCTGCCTTTTGAAAAGCCCGGCATTACGCACTCGCCAAATTGACCACATGGCACATCCCCTACGAAATACCAATGGATGGAAGATATACCTGGTGGCTCTTCCACCACATCCATCATCATTCCCTGCCTAAAACTAGGGAGCTCCTCTCCATCCGTTACTATAGACCACATGCCTGCAAACTTTGGAACATGCTTAGCATGTTCATCTAAGCATGTCACTTCCCAACTCACCAAGGAGTCTAATTGACTCAGGTGATAAGTTTACATTTTGTGCTTACCACCACGACATCGCATGTTTTCAAGGGAGGTCTTCCTACAATACGATCAATCACACCACTGTTGCCATTAATAAATATTTGTGCCTTTCCTTTCTTCAAAACCACTCTTGCTACACATGTATGTAATGTTATAAGAACACCTTTGTCTGCGTATACATAGAAATTACTACAGTTTTGTAGATTTATAACCTAATGTGAAGAAATAATCTCTGCTGTACGTTTGCTGCTGGTAGCTGTCACAGTTGCCCATAGACGCCATAAATCCTAAAATTATAATAATGTCATTATCACACCCTATATAATACATTTATTAAAATGTATAGTGAAGTTTACGGCATATATATATATATATATATATATATATATATATATATATATATATCCTCCTATAAAATAGATTTTATTAAAGCATCATTATAATAATAAATAGTATTAACATTAAATACATAGTTTATACTAAAATCTTATATAATAAGTTTACTATGTGTCCATGTGTGTCATTGACACTCCACCAACAATTGTCGTAAATCATAACTCACGTGGTAGTGTGGGGCCATTGAACACTCGTATGTCTGCTTTAAACGTACACTCGTGTTAACATTGAGTATTAATCCTAACTTAGGGTTTAGTTGTGGGTCCTTGGTCACCGTATGATTTGTTAAAGGGTAATTGATGATGCCCTATGCGTTATGCACATTTTTCTGGCGGTTATGTTGGGGCATAATCTTAAAGTTTGCTCAGGTTATCCTTACGGGTTGTGGTTGTTGAGGAGTTAGCTTTACTCACATACGATGGTAACATCGAATGACTTGACAATCACGTATTGTCACGTGTTGGGCTTCCACTTACCTAGTTAACCTAATACTTATTACTAAGTTAGAACCTGAACCTAATTGTTGTTTGAAGATAATCGCTTTTGATTTTAACTGGATGATTATGGGACTCAACAAAAAACCCAGCTACGTATCCATGTTGCAACACATCCTAGATATACTCATTGCATATCACAAGTCTATTTCAACTTAGATCATTGATGTAATGAATTATTAATATTACAAATTAAGGTTTAGATAAATTCACTAATGAAATTAAGTGAATAGTTTCTAGATTGTTAATTATTTAATTTAAAATTAAGATACATCTTTGGATTTCCCTCTTGGTATTGTAACTATGTATGGCAATGAGAGGGGATGACAATGTCATAAAGACATCATATTAATGGATATATAATGACTACATATGTGTAGCATATCCAAAGTATAGAATTGCCAATTATGCATTCTAACATTTGTCAAAACAATCATAAGTTTATTAGGTAAATGTGAGTGAGGCTATCAATGGCCGTATATAGTGTATATAGTTCAATGTTCACCAGTGAACTTAAAATTAAATTAGATTTAGGGATTAAATATATTGAGTAAACTTATTAACCAATGGGCTATAAATAATTTGATCTATAACATCAAATTTAAAGCATACGCGTACATACAAGCATATATGTGTATGGACAAGTACAATATGCTTATTATGTCTTATATTGGTATCATGAGGATGCGTATGCCATTAAGTGTTGTACATGCTAATTAATAAATACACGCATGACAATTAGTAGGTCCTACATAGTGTATTGGATCTTAGGTATTTCTTGTGTAGACATAAAAAGTGTTGTTTCTTCCCAAGAGTTCAGACAAGTAATAATGAATAAAGTGTAAGTTTTTCCTCTTTCTTAATCTAATTATCTCTTAAAGTGACAACACTTCACAAAAGCATTTTTCATCCTATAACTTTGATATGCTTTTGAAAATTGCATAATCTTTACAAGAAAGGATCTTTCTAATTACTACTAATAAGGTACCCTCCCTCCTCTCTCAATCTTTCTCTTATATTTGTTTCTTGATTAGGAAGACTACACCCATAAGATTTACACAGAAGTGCAAAACTTGTTAAAACAACAAGTGTTTCAATCACCACAGAACACAACTAGGCAACACAATAGCAACAAGGTGGGCAAATTAATCAAAACAAAATAGAGGCCACCTCTAGAATGTGGGGAATCGTGTGTTGATGATGAATGGGGCAGAAGCCAAGTGTGCATTCACATGACCCTGTGTTTCTGGAATGGCACTATTGTAGTTAATTAGCATGCCAAAAATCGGCAATTTTAATTAGTTACAACTGTTGTAAACTGACTTGTCAACGCTAGTTAAATTTAATATAATTATATATTATTATCATAATTAATGAAGAACATAAGACCGGAGCCTTATTAATTGAACACTAGACTAGTCATAATCACAATAATAATGTGGGGGCAAATTGAGCTTCCACATCAAAGTGGAAGCATAATTTGTAAATAGTTGAAAACACTGCCAAAAATACAAGCTTTGTATAATCAACCATTATAAAGCCTTCAATTATGTGGAAGCGGAATATACATGTATTATCCGTCTATTTGTTTGGTTGATTCATGGGTTGACCATTGGCAAAGATACACATAACCTTGGATCTTTATGCATGTCTATCTAATTATCACCTTATTACCAAGCGTGGGAGACATAAAGGATATATTAATGAAACTAATTGCAAGAGATTTCTTCATTGTGTTAATTGGTTTTAACACAGGTGAATGTGTACAAACACTTGCGGTAAGCACTGGCTTAGCGGTTTGAACCATGGTATGACGATCGGACCAATGCTCAATTTCCATTGCTTGCCTTTAAATTTATAGTCTTGTGTAATGCACGATTGAGATTGAAGGATTTCTAAGTAAAAAAAAGTGTAGTTTTATTGCGTACTCGTGTACATGAAGCTAGATACCCGCGTACATTGTTATCTCCATAGGTGAATGATAATTAATATTCTTATTGATACTAATTGTGTGTATATAAATGTATATCTGATTGAGCTCATCTACTTTTCTCTCTTGTGGAGCAAAAAATCAATTTGAGTGTCTTTGAAATGTTTCCATTCTCCATAGCCCATAAAACAAATGGCTGACAAGTATATCAATAATATTTAAGCTGGAAAGCCAATTTATTTACTACTTAAAAATTTATTTTAAAAGTATAAACAGTTCAACGACCATACGTATGTTAGAATGCACAACTAGCAATTCTACACTTTGCATACGCACACACATATATTCATTATATGCCCATTAATATAATGTCTCTATGACATTGTTATCCCCTCCCATTGCCAATGTGTACATAGTTATGGTACCAAGAGGGAGATCCACATGTGTTAAACTAAATAAATGGACTTGGTGAGCTTGCACCACCAAATTCCCAGTTTTGGGGTGAAATTTATCTAGAAATCAAGTGAATTCACATATCCTTGCCATACTATAAATATTAGTTTCATTAGTGAATTTATTTGAGCCCTAATTTGCAGCATTCAACAATTCATTGCATTGATGGTCTAATTAAGTTGAAACAGATTTCTTGGACTTGTGATATGCAATGAGCATATCTAGGACGTGTTGCAACATGGATACGTAGCTGGGCTTTTTGTCGAATCCCATAATCATCCAATCAAGATCAAAAACCCACTGATACAATGGATTATCCTCTGCACACCATGCGAAACAATCTGGCATGTCGAAGTAAATGTAGTAACCATCTATCTCTACTTCGACTGTGTACTCATCGTCGTTGGCTATACGTGTCACTTGGAAATCTGCTCCTATCCTATCTAAGTCGCCATCGCAGCTGCACATCCACAATGCAAGGATGGACACTGGGAAAGACCCATGGATCTCCTCTGTGTAAGGCAAACTTCCTACAAACAAAGATATATCACTCGGTGGAATTAAAAAGACAATTTATTTCAGTTTTGAACTTCAATACATATGCGTGTGCATGTGATTATTTAAAGTAAGAAGCAAATCCTTAACATTTAAAATTTTAATATAAACATATATGTGAGTACGATAAACGCTACATAATATGTAATAATAAGCAGATGTTGTGAGACAATAAATACAATATAATAAATTACTAGATAGTAACAAAGAAGACATATATACTCACTTGACATAGTAGCTAGCCTGAAAGACAAAGATGGTAGTTACTTGACCTAGGAATGGTGAAGCGGCCTTTTTATTGCATGCAGCCATGGAATCCAAAAGATTCTAGCTGCTACCATTCCCATTGGGCTTAGATCCGATCGCTCAGACACAAACAATATTTTAAAGAATATTCCTTTATGGCATTGTGCAATGGGAAGGCATTGCATTATTTGTCACTTAGTGGCAAGCCTGCATATAGCGGAAATCAAATATAGAACTAATATGAACATTTATTAGGAATAGATGCCACGGTGTCCAATTACATATACCATGGCATAAGCAAAACCATAGCTACCACACTTGCCATTATAGGCCATTACCATAGCGATTACAACCAGTGTTTTAAACTAAAGCTAAAATATAATCAATTTTTTTTTATCAATTATAATTAATTAGTGAAATCTACACCCCTAGAATTTTTAATTATAATCTGGTTTGTTAGTTATAAATCATAACTAATTAATGCCTTTAATAATAGTTTCAATAAAGGATTTCATTATTAACACATCTCTTAAAGTGGTAATATTATATTACTTTATATAATTTGCCATTGAATTGATTTGATGACAACAGTATGACATTGAGTTTGAAATATTTACTATTTAGTTTGAATAGTTACCACAGTAATATACATTATGTTTGAGATTACTGTTGATATGCATTTTTTTAAATTTAAAAATACATTATCATGCTTAATTTAGATATTTTTTATTTTTTCATGTACATATATATTCAACAGTATTATCTAAAAGATAAAATTTATGCTAACAGTTTCTTGAGGTTTTCACAGCGGTTTCCAAGGTTGACATATGGCAACCCACTAAAGTGACACATGGTACCTTTAAAATTATAAATTCCAAATATGCTCGGAGTCCCATCGATTATGATATTACACAGTTAAGTAGCCATAATTATGAATGTACAAGACCTGAACAACTGATTATATATGTACGTACGTGAACGATATATAGCATAATAACTTACACTTTTAAGTGTATTTACAACATATTTACAATATATGCACGGCCTTATCTTGTTAGATGCACATTACGTTATTTACATGTTATATTCTTGTTTATTAAAATTTATATTTTATCATAGCTTTATATATATATATATATACACTGTTGGAAAGTCAATATTTTAAACTATTGTACACACGTATGTTTCTACCTCTGTGTGTATGTTTCACAAGTTTTATGGAGTGTCGCATACTCCCCCCAAAACAGTAATTTGATCTGCATCTTTTTTAAATTTAAAAATGCGTTACATTATATTGGCCTATCTTTTTGAAGATATATTTATAAAAAACTGGAGAAGAGTAAATATATATATAACACTTTTAAACTTTAGAACACTCTTATACGATTGTTTAAAGTCTGATTAATTGGCACATTCTAAGAACCAAGAGAAAAGAATGTTTTTTTTGTAAAACTATAATATACTAAAGAATATATAAATGATATTCATTAATCCTAAAGGTTCTATATTTATATAAAAATAATGAAATAATTAAAACAATTAACTATGAATCGTATCCATATACTAGATTACAAAATAATATTTTTGTAATATAAATAAGTTGATAAGAATAATTGTTACAGAATTTATATTTGCGTTACAACTATACCATTGATTGCCATTCACTAATACTTCTTTGAGCCTTGTAAGTCAGACACACACACACACACACACACACACACACACATATATATATACAACATATAAATTGCATGTATATATGTGTTTAGATGGATATTACCAATTTGATGCATATGAATGACTAAATATATAATCACTCTCTCTCTCACGCAAATTTCTTTAAAATCTTAAATGTTAATAATAAAATTAAAATTATTTATAATTTGGCTTGCTATATTTTAATTTATTAATTTATTAAGTTTTAAAGTGCCATATACATTGTCATGTACTCAAGTCGAAATAGTATACAAAATGATTAATGAGCATATACAGATATATGTATGTGTATCTGCTCTTCGTCCTTATATCATAGGCATCATGTATTAAATATGCCTTGTGAGAATACATCATATATAAATATAATCTTATGATAAAAATAATTATATTATATAGTGCATTCTATAGGTATAGTGTTTATACCTCAAGGTCTCTGGAATAATTTTAAACCATATTTAAATTGTTGTTTAAACATGAGTTTTAAATGATTATTTTTAATTATAGTTAAATTTTTTAATATATAAATAAAGATTATTTTAAGGTTAAATCATAAAAATAAGAAACATTTAAATCAATACGAAGATTCATATAGGCCAAGCTAGGAGTGGTACGCGTTCGTAAGAAAACAGTATTTATTTTATATTTTATAATACATCACACACATACATACACATATATAACATATGTACAAATATTAAATCTATAAATGATTTAAACTCATAGTCTTGCGGTACTTATGTTTTTAACACCTGTCTCCCTTTTTCTAAACATTTCTCTATACACACATCTTCTGTGGGAGGGTAACCTATAGTATGCATATTCAGTATATATAATGTACTTTATATTTATATAGATGTTACATATTTTATAAATGAATTAGTGGTGAGCTCTCAGATAATAATGTTAACACATACTACTGGTTACATTTCCAGGTCAATTATTCATATGATTATTAGATATTATAATATTCATATAAATTAAATTTTATTATGATATGATATTAATTTTATAGTGGATTATATTATATTTATATTTCCATTCTATTAACAGGGTGAATACCTAAAGTTCAACTTATAACAAATTTTTTTTAATAATAATAATAGAATACATTACAAATTAATAAATTAATAAAGGCAACACCACAAATTTAAATAAATACTAGAAAAGTGTAGCTCATAAATCAAAGTATGCAACAGTTATATTAAATTAAAATTTTGTGTAGATTTATTACTATAATAAATTATAGAGTCATATATTCAAGGAATACCAACGGATAAGTTTCAAGTTAAAACGGAATATTCCTTTAGGGCGTGCGCTATGGAGTCTTTCAGGAGATCTGAATCTTAATCCTCCGGGTCTTGGCTCAAGTTCTAAAGGAGAGGATTCGCGGTTCAGAGATATATTCTTATTACGATTATTATATTGAAGACACCTCCCCAACCTAATCGGAAAATACTAAAACCCTGTAAATACCAAATTATATATAATAAATAATGTGTGTGTGTGGAAATGCATATAAAATGAGTGAAATGATTAAACTAATTAATGGTACATTAAAAGTTTATACTCATGATAATTACTGTAATGTTTTCCATAACTATGGAGCGTTTGATTGTTTGATTGGGAGAAGACGCCTCAAGAGATAATGATGAAGATCTTAGAATCGCATATGTCCTTGCGGTGTGCAAAAAGTGGTTTTGTATGATCAGGAGAGGATGTTCCATGGCAAGCTTTATATTGTTTATAGGAGAGATATGTGATCTCGGAGGAAGGAGCTCAGCATATATAACGCCACCAATAAGTCGTTATCCATGTCTGTTTACAAAGATATGCAGCCCATTGTGAGCAGCTCTTTGAATACATGGCTTCTGTTCAGTTGCAATGTCGATGTTTATCATGAGGACTGCCATTACTTGATATGTAATCCATTCGAACAGAAATGGTATTGGCTCCCAAACGTCAGCACAGGCCTTGTTGCCTTTTCCGCCTTCCAAACTTTGAGGTACTCGTGTGTGTGTGTGTTGTGTGCGCGCGCACGCGCGTGTGTGGACTATAACATGTTACATATATGCGTGGTAACGAAAGAACATGCTTGATGCCACAGAAGACGAACAAGGTCCAGTGCAGACTCGCTCAAGCGGGAGTGGGACTGAAAGCAGATATAGTTTGATAGTCCTGAGACGTTCATTACCGGAATGAGCGTTTCAAGTTGCTCGAAACTGGAGGGATCCATTCTCTACTTGATGGCCATTAATCCCCAAGAAGATTCAGTTTGTATTGCATCGATGTCCTGCACATAGATGAGGATCCGCCCAGCATTACTGGCTAGCTAGACATCGCTTCCGACCAACATTGTGTATTTTAAAGAGCCTTATCGGTTCCATCTGTCTCCGAAGGTGCGTGTGAGTGTGTGTTCGATTGTGGAAGTGCTTGAAGAGGACGAGGACTCGACAGTGATATTGCTGAAGCTGGACATGATAAAGAAGCAGTGGGAGCATTTGTCCAGCCTTCCCAACAGTCTGGCCTCGGTTATGGTCAATGACCGTATGCGCATCACAGCAGGCAGGGAGCGAGATTGCTGCATGTAGATATACGTCCGCTTGCTTGTGTATATTACATTGCAGCTGATACGTGGTTCGCACACTGGGACTTCCAATGCTTGAGACTCATCTTCCCTTTGAGCCTCAGTTTGTATAAGTTTTTCATAATAACTAATTAATTTACATTTTTTAATATAGTTTCCTGATAAAACTTCATTGTACTTGTTAATTAAATTGTTATATAATAATTATAATAAGATAATTGTACACAAATGGTGATGTCATTACCCGGGGTGCACTAAATAAGATATGATAATCTGAAAAAACTAGCCTATCCAGTGGTGACATGTTTGATTCATAAACAAAACACTAGTCTATCCATAAATAAGATATTTGTTATTTTTTCATGTGTAGTCTATCCAATCCTGTGTTAACAAGTCATAATCTGAAATATTTAGTACTTCTTCATAGGTTTTTCAATTACTATGGAGATGCTATACGCCTTGGCAAACGAGGCTATGCTACTGGCACAGATAACATCAACCCTGATAAGCCAACACACATATACACGTGTGTGTGTGTGTGTGTGAGAGAGAGAGAGAGAGAGAGAGAGTAATGTAGTTGTATAGACATGTACCAGGAACAGTTGTTCATCAACCAAAATCTTCCCGAGCAAGCAATGGTTAAGGGATTATGGTTTAAGTACTCCATGTACATACTTAATATTAACATTTCAGGTGCAGTGGTCAACTCATGCATTGTCAATTGGTAAGTTCTACAACTTCATACACGCGCGCGTGTGATGTAACACTATACGCCTTTTAAGCATACACACACAGACACACACCAACATGAAGTAACCTTCAAAACCTCAATGTGACAAGACGAGGATACCTTACTTGCAGCTTTTCCAACTCACTAAACAATTCTGGCTGCTGTTCCTCAAGGAGCTCCATATGGGTTCTACCATCATCTCCTTGGTGCCTCTGGACGACGCGTGAGCAATTTGCATACAGGAATCTCAGCTCTGAACACCGCTCCAGTAGAGCATTCAAGAGATCGGCACACGTAATGCCTTCACTGAGGTAAACAGTGGCCTCCACAATTTTAAGTTCTGATAGGACATCTCCATCAACTTCCTTGCAAAAGCACTGCAAAATATATGTTATCCGGTAGCCAACCAAACGCGCGTTAGTTAATCAGTATTATGATATGTTATGCAGTATCTATATAGATAATAGAGAGAGAGAGAGAGAGCTATGAAACATAAATTCCGTGTAAACTCTATTGGTGTATACACTATACTAACCTCAAGCATGTTTCCTCCAAGAGTGATGGATTTCAAGTTGTTAAGCCCCTGAAAGAACGTTTTCCATACAACAGGTTGAGGATCTACCACGGAGACATCAATTCTGAAAGAAGAGTTCCTTGATTCAACTAACTAAACTTATCCAAACAAATTTCGTATGCATGCACAGTACATATATATATATATATATTGTGTATATATATACCTGAGTTTGCGAATCTTTGGTACAAGCTCGACCACACTGTGAATCTCGCTAAACTCCCATGTATCTCCTCCCATTGTGAGAACCTCGGCATTATCAAGTGACACTACGATCAAATCTTTGCACCGTGAAGGAAGATGGAGTTCTACAAGTTCTGGTGCACATAGCACACAGCTCACCCCATCAAGTATCAGGTGCCTATCATTTTAGAACAAGTAATTAGATAGTTTAGCCTTAATATATTCGTGTGTGTCTGTGTGTGTGTGTGAGAGAGAGAGAGAGGGGCTTGTACTTGTACACATTTAACGATTTATACAAATTATATCTCATAAGCCTCTTCTACCTAGCTATCTCTATATATTTAACTTATTCTGACACTTATACATCTTTACTTAATACTGAGTTATATCCGAAGCATATTAATACTAATAAATGGTATTATGTGAATAAATACTATGGGATGACAGTATAAGCGCTAGCTAACCTTAAGTTTGCTGCTTCAAGGAGTATAAATGGACATCCAGGTTCTTCACCTTCAGGAACAATCAACATAGGATCTAGCCCAGCCTTCAAGTGAATATCTCTCAAACTATTACTCGAAAGTTTAGCCTGAGAACAAAGTATGTAATTAACTAAAAATGCATTAGATATATACATAAATAACTCTCTGAAATACAAAATGCACATATACCTTCACAGTAGGGAAATTTGTGACTACCAGTCTCTCCAACTGAGTACAATTCTTCATTATATACTGCACAGCAGGAAATGGGAACCCCGTCTTATCAAGAACAATCTCACGAAGATTTGTCATCTCTGTCTGGAGCAAAGGGAAGAACATGCCCATCCTCCCATGAATCCTGAATACAGACAGCTTCGAACACTTCTCTAGGTGCTTCCATATGTCCTTTCCAGACTCCCAGTTCTTTGTACCAGGTATACACAGCTCGAGGGTCTCTAAACTGTCCTTTGCGAGCTCAATCCAATCGTAAACCTGATCGATTTCCAGAGGGATTTCCGACTGCACATTGATTACCAGATGCTTCATTCTGTACGCTCTCCTCAACATTCCAGGGATAGCATCTACCTCGCGCTCCTGTGAGAGATCGAACGTGAGAGACTCAATGTGCCTCGTTAGCTCGCGCCATTTACTGCACAGGGACGCCATTCTCGACACCGTCTTCGCATCTGTGATGCCGGAGAAGATCGATAGCTGCGCCTCATCCGGCAGCGACTCGAAGTCCGCCATAGCTGCACAAATGCAAGCTTGACCTAACCCTAGCAAAATCTGCCGGCCTCATTTACCCTAATTAGGGTTCTGCGATTTGGCTCTTCTAGGTTCGTAGACCAGCAAAATTGTAATTATTATATTTCTATATTGTTATATGTAATTGGTATGGTAATTTACATTCATTCACTATTACGTGGTATGAGAAATAACTGGTGCACACATATTATGCTACTGCAATCAGTTACAGTATCAGACGCGATATATATATATGTATGTATGTATGTATGTATATGTCTCTGTCTATGTGTGTGTATGTCTGTGTATCTCTATCTATCTATCTATAAACACACATAATGATGGCTGAACAGTATACTGCATTTATTCACATGTATATACAGTAGTAACATATACATATATTTACATATATACAGGTATAAGAAGCATATAACACACAAACACGCAACACAGACAGACAACAGATAATTATACATGTGTGTGTGTGTGTGTGTGTTTATAGAGAATGTATATATTAATATATATCTTTTGGTTTTCAGCCAGATCAAGATGGGAAAGCGATCATTAACTTCAGATGATGAAGAAGATGAGGAGACTATAAAACGTCTTAAAAGCTGCATCGTGGACACTAACTTGATCCATTCTAATGGTAAGTTGCATGTATGCATATATTTGTATGTATGTAGTCTGTATATTTTCCAGGTAAACAGAGCAGACGACAGGATGAAAACCAAGAGGATCTCAAGTTATATCAAATACGCATACAGCAACTGTTAGAAAATTATCTTGATAATGCAGTGGAGATATCCGAAGGTTTCACATCTTTATCAAACACTGAAAACAATGTAGAAAATGAATCCCAAGGATTTCAATTGTTTCGTAAAGCTCCTGCTGGTATCACATTTCTTGAAAAGGTATTTTGTTTATTTATATATGTATATAGTAGTTTATATTTTGTTTAATTAAATGTATTACATAAGAATCTAGTGTGTTGGAGATTGTAATTAGTATATATACGCATAGTTATGCACATAAGCTATACGTGTCTTTCGTGTTCATATGCAATGTTTTCATTTGATATCTTGGTAGTCTCTTTTTGTATAATATAACTTATCACATGTACTCTGAAGTAGTTTGCCTTTATATTAATACTTATCACACACACACCTTATATATATATAATGCGTATATCATATGTAGATAGTACTATAGTTAATATGTCATTTAAGGATATTATATATTAACTTTAATATACAATATTGTTACGTTAACCTATTCTATTTATCACATTCTGATACATCATCCATACAACATGGTATTAACGTTACGTTTTGAGAAAGGCTGTTAAGGCTGAGGATAAGGTACAACAAGTGGTGAAGCCTTACAGGCACAAGAGGAAAAGGTGGGAAGCGACAGGGAGCCTACACGTGGCGTCTGTGGTAGTGGATGGGGAACATGTCATAGCAGAGGCACGAAAAGCTTGTGAAAGAGCATCTGCCGTGTGGCAGAGGAATCTTCGGAAGAAGGAAGAGCTAGACGATGCAGAGAAGAAGAGAGTAGCATTGCTGAAAGAACGAAGGGGCCAAAAATGGTTTCATAAACCTGGTATTTATTAAGTAAATATAATAATTATTTTATTTTTTTAATATTTATAAAATTTACTTCAACAATAGTATGAAAAATAGGGATATTTTTGAAACATAAATCAAAATATAAATAATCTTAAAGATTAACGTTGTGTCATATATTAAAATGTACACTTCCCTTGTTAAGAATTTATACTCACTTCCATTTGATTGTAGGAGGTGAGATTTAATAAGAGAATAAAATAATATAGTGAAAGAAGTTAAATCAATGAAAATAAGTTCACATAAATATATACATGTATTAGATAGTTAAAAACAGAATAAGTTTTATATAGTATTTGTATTGAACATTATATATAAAGAAAAACTATATCATATATATATATATATATATATATATATATATACATAATTAAAATGCTAACAAGTTAATTAATTACTTTTTAACCAATAATAACGCTATATTATCTTGCTTGTTTACTCTATAAGTGTACTTAAAGATAATAGGTGGTCCGCACCAGCCGTAAATTTTATGGTCCCATTGAAATTTTATGTAAAGAAGTTTAAAGGTGTGCCCGCACACCTTAAAAAGCTAATCATCAACATTAAGAATATATCTTTTTATGGTTGAGTTTACGGGAAAAGAGTCTGCACTAAAATCATTTTTTAAAAAGAGTGTTTACACCTTTTTTTTTCCAATTTATTAAATTAAAATTCTTTAAATACAAGTTCCTTTAGCCCTTGGCTTGTTTTGCATACAAACCCACTGGGCTATCCTTGTCCAAGCAGCCTAGCATCTGCTACAAGTGCTCGTCCATGCAGCAGATGCCGGGCTGCTTGGACGAGGATATGCATCAGATGCCGGGCTACTGCCTAGCCATGTAGCAGATGCCTTGCTACTTCACCTTGACCTTGCAGCAGATGCTGAGCTGCTACCCCTTGGCCTTGCAGCAGATGTCGGGACACTAAGACCTGGATGCCACGGCCTAGCAGCAGCTCCATGAATGAAGTCAACTCCATCCAACAAGCCAGCTCCATGATTAAAAGATGGTAACTGCCCTACTCTTACTCTTATCCCCATGTTTGCATGCCCTACCTTGCCTTATTTCCATGTTAATTCCCTTCCTTGTTTCCATGTAATCTTTTGACTTTTAAAGATGGAGAAGCCCCCAAATCCAATGGGCTGTCCTCTTGCATCACCCTCTCAAAAGCCTCACCCTCACCTTCTTCTCCATGATTTTTTTCTTAAACTCTTTAGCGCTAGAAACCCTAAAATTCTAAATGAGACAGTGCCATGTCATCCTCCCGTAAAATCTTATGGGTCCTCTTGAGGACCCATAAGATTTATGTGAAAATGGAGTATATACGAAAAATATTCCCGTAAGCCCCATACTTTACGGGATGGTGCAGACTCACACTAAAAAAAAAAAATTTCAAAGTTTAAGGGCACCCATAAATTTTATGGGGTTTATTGGTTGGTGCAGACTTTTAAACAAAAAAAATCTTATTTATGCAGTTTACAGGTTGGTGCGAACAGCCCTATATATATGATTCCCTAATAATAACTCAATACTAAGCTTTTCTAAAATCTTAGAGTTGTAAGATACTATATAAATGTAAGATATTGTATATGCACATGTGTATATACACATGCATAGTGACATGGGTGGTGATCTAGCCCCCATGGTCAGTGCCAAATGTTGCATGTGTGTCACGTGGTAAAAGGTCTCCTATATATAAGTAAAACGTTTGGGAGTTAGTTCGTCTACATGTATCTTCAGGTGGACTTGCAGGTATCAGCAAGTATTTGACCAATTAAAAGAGTTCTTAACAACTCTACTACTTCTTCAATACTTAATAGATTTACATTTTATGAATAAATGCGCAAATATTAGTATTGGTGGTGTGTTGATGCAAATCGGATCCTTCGATTTAACACCTGGTGGCTTACATTAGTCGAGTACTCGAGTTTGTTGAGCAAAATTATTCCACTACTAAAAAAGATTGATTTGCTACTGTTTGGGGTTTTAAACGACTTTTATGCTTACTTATATGGGAATGAAACACTTTTGGAGTGTGATCATGCTATTGTCACTTCCTTATTAAAATAGAAGAATTTAGTGGATCGTGTAACCAAATGGGTTACGTTTCAAATATATAATGGTGCACATGCCTAGGCGAATAATGGTGAATGTGGATGCACTTTCTCGAGCACACCTTTCCAATTTCACTTTGTATGCTCATGCATTAGCTGCAGTGTTCGATTTAATATAAGCCCTCATGTATTCGATGCTGACTTACCATCCTTAAAACAGAGGTAGGATGCCAAAAAATATGAACGGTGGACAAGGCAATTACGGGATGCATTTGCAATCTTTTTTTCTGAACCGGTTTTGACAATATCATGTTCAATTTCGACTTTAGGATGGTTTATTGTATTTATTGTGACAAATCCAAAATACAATTGTGTTTGGCTATATTATACATATGTTTTTCGAGCATATCATGATTCGCTTATTGTTGGAAGTCATCTTGGTCATTAATGAGTGTTGAAGAGCTCTACCAGTCCTTTTATTGGTCCAGCATGTGTGCTAATATGATTAAGTATATTCAGAGCTATCCCATTTGTCAAACTCAAAATTCCTTTACGACTTGGGCCATGGGGCTGTTAGAATCCATCAATATTTCTCGTTTTTTTGAGTTAATTGCAGTGGATTTAATGGGACCTTTTCCACTTTTTCTCAATGTAACTAGTACATCATTATCATATTCGATTATTTAACTTGTTGGGTGGAATTGGTGCTTTTCCGAATAATTTGCAGCATTCTTGTCTAAAGCGGATGTTATTAGATAATGGCCTTACTTTCATTACATAGGTATTTCGAGTGTTGTGTGAAAGGTTAGGAGTAAACACTCGTTGCTTTTCCATATCATACATAAACTGATGGTTTGGTGGAGCGATTAAATCAGACTTTTAAGGATATGATCTTGAAATATGTAAACTTCAATCGTACTAATTGGGATTAGTATTTGCAATGCTTAAGATTTGCTTTAGTAATAGGCATTTAGAATTCGATTGGTATCTCTCCATTCAAGACATGTATAATCATACGACCATATAACCCATATGATACACTGTGTGTGCTATTATACTCATAGTAACATGCTGGAGATATATCAGTGTATATACACTATTCCTATAAATTTTGTATATTTTACGTCTCAAGACATTATTGTTAAAAACATATATGAGATATACATTTCTTACGTTAAGAATACCACGGTTTTATAATTTTTTAATATTCACTCGATCGTTATGCTTAGGAATAATGTCTTAAGAAGAAGTTTAGCATTACTTTACTGATTTATATATAATGTTTTTTTAATTGCATAACGCTAGTAATAGTTTGATTTATTCCCGCGTACTTCTACCTATTTCATAAATATTCATGTATAACTCATATATATCTCCACACACACACAGTTAGTGGTCATGTACACCTACTACACACACAATAATATTTGTGATTAAGAATCACACACACACACACACACACAACACACAGTACGAAAATAAGAAATATTGACTAATCATTCATATGTTACAAAAACGATTACAAATACAAAATTTACCTACGCACCATTCACACTTTCGCTAGAGGTAGAACTCTGTGGATCACCATTACTCACTTCTTTGCTTGCCGCAAGCATATTAATCTAAATAAATATAAAACTATATTATATTGATAATTATATTAATATATATAGCCTAAACCCTTTCATGTATGGTCTCTCTCTCACACACACACACAATGTAAGCTTTACCTTAACAATCTCTGATTTCTGTTGTGGATGATTATAAGCCACCAACACACACATATGAAAATCCTGTATATAATACTTATGTTAAATTCTACATCAAATGATTATAATATCATACCTTGAATGGATCACCTCTTAAGGATTGCACGTATAACGAATTATTAAAACCTCGTCCCTACAACAATACAACTATTAACATATATATGGTTTGCATCGTATATAGTTAATCTATTAATGTATATGTATATATGTTACACAATTAATCTATATAAACAGTCCATATATTGTAATGCTTGTAATATATTTATAATTGATTTATATATTATTTTATCTATATACCTCGAGGGTTAAATCTCTTAAACGTCTGCCTGTTTGAGCACAGCATATTCGGACCAGGTTTTCTTCACAGCTGCCGGTTATGATGTAATCTCGACCGTTCATATAATACGATCTTGTATAATTATGCCTGCTATTCACTGGTGCTATGTCAAACTTCATATGTAATCTGCCATCCACAGCAAGATATTGCCTAACCTGTAGAAGAATAAAAAAAAATCTTAATAATAATAATAAACTCATCTAAATTAGCTGCATGTATATGTATATTTTGTATTAGTATGTGTGATGTACATAAGTACAAATTCAGATACTATACATACTATACTATACACTTTTCAACTCAGCCTGTTGAAACCACAAACAGATCCAGATTGATGGTGTATATATATCTCAATTGCAGCTCAATAGTTCTTCACGTATTGTTAAACTACCTATATAAGGTTGTAGATGTATATAAGGTATAATAAGCATAAAGCTCTCTCTCTCTCCTCTTCTCTGTGGCACGTATACTAGTTTAACGATAATAGTGCAAAAATAATAATATTAAGTAATGAAGTTAAATAATTAGATGATATGAATTTATTGATTAATAATTAAATATTGATTACCTCATTATCGACGGCTGAGGATAATAGAAAATGGTCATCGTGTGAAAAACACACCATGACATTGCCACGTCCGCTCATCGCAGAGTATATAGGCTTGAGCATATTCGTTCGAAGATCCCACATTTTAATATCTTTATCGAATGATGACGTGGCAAATAACGAGGGTGAGTGGTGTGCAAATTTAACCACGTTTATGTGCTCCTGATGAAGATCCGGGTATATTTTAATCCTTTTCGCCGTTCGAATATCGTAAAGACCAACACTGTACATTTTAAAACAAAAACATTAATTAAATAGCATTAATAACAAGTTAATAATGTTCTATATAGAGAGAGAGAGAGCTTACTGCTTAGAATATCCACTAGCAAGGAACACTTCGTCTGTGGAATTTACATGTACTGAAGTTAATTGATCAAACTCGTCACATGTGTAAACTGATGGGCTTCTCGTTCTTTCTGTATTCTGCATAGCTGCTTTCATACGTGGTAAACTGTATAGCTCTAACACACCATTATCTGAGCCTGCTATAAACTGCAAAACAATATAGTAAATAAACCATATTCTAATATACATATGTAGAGATAAAGTTGTTATAATTTCACATGCACGCACGCACACGCACACGCACGCGGACACACACACGCACAGAGAGAGAGACGTACCATGTCAGGGTCCTTGTTAAGCCAGCTTAAGCCAAGAACACGTTGTTGAGAACAAGAAGAATCGACATAAGCAACCAGCTTATTATCCTCGTGGTTGACAACCGCAAGTTCCCCATTAAGCGTTCCAACAACCATTAGACTTGGCTGCAAAGAGAAAGAGTAGCATACATGTGTGTATATGTATAAGTGTATATAGTGACTCTGTACATACCTCGGTGGGATGATACTCAAATTGTCGTGGTTTAAGCTTGCGACCAATATCAGCCATGGATTTGACATAGCTATACACAGTGCTCATGGCAGGCCACACACACGACGCCATTTTAGAAGCACCTAATGTTCTACAAAACCCCACACTGCTATTATCATTCGATGTTCTTCGTTTCTTATATGGCCGTATTCCTCCTGCATATATTAAAATTATACTAAATATACGGTATATATAGTTTTTCATATTTGCTATAAAGTATGCGTTAGTAATTGAGTTTACCTCTTTTTTGTCTATCTAATATTTCCACCATGTTTTCCCTAACTCGTCGATTATTCGGTAAGAACTCAAAGTTTTCAAAGTAAACCGAATGTGCTTTTTCCCTTTCTTCCTTACTTATCTCCAAGTTATCCAACACAGTTAGCTTTTGCAAACTAGCCACCATAAACTCCCTATAAATTAACATTATATAAAGTTAAATCAGTAACTTAATAGTTTATGATCTAAGGTTCTTACAAATTATTATCAAAATTTAGTATATTTGTATTAGATATATGGTTGATGATACATTGACACATTGCACTCACGCCATTATGTTAAAGATATAACTACATGATACTACTCAGCAGTATATAAATATGTCAAAAGAATGTATACCTATAAATGTATGTATATATTTCTATAACAAGAGAGAGAGAGAGATTCCATTATTCACTATTACTATTCACTAATATGATATATATAATCTTATATATAGATGTTACACACACACACACACACCTGTAGAACTTCTCGCAGCATATGGAGGATTGAGACACATAACGCAACTCCGTTGAACTTTTGTGTTCATCGTGCGTATCTTCTTCCATGTGATTAGCCGTGTTTTTACTTAGTTGATTAACTTGAGAATCGTGATTAATTAAGGCTTCATTAAACTCCACGTGATTAGCATCTTCTTCTTCTTCTACTTCCTCATCAGATTCTGTTACTTCTCCAGAAGAATACTCGCTCCTAGTAAGCCGATTATTAATTAGACAATAATAAAAAAATACTCATATATAAACTTACTAATATACATAGCTTGTACAATAATAATACATATACTATATTTAAAGCGTAAACATACTAAACTATAAAAGAATAAAAGAATTTACCATTCATCAGCACTTGAATCCGACATATACCCGGTCTCACGCATCTCATTAGAGTTTGGGGGGTAAATTTCACGGTCAGAAGTACATGGCCCAGTACCTTCACAGCAATATAATCGTAATAATTAAATATAACAAAGTGCTATTATTGAAGTAATTGTATAGTTGTATGCACATTACTCTCTTAAACGTGTGTGTGTACTTCATTAACTTATGCAGCTTAGCTTATAATAATTATGTTTACCTTGACAACAGATACAACGTTGAAAACGAAGCTCTTCTAAACAAGGAAGCTTAAGTAGCGCATAACACGTTGTCCAGAGGTTTAATATACTCGTCCACACATGGAGAGTTTCACAAGCTTTGGCATGTTTGTAAAACATGAGCTTGAAAGGCTTGTTATCGCACTGCTTTCGTCTATGTGCAATGATATTAAGTTTGTAAAACCTAAATATGAATGTGTTAGCATATTCAAATATTAAGTTTAAACTTTAAGTTTAAATATTACCTGACATGCTTAATCTCTTAATTGAGCAGTGCATTAAGCTTAATCTTTCACATGATAATCCCGTCTTAAGCATAACTCTGTTTCTGAGATATTAGTTTAACATATCCATATATATAAAAGATATTAGTAAACTAACATGCAATTAGATGAAATGTTTATATTAGAACTATAATATATAAGAAAGCATATATCTTAATTACTACTGTATATATCATATGGTGCAACATATATGCTGTAACATAAAAATAAGTTATTATGATACCCGCTAACGTATTCTCTTCTCAATCGGCACTTAGTAAATTCCAAATGTCTCAGCTTGGTGGACTTACTAGCACTTAAAAGAGCCATAAAGGTCTGCAGTTTCCTATTTTCAATTAAAATCCAAAGTTAAACAATGAATAAAATATATTTATATAAGCGTGCCCTCACATACACACACACACACACACATATACTAATAAGTGCGTACCATGTGTATGTCTCGCTAGTGAATTTAATATCCACTGAAGGAGGGGAATATACTTGTGTGATAAAATCTGCTAAGCATACTGCATCATTTTCATCCATATTTTCCACCATCAGCTCCAAAGTACTACTTCTTTCAGAGTGTTGCTATACAAAAAACAATATATAGAAGATATTCTGTATAATTTCATAAGAAAAAATATAATATGTACGTCAGGATACTTGTGTACAGCAATAAGTATATGATAGTATGTATATATGCAAGCTACCAATGCATAATATGTCAATTATGAGACAAAGTATGTCGTAAAATTAACATACATAGTTAGCAAGTTATGAAGATATTGCTCATAATAAATGTACGTCATAAGCTTGTTTTCCAGTAAGCATGAAATAATAGAAGATAGAATGTGTGTGGCATATACACATAAGTTTGTACACACACCACTATAGTACACCTTTTACACTTGTAGTTATTCTACATGCTTAATTCGATATAATATAAGATAATACGTTAATTATACAATCAATAAGTATATGGAAAACCTTAACAAGGGGACTGAGGATTGATGGGTTCTGCTGCAAACCATGTTTCTCACAAGTTGCTGTATATCTGCAGAAAATGAAAATGAATTCATAAATATGTGTATATGTAATTAAACACTAACTCTTCAAATTGAATGCAGTATAGATCTAATTTCATAATTAAATGGAGGAAATACTTACAGAGCTTGGAGATCCTGTTCCATCTCCATGCTTAGCTTTCCCTAAACCTAGAATACTTAGTCAAAGAATATGCTTAAGCATCCGTTAATAATTCCTTAATCAACTCGAATTGTCATATTTAGTAAGTTTTCATTTTTCCTATGAAAAATTAAACTATTAAACTTAGAAGTTATTAAAAATATTAGGATCATTGTTTATGTTTAATTTATAAATATTGTTGTTTTCTCAAAAAAGGGTCTAAAACATAATTTTTAAATTATTAAAAATTAAAACTTATAGATAGTAGCATTATTTTCTTTAATGACGTATGTACGTTAAATTCATATTTACCTAATCAAATTATATTGGATATTTTATTTTTATTTCAAATTGAAAGTTAAGTTTTGCATCCACTTACAAACACAATAATTTATATAAATCTAAAAGTATATATGCATGTATATTTCTATAAACAATATTTATATTTATAAAAGAAATGCGTGCGTCCAACGTGCGTGCTGCATGCTGATGTCAGTATCCGTACAGCCATATCAGCATGTCAATATAAGTGATCGTACAATTTATTCACATTTTTTTAAATATAAATTTTATATATTAACGAGTGAAATTTATGATATTTATACATTATGTTATCATCCACATTATGGGTGTCATCCTCAACATCGAAGACGTGTACATTACTTCACTTAATATTAAATAAGGATATTTTAAATGGTGAATTGAATTGTAAATCAATATATTTGTTTTATACGAAAAACAAAAAAGAATGCTTTTATAAAATCATACTTAAAAATAAATAAATAAATAAGTTATGTTTATATTACTTTTGGTTCAAAATAAAATTTTGAGTACTAGTGTGAAGTGTTTGTTGTATTAATGACACTAATCGATCATTTTTTATACCAAAAATGTTAAATGTAAATATATTTAACCAAATTTTGTCTTTAATCCCAATCTTTAGGTTGAGGATACTGCATGGCCCCAAAAGATTAAAGTTTAAACCTTGTTGGAGTCATGCACAAACCTTTTGTTAAATAAAAAGAACCTTATGGGACTATGCACAATCCTCAATGCCAGGGATGGTGCATGGCCTTGAGGGTTATCAGTGCGAACATTGCTCAACGTGCATTAACTGTTTATTATAAAGAATTAAAAACAATTGTAAGTTTAACTTTTTAGGAATTGAACTCGCACATTATGGGTTATACATCATCCTAGCCAGGTGCGAGTTTGATTCATGGTTAGGGCATGCATTATCTTTTACTAAAAAGGAATCAAATTTCAATTTTATGATGTTATACACCATATTTGGCGTTGAGGATGATGCATAGTGCCATAAGATGCAAGTTTGAAACTCTTTAAGCACATGCAATAACTTAAAATAAAATTGAATTTTTAACATTTTAGTAATATGCATTAACTTAATATTAAAAAAAAATCACATCTTTGGTGCCAAGGATGGTGCATGGCCGTATAAGGTTGTACGTCACAATTCTAACATGGTGAGTTGACAACCTTGGTAAAAATCATGGGATATGTAGAAAGACCCAAGTGAACCTAGGTCATAATACCAATTGACTCTTTGCCTCGTTGCTTAAGGAAAGAAGGTATTATTTCAAAATAAAGTTTATGCATGTGGAAAAGGTTATAACATTGTAAATTTGAAGTTTGTTGGGCATGCATTAACATTTTATTAAAAAGGAGCACATTATGAGGATGGTGCATGACTTCATAGGGTGCGAGTTTGAATCTTCATTGGGGCCATGGATCATTTTTTACTAAAAAGGAATTGGACACACAATTTATAAGGCCATATACAATACTGAGTGCCAATGTTGAGGATGATGCATGGCCTTGAATTCGAACCTCTTTTGGGCAAGCATAGAGGATCATATGGTGTGACTTTAAATCCTCACTTAAGCCATGGACCATTTTTTATTAAAAAAGAATTGAACTCATAACTTATAAAGCCATACACCATTTTAGGAGGATGATGCATGGCCTCAAGTTTGAACCTCTTTGGGCACATGTATCAACCTTTTTTCTATAAAGAAATCAAACTTTTAACTTTTTAATACTATGCACTAATTTTTCACTAAAAAGGATCTAAATTTACATCTTATAGGGCCATATACAAATCCTCAATGTCGAGGATGGTATATGGCCTCCATAAGGCTGTGACATTGAACTTCGTTAGGCCATACATTAATGTTTTAATTAAATATACACCTTATGAGGCCATGCATCATCCTTGGCATTGGCCATGTACCATCCTTGGCACCAAGAATGATGCATGACCCCATAATGGATGAGTTTGATTCCTCATTGGGGGCTATGCACCACCTTTTATTAAAAAAGAATTAAATACACAACTTATGGGGATCTTTGACATCGAGGATGATGTATGGCTACATAAGATGTAAGTTTGAACCTCTTTAAATATATGCATCAATCTTTTTTTTAATTTTTTTTAAAATTTTTAACCTTTTGGTGCCATGTATGGGCCCATCAGGTGTGAATTCAAACCTCTTTGGGTACATGAATCAACCTTTTTTTGAAAAGAAATTGAACATTTAACTTTTTAATGCCATGTAGTAACTTTAAATTAAAAAGGAATTAAATTTGCACTTTATGAGACCATAAACCTCATAAGGTTGTGAGTTTAAAATTCGTTTAGCCATGCATTAACATTTTATTAAAAAGAAATTGAACTCACACTTCATCCTTAGCGCCAAAGATGGTGCATAACCCCTATAAGGTGCCCTTGACATTGATGATGTTGTATGACCTCATAAGTTATGAGTTTGATTCTTCTTTAGTAAAAGGTGGTGCATGGCCCTAATGACAATTCAAACCCATGATGAGTGGCCCTATAAGGTGCGAATTTGAACCTCTTTAAGCACATGTACCAACATTTTCTTGAAAAGGAATTGGACTTTTAACCTTTTGGTGCTATTTTCATTAAAAATAAATTGAATTTGCACCTCATGGGGCCATGCACAAATCCTCATCACCAAAGTTGTGAGTTCAAACTTCTTTAACTTGTACCTTATGGGGCCATGTGCTACCTTAGATGGATGATGCATAGCCCCATGAGGTGCAAGTTTGAACTTCCCTAAGCCATGTTGTCAGAGTTTTTACCCAAAGGGTCACCACATGACAACACGTGGCTGCTACGCGGCCATCCAGTGTCATAACCCTATATGAGCAGCACTAAGTCTCCCAGAACCACCCCTAGGGTTAGAGTCTAATGCCCAAGTGGACAAGAGACTTAAGATTTAGCCTAAGTCTCCCTAGAATGTCTGCCCCCAGAACCCTTGAGGGATAACCCTAATTGACTTAGGGTTTAGCCTAAGTCTCCCTAGAATGTTGCCCCCAAACCCTTGAGGGATAACCCTAGTTGACTTAGGGTTTAGCCTAAGTCTCCCTAGAGTGTCTGCCCCCAAAACCCTTGAGGGATAACCCTAGTTGACTTAGGGTTTAGCCTAAGTCTCCCTAGAGTGTCTGCCCCCAAAACCCTTGAGGGATAACCCTAGTTGACTTAGGGTCCTACCCTAGAAGACCTAGACAGGCTCATGCCCTAACCCCCATCAAGGAGACGTGTGTTCCACACATACCCTCAATAGGGTTAAAGCATCACCCTACATCTTGAGGAATCACCCTCAATTAAGTACAACCCCTAAAAGACGACGAGGGGTATCTTGACCCACAACTAACCCCTAAGGGTCTAGTGGCAAGTCATACCCTGGCTCTAGGGTTAGTACCTAGAGAACACACGAGTGTCCGCAGTTAGTGGCACGAGTGATCCCCTAAGCATTCCTTAGAGGCTAAGGTTAAAACCCTAACCCTTATTCCCCAGAGGGAACCATGCCTATGTCTAAGAAGACCCTCGCTAAGGAGCTTAGGTTGTTCAACCCTCAGACATGCTCCCACATCCTGAGAACGAACACCCTTAACCATGTGTGCCAGTAAGCACACTTGGCAAAGAGACCTAACCTCCCTTGGGCATGTGCCCAAGGCTTGGCCCTAGTCCTAGAACACGAACATGTGCTTGTCAGGTTCACCAACCCCTCAGGCTCGAGACACGACCCCGTGGGTCATGCCCTGAGTGTTGCACTTGTATGAAACCCATCCTAGTGTCACATGTGTGTGTGGCACCGTTTCACAGGACAAGGCTATCTTCATAGCCCCCCCTTAGAGACAAGAGTTAGACCGGTACCACTATCGTGGCTCACCAGATGCCAACTCTTAGAGCCCACACTCGATACCCCTTTGGGAACATGTCTGCCTGAGAGCTCATCCCCTGAAATAGTCTTAACGATTACCCAGATGTGCGAGCGGGTTACCGGATGAAAGGAGTTGGCTAACTCCCTGGATGCGGCGTACCGGGCACAGCAGTGCAGATTTGCCAACGATAAGGGTAGGCTACCCCTAACGTGTGACGTACCCGCGGGCGAGTGGGACACGGCGCATAGCGAGTATGCCTTGACGACATGAGACGAACCCATGCCGGCGGGGAGGAAGGAACCAGAGACCTCTCAGTCTTGGCCTGCTTGCCCCACACCTACTCTACCTTATTTCTGTGACGGAGCCACCCCCCCTAAAATGCCATTCTAATAAGTGGGCTGGCACGAAATCTATCCCCAATGCAAAAGAGACGGTGAGTTTACCCAATCGACCCATCAACCCCTAAACCCTACCCCAAGGGGTTTAGGGCGTGGGGTTGGAGACCCTAGGGTTAGGTCAACCCTACGAGTGTTTTTAAACATATCTGACACGCCGAACTCACCGAAGCCAACCAAAATCCAACTGACACGAATCGCCGAGAGGGGGCTTTCTAGAAGGTAAGTGCTAGCTTCGCCTAGAGTTTCTTGCAAATACCTAGTGACACCCGACCGGACCATCACTAGATACCCAAGTGCACTAAGCGGGCCTGTTTCTTACACCTCTAGGGTCTGTCAACGGACTCGGTAGGTAACAACAGTCAACGTCCAAAGTAAAGAGGAGTCATAATAAAAACTATGACACATGCATAATATTTTATTAAAAAGAAATTGAATTTGTACCTTATGAGGTCATGTACCATTCATGATGCCAAGGTTTGAACATGAACTCACAATTTATGAGGTCATACAACACCCTTGGGATCAAGGATGATGAGTGGCTCCATAAGGTACAAGTTCGGACCTCTTTAAGCACATGCATCAACCTTTTGTTGAAAAAGAATTGAATTTATAACCTTTTAGTGTTATACATTAACTTTTATTAAAAATGAATGAACTTGCAACCTTCTTAGGCCATGCACCATCTTTGGCACCAAGGATGGTGCATGGTCCCAGAAGGTTGCAAGTTTAAACATCATTATAACCATGCACAAACCTTTTGCTAAAAATAAATCACTTAATTGAATGTAGTTGCCTTTTATATGTGGTATGTTATGTAACCAAACGAGCCTTATTATGTTGAGGTCCTTGTTATGAATGGCAACACACATATGCCTTGGGCCATATGGCTTTTACTAGTTTATCACATTATACCATATTTGATAGCACATAAATAATGTTGAACATAAAAATATTATCATTTAGGGATATAATCATTATAACTATTTGGATCAATTTGATCTCATACCTTTCTAACATATTATAAAATTATATTGTATGTGAAAAGAAGGATCGACAATTACACATATTTGTGTCAATAGAAGATATTTTGACAACCCACAAGAAGATAGTATTATTTCAATAACATGGTTTTAGGCACCATTAGAAAGTCTTTTGTTTATACTACTGTATAAATTTCCTTGGTTTCATATAATTATCGTATTCAAACTTCGTTAAGTCCATGAACTAGCATTTTACTAAAATAAGTAATCTTCTAAGGCCATATACCATCCTCGGCGCTGAAGATGGTACATGCATGGCCCTAGAAAGTTGTGAGTTTGAATATTATTTGAAGCATGTACCTTTTGTTAAAAGGAATCAAATTCATAGCTTTAGGAGGATGGTGCATGACTCCACAAAGTTGTTAGTTCAATTTTTTTTAATAAAAAGTTAGTGCATGGCCCTATCATGAACCACTATAATATACTATGATATTTCAATCTTATCTTAAAAGATTCTAAAACATCGAATGTTCAGAGAATATTCCAAGCAAAAAAGGGTATTTAAGGAAAGCTAGGGTAGGGTCTAAGTATTTTGGTTCAACATCAATTGTGGGGCAATTCTCATTGTTCTTTTTCTTCTTTTCTTCCTAACTTAAAAGGAATTGTTAAATTTTCAATTGGCCTTTGATAATTTAAACCATAATTTCCTTTTTACATTTAGTTGTTCTGATCGCATCACTATGGCCCAACATGAGGAATACAATTAAGTGATTTTGGAATTGGATGCTCTTCAGAAGGCCACTATGAGGAGAGACCCACTAGGTTGCATCCCAGAAGGAGGACTTGACCGCAACCCTCACTCAGCTAGGGTATGCTAGGGGCTAAATCTAGAGCAAGAGAAGACATAATGGATATAAGAGAAGCAAAACCTTATGAAGGAGGGCCAAAGGTTGTTGGAATAAGTGAATGAGTTCACAAGGCAAATTGGGTAGGTGCAGACTTAGTCACCAAGGCTAGGTGCTCCTATGGTGGTAAAGAAACTAAAGGTGAGATTACCAAAGAAATTTGATGAGACAAGATCTCAATTTCGTAAATTTCTAAATCAAGTTCTTTTAGTGATTTGTATGAATTCTAATTGTTATTTGGATGATCATTCGAAGGTGGGGTTGGTCAGATTACTTCTCACAGGAACTATATGAGCGTGGTTTGCCCCTCTTTTGGAAAGGAATTCACAATTACTCAACGATTTTGAGGAGTTTGTGAAGGAGTTCAAGAATTATTTTGGTGACATAAACAGTATTCATACAGCGATCAACATGATTCATTGACTTAATCAAGAAAATCGTCCAATATCTATGTATGACTCCGAGTTCCGTCTTTTGTCATGTGATGTTTCGTCATGGTCTTTGCAACGATATCAAAGACCTCTTTTTGACTTTTCATAATGATCCAAAGACTCTATTTGAGGCCATTAGTCATGTTGTACGGTGTGATAATTAATTATTTGAGCAATGTTCTGAATGTCTCCAAGCACCATGCCTCAAGAAGTATATGTATGCAATATATAAATTTTAATAATCTACAAACAATCTATCAATTTTATTTAAGATGTGAAAAACAAAAAGAAACTATAATATAAAAACAAAAAAGTTAGTGTACTTCAACATTTAAATTTTATTGAGTGTTAGGATTTTTTATGTCATTATTACATATGAAAACTAAGTTTATTGAAAAAAGTTTGTTTATCTTGTTATAAAACATGAATTTGATTTTGTAATAAATTTATTTTACAACTTAATTTGTATAAGACAATATAATACTTTATACTTTATACTTTAAAGCAATATAAATATAAATTATCTAATTAAATATATTTTCAACATATATTTCATCAATGATATATAAACACCATGATGGCATCCACAGGCAATTGGTTTTCAAAACAAACATTGAAACAACAATGTTTTGAAAACAACATTAGTTTTTCCTTTTTTTTTTTGAATTTTTTTTTAGATGATCGTAGTTTATACCAAAACAAACCTTTGTGATTGCGATTGTTGTTTTCTAAATTTTAAGATGTTTGTTTTCAAAATAAGTTTTTGACAAAACATATACTTTTATTTTATTATTAAAATTTGTGGGAACTAACCTCTATCTCTAGGAAAACCTAAGTTTAATTTATGAACTAAGAGTTTAAAATTAAAATATTTGTGTTTTTGGTAAAACAAGCAAAGTCTAATAGAAATTAAATTTTGAATATTGTAGCAAACATTTCTACCGACTCTTATTTTTTCAGCCACAACTTTCAAAAGCATGTTGCAGTTATAAGGAGTATTGTCCACATAGTTAACTTTATAGTTACTCTCGTCCTCCATCAACCAGATGAGTTTGCATGTCTGTTTTGTTTTGTGATTACATTCACCATTGCATACCAAACCTTCACACCTTCAAGCTATGTAGCACCTGTTGCATTTTCATTTGCTCTCACAACAATAGTGTCTCCACACTACACATTCCTATACCAAATAAATGCTTAGGAAAACCTACCATTTCAATTCCTTGCTTCTAGATTCTCTACAATGATCTTCGTACTTGTAAAGTCGTCAACCTAAACCTGTTCTCCCATTCACTTATACTTTTTTTCTTTACCAACTATGTTTATCATATCAATCGCCAGTTTCTTTAGTGTTAAAGATATGACATCTTACTGTGGAGAGAATAAAGGTAGAAAGGTTCGTATGTAGCTTTGAAGGAAAGTTGCATAGGAAAGAAATCCTTACCGAAAAAAAAAGAATAAAAGTAAAGAAAAGGAAGTTCGGAAAGAAAAGGATGATGTGGTGAGAGAGGGGATAGGGAGGTAGTTAGGGCAAGGGAGAAGGAGTCTTCATGCTTGTTCTTTTGTAGTCATGTTGAGAATAGAAGGTGCATATTATAAGATCTGCCAATTGTTGAACGTAAAAATTCATCTCTTCCTATTCAACCGATACCTTCTGTTACAACTTTTCTCTCTCCCCTTAACCAACAAGGCAAAGGGCCAATTGGTGTTTATGAGAAGGCCCTTGGTCATGATGACCCAAGTCTACTTGGGTCTTTTTCCTATATATCCATATATCCCACATATCTCATAAACTTTACTCAAGTGGTTAACCCACCAAGTTAGAATTATGACACCTTCTCACAATTAACAGGAAACACTAGAATTTTTCCTTTTTGCCTACCCTCAACGTTTTGAATCACTTCTTTATGGTGCCACAATAATTAGTCTCCGAAGTCAATGATAAGAACAAATTTTAGCTATTGCCTTGTTGGAAATACACATAGTTTTACTTAAGGCTTTTTTTTCATGTTTCTTAAATCGATGTGTATATTCATTTATCTTGTCCTAAATGATAATTTTAAGCTTCTCTAAATGTTCCTTAGCCAATTCCTCTTTTTTGAAATATTTCTTAAAAACATTAGTAACCTTCTGATAATCCTTTCTGACTTCTTTCTCAAGATCATAATACTAATCAGAGGCATTTCATTTTAATGTAAGAGAAAATATGAACAGCTTTTCTACATTAATCACCTTATATAGTTGAACTACTTCTTCAAACTATTGTAAATGTCTTTATGAATTCTCTTTCTTTCTTACAAAGAATGTGGCATACATCACCCTTAAACATTTTTTAGAATAGTGCCATATTTGAAATAACCCTTTTTATAGGTGTTCTTCCTCTTCCACCTTCTTCAGAGAGAATCTTTAGAAGAGAAGTAAGTCTCCACTTGTTATCTCTTTGTAATCATTTAATAGTGCAAGTGCATGATTATGATATATGATAGACATTCTATTGTGGAGAGAATAAAGGTAAGGGTCTTTAAGTAGTTTGAAAAAAATTATTAAAAAGGAAATTCTTATCAAGAGGAAAAGAAAGGAAGAGGAATGGAGATGACGTCGAAGATTGTGATGTTTAATATAACGACGAGATGCAGGATATTTGAGTAGTTTATAGGTGTGAAGTAGTTTATGTGCAAATAAAAATACTAAGAATAAAAATAAAGAATAGCATATTCCTAGAATAATATAATTTAAAAATAACATATTCCTAGAATATTCACTAAAATATTCGTGAGCCATCATGTTCCACGATTGGGTTCCTGAAATCTGAGGCTTGTGTTCGTGTTGTGTTCCGTGTTTGTGTTCATAATTATGGTCTTAAACTCTCCAAAAGCTTTTCAAACTTGTTAGGAGCGGGGCATGTCTTGGGTAATTGGCCCTACATAAGCTACTTGGTGTTATAAGTTCCAATACAGCCCCGTTGTAACCAAACAAATGCGTCCACCTTGCTCGCCATGCTGTTAGAAGCAACTTTGTTCCCTGTAACTATCATGATCCCAACCTATAGTATGAGTATAATCATAGAACACTCTACATATATTTGCTGTGAGATTTAAAATAGTGGTAAACTCCTTCTACACCAAACCTTGAAGGACGTACTCCTGATAATACTGTACGAAAAACCAATGCTACGCTGTCCACAACATCTCAGCCAAAGTTTAATCGTTGTTGAACTTTTTTCTCATTTTGTTTCGAGAGCTACTGTGCATTCCATCGATCGATAAGTGATGAAATATATCAAACCTGTACATCGACGACAAGCGTACTAACATGCTTCTCCCACAAATTCCTGTTACATATTGAACATGTTATATTGTGCACAACGTACTAGTTTTGGAAGTATTTTCGTTGGGTTGAAAAAATCTTAAATCTCTCTCCACCTTTGAGAGTGCCAATATTCACGCATAGCTAGTGGAAATTCATCTAGAGTTTTGCTCTTTGGGTAAAGTCGCGCACAATATGTAAGGATGACATGAGATTCTGGAAAGAACGAGATTCATGGTTGGGAAAGACGAGGCCCTATTCGATGGTAAAGAAAGTGAATTGCATCTTTGACAGTCTTCTGGTAGACAGCACACTTTTGTGTTCTGAAATGCACAACAACACTTGTTACACAAATATAAAGTTCAAGTACATATGTACCTTGTTTTGTGATCTCTCCATTGATGGAACATGGGAAGCTGAATGGCCTCTCCTTTTCAAAACCAATTTCAGCATGATAATAAATGGAATGCCATTCGAGATTAGGCAAGCCTAGCTTTTTGAACAACATCTTCATTCATTTTCATGAAAATGGTATCTTCATGTCACCAACAATCCATGTCCACTTAGATCCTTGAGATAGTAAACTTGCAATGCAGCCACTGTCTAATGAATCGAACAGCAAACGGAGGAGTATTATTCCACAGTACAAAGATGATGTTTCTTCCTTGGTAAGTTTGAGTTTCATTATGTTCGAGCTTCTGTTTTTGAATAATTTTCTTTTGTTGTTGAAAAGATGGAGTGTTTTACAGATGACCAGCTTTGGAAGTCTTCAATTGCCATCAACAACGATGTCAATTTTGAGGAAATGGAAGGTATAGCATCATACAGAAAGCATGGCCAAGCTAATGCTTCTTCAAGTACGAGGTATTCAAAGGTAAAACTCGTTTCTTTCATTTCATTTACATAAGTTTCCTTTGTGTTCAACAAGCGGTTGACAAAAAGAAACAAACGACAGAGATGTTGAGAAGGAAATGTTGAATGAAAGTGATTTTGAAGAGGTAAGCAGCCGCTTTGCTTGTTTTCTTTTTGTTTTAGCGCTCTCATGCGAGACATAGCAACAACTACCAGAAAACGAACAAAGTAATCTCCAAGGAAGCTGGAAACACATGAATGAACAAACACCATTGACACTGCCAGAGGAACCTGTAGTGAAATCTAATCCGGCGGAAGTCGAAAATAAAGGTTGATTGTACACACCTTAATTGACAAAGCCATGGAAACTGATTCAAAAATTTTATACTAACCGAACATTGACCTCTAAATTAGCCTCTAAAACGAACATTCTCAAGTCGGGTGGGTTTTTATGATCTCTTGTAAATATATTTCATGTATATATCAAGTTAAAACCGTAAAACCTACAGATTTTAAGTATTATCTATATTTCATAAGAATAATTAAGTTATTCATTATTTTCGTCATCATTTTAAACACGTCAGATGAATAATATAACTATTATTCTTATATATAAGTATTCTTTGTTGATTGAGATCAATATAAATTAATTTATTTCATAATTTTATTTATTTAATAACTTAAAAAATATTGAAAAAATTAAATCGAATCACTTACAATAAATTTGGCCCCAAATCTAGCCGTTGTGGGGGTAGATAAATAAACTAAACAATAATTTATTATTTGAAAAGAAATTAATATTAGTTTTATATAAAGGTAACATGATAAATACCATAGTATTATACATTTGTTTCAATTAAAAAAATAATACAATCTATTTATTTAACTGTTGATGGATTTTATTTTATATATGAAATAATATAGTTACCATTTAGGTCACTTCAGACTACACAAAATGTCCTAATGCCCAATACAAAGAAAACTAAAACTAAATTTGTAAGGAACACACACACACACACACACACACACACGGAAAGACGACTAAGCACGCATATTGGTGTGTGATGCTAAATGCGAGAGGCATAGCTTCGAGGGTACATTTCATGTTGTCTTATTTGCCGTCGTTAATCTGTCTCATTTCAATTCAACTTTTGTTTATATTCTGGTAGTATCAAGTTTTAGTAAAATTATGTTTAATTAAAATAATCTGATGCTAATTAAAATTAAAGAAATCATAATAAATTTTCAAAAGCATTTTGTAACTTAAAAAGAAATTGAAACTCTTATTTGACCTATTTAAAATTAAAATAAAAATATTCTTATCACATATACAACTCTTTGTGTATTGATTATTGGACATTTTGTGGGCTTCATTCACATCAGTTGACTGTGTATCACACATCGCGCACGCACCAGTGCATCAATGAAAGCTACACATACACACCCAAATACACGTATATTTAATCTTGGCAAATACAGTAGCTATATATATTTGTAATTGTACATGTGTAAACATCGTTTAATCCCTATACCTATTCAAGATATATAGTAGACAAACAATTTAATTTGCTATATATTATTCATATTTAGTTTTATATTGATTATAATATTTGAAAGCTTGTTATTATACAACCAAGATTGACGTGAAATAATCTTATATAATAAAATCATGTGGTGTGTCTTCTCTGAACGGCCCATCAACCCCTGTCCTAGATCACTCCATCAAAGAGCATCTTAAATTTTAAATTTACATTGTTGAATTGCCACCTTAAATCTTAAAACCTATGCAATCGGTCGGATTAGATGGTTAATCTAAATTTCTTTTATAATAATTGATTGAACACTTATTTTAAACTTTATATATAATCCACTTAATAATTATCTTTATAATCTATTAAATTCCTTAAAAAATTCATCCACCCGTTATCTTAGACCTCTGAATTAAAAGTAAAATTTTAACACAATAATAATTGAGAAAAAAAAAAATAAATAAATAAATAAATTATTACATAACATAATAATTTAAAAGAGTTAAAAGAGAAAAATTATTACTTACATACCATAACTTGGCATAGTGAGAGAAAGATATAGAAATTCCATATGTTATCACATATACACAATAACTTAAAAGAAAAAAAAAGAGTTAACTTATCACATAACATGGTAACTTAAAGAGAAAAAATTTGTATATCACATACATATATTAACTTAAGTTATAGGACTCTTTAAATGTATTAAAGTATTAAAAGAAGATGAATATAATTAAGTTAACATATATTTAAGAGAGAGAAAGTGATTAGGTATAATAATTTAAAAGATTAAAAAGAAGTTATACAATATTAAGTTATCGCATAAAATAAATTAAGTTATCAAATTAATGATAACAATTGGCTTAAGGGTTAAACTTAAGGATAAGTTAAAAATTCAACTTAAGATATATTAACTAGGTTAAGAATAACAAATAATTCAAGCTTATTAAATAGTTAAATAATTAAGCCCACCAATAATGAGCATATGTTATTATGTTATATAATAAGTTTATTTAGAGTGTGAGCATGTTTATCATGTATATCACATCAATAACCATCTAAATTTTATTCAACTCCTATTCAATAGCCATTTTAAATTTTAAACTCACATGGCACTTTGAGATGGATAAATCATGCATGAATCATGCACATGATTAAGGATAACTAGGTTAAGAGTTTAATGTAAGGACATGTTAAAGATAATAACATGGTTAAGGATCATTAAATAGTCCAACTTAAAGATAAACTTACTAAGTTAAAGATAACAGCTCAATTAAGATTTATTAAATAATTAATTTTAGCTTTAAATATAAACTCACCATGCTAAGGATAACAATTAAATTAAGATATCAATTTAGGAATAAACTCATCAGATTAAGTATCATCATGTTAAGGATAACAATTGAAATTAAGGATATAACTTAAAAATAAATTCATTAAGTTAAAGATAACAACTAGATTAAGTTAAGCCTAAACATAGATAAACTTAAGACCATCAAATTAAATAAAACTAAGTTAAAGGTCTTTTAATTAATAGATTATTATTAAATAATTAAGGTCACCAATACTAGTCTTGTATAGTTTATTCAATATTCTATGTGTTTGTGTCAAATCACCCCATCAACAACCACACTAATGCTAAACTCACATGGCCTCATGAAATGGACACCCGAAATCCTAAACCCACAATCACAATTGATCTTATATAATAAATTTATTATGTATGTGTGTGATCAACACCCATCCAATAACCATCCTAAATCATAAACTCACATTGGCACTATTAAAATATGAATCAAACACAGGTAATGCATAACCATGCATGGAATATATAAAATAGGTATTTAAGAATAAAATTTATCAAGTTAATGATAACAACAACTGAGTTAAGGATCCAACTTAGTAATAAACTCATCAAATTTAAAATAATAATTAGGTTATAGATCCAATTTGGGATAAACTCACCAACTTAGGTAAACCTAGAAAGTTAAGGGTTCAGTCAACTTAGAAATAAATGCACAAGGTTAAGAATTTTTAAATATTTAGCCTAGCTTAAAGATAAATTCATCATGTTGAACCCCATTGCTATTCTTAATATGGTGAGTTTTATTCATAAGTATTCTTAATATGGTGAGTTTATTCATAAGTTATTAATTGTTTATCCTTAGGGTTGGGTCTAGCTTAATATAAACTCACCATGTTAAGAAAACAACTAGGTTAAGAGTCATTAAATAGTTAAGCCTAGAAGAGAGACTGAGAATAAACTCACCATAATTGGGTTAAAGATCCAGCTTAGAGATAAATTCACTAGTTAAGAATAATAACTAAGTTAAATATTTAATTTAGGATAAACTCATTAGGTTAAGAATAATAATTAGGTTAAAAAAGATTCATTAATTAATATTAAATTAAGCCCACCAACAATGGACAAGTGTTAGTCCTTTCAGAATTTTATGTACATGTAATTATATATGTATTGTTTAATGTTTGGTGGTGCTCTTTATAAAGCATAAAACATCAATTAGTGTTATTGTTTCACTTCATGAACTTAATTACACTTAAAATTGTTTTAATGGATTTCTCAATAGTGAGTGCTTCAATTATTGCAATATCATTCTTTATTATTTTATCAATGGTGAATTTTTTGATCATTAATAACTATTGTTATTGTTTTTGAAGTAATAAACTTTTTAATCATTGGTAAAACTATCATTTTTTTTACGAGGTCATTAATAAATCACTTTATTAATTCTTTTATCAACATAATTTAGCCTTGAAATTATTATTTAATATGATGTTTCCATTTGTTTATCCTTTGTTATTTTTTAATGGAAATCTTTTCATTATATGTAAATTGTCTTTTATTGTTTTTTTTCTTTTTCTTCCTATTTATGATGGATTTACTTTTCAATGTATAAAATATTTATGTATATATCCACTTTTTATTGCAAAAGACACTTTTAATTAATATCATTTTTAATTAAAATTTATTTAATAGGTGTTTAGAGTGTTTTAGATAGTTATTGTCAAGTGAAATATTATGTTATTTGATATCATTTATGTCCTTATTTAAAGTTGTGGATGCAAAATGATAAATAGGATATATTAAGTAACTTAGGTGGAGAAGTATAATATACAAATAGTTATAAATTTTCATTTCATTTTTTATGTTTCTTTCAAAAAAGTTCTTTACAACTTTACTACACTAAGTCTTTATTTTTTCTTCTCATTAAATAATATGTCACTCACACATGCTCTACTCCAGAGCATTTCCATTTTAATAGGAACTAAGGTGATTTTTCTCTTGATAGAGTGTTTTTTGTGTTGCATAATGAAAGAGTTGGTATGTTGTTTGTCCACCTACACGAGGAGCTCATGTAGATTTACCAAGAAGAGGAGGAGTTGTACCTAATTGTGCAATGTTGGCACCAGCAATAGTAGCTCTTAAAAGAGTCATCTTGGATGAAGAAGAGGCCTTGACACTTGTGAAAGCAAGCACATGAGAATTACATGATGAAGTTCATGCCCAATATGCTAATTAGCTTGAAAGTCATCTTTGTAAAATTGAATGATGATATTTTGCTCAAAGTGAAGAGTAAAATATATCTGATCAATAACTATCAAGTGTTCTCAGAAAAGTGCAAATCAATGTAATATAATGAATTATAAATTTTATGTATCAAGTGTTTTATAATTCTATTTACTTTTCCATATTAAATAATTTGAAACCCAAAATATCATGATTGTTTACAACCCTTTTTAAAATATAATATGAGGGATTGTTTGGTTAAGCATATAAACTTTGCGAGAAGCAGAAACACTTTTCTAGAGTGAATTTGTTTTGAACATTGTGACATGGTGAATGATAGCATAACAGCCCAAGTTCTATATGCAAGAAATCCTAACCCTATGTAGAACAAAGAAAGTCCATGGCGTAGGACAAGAGGAGGTGGTCAAGCTAGAACCAAATAGAGCATGTAGGGGTTGTGGAAGTTCTTTAAGGCAAACTGCAACACAACACAACCACAAGAAGATTTGACATTTAATGTCATGGATGTGATATGACTGTCCCTATTAGCTTTGGCTCAAACCCTTAACATATTATGCCTTGTCAATACATGTGCAGCTTACAACTTCATAGGGTGACGTGAACATGGAAGAGTCTAAAGAAACTATAGGTTCATTTAATGCCCACAAAAGTCTCAATCTATTTGTGCCCTCTCCTCTTTTATTCTTGACTCACGAAGCGAAAGATACCTAGCAATTCACTTAAGTGATTGAGAAACCCAAAGAGTGCTAACTATGTTAGTTTGGGTTAAAAATGGAGGTATATAATCAATAATAACTTTTTAGTATTGCCAAAGTTCCTTTATGTAGTGGTCATGTTCTTACTTTGAATAATGTTTAATACACATTATCCATAATAAAGAATCTCGTTTATGATAGAGGAATTGTTACTTTTTTAATTGTCTTATGTGTATATTAGTAATTTGAGAGGAGACTTAGTTGCACAAACATAATGACCTATATGAATTTAATTTTCATACGTGTTTAGACACTTCATAAGACTTCACTTAAGCTTTATAGCATGTGCCCATTCACATTTAATAGATGCTTAATTGTGGCATTCATGGTTAATGCATACAAACTATTTGATGCTTAGATATATGTCATGGCATAATATTATAAATGGTCTAGGCACACGTGTTCCACTTAGACCACAAAGTTGTCAAGATTATGTGCTTGACAACCAATTTGAAACTAAGCAACAATTTCCTTCTTCTTACTTTTGTATAAAATGCACCATCAAAGCTCGTTCATCCAAATATTTGTGGCAAATTTAATGGTGAAGCCAAGAGCTGGCATATTTGGTCCTTTACCATGTTCAACCAAGACAAATCATTCAAATCGATGGCCAACAACACTTAAAGACTTTGCATATGGATTTCCTAACAGTATGCATGTATGAGATCATATAAAGCCTATTTAATTTGCCCAGACACCTAGTTCCATCTTCAAAACCTAGAGGTTGTTTCATGTAAATCTCCTCATTGAGATTGCAATATTAAACAAAAGCGGTTTTGACAATACTCAGATGCAAATGCAATTAGAGTTTAAATGTTGGTAAGCTTGACAATAGGTCAAAATATTTCATTGTAGTTTACACTTAGAATTTGTGTATATCTTTGTGCAACTAGACATGCCTAATACCTTTTTATTGAGTGATTTATTATATACCCAACGGCATGCAATTGTGTTTCTATCCTTGGGTGGATTAACCAAGTTGCAAGTTCTTTTGTTAGAGAAAGATGTTAAATGTTTTAAAGTTCATGAGGAATTTTCTTCTTGTATGAAGTGTGTGGTATATGATTTTGAATTTGACAACTGCACATACTACTTCATTCTAAAGAGGTTGGAAGTTTTAAAAAAATGAATGAAGTACGAACTACACATTCATAACTAAGATGAGACATTGTTTTGTTAAGGCTTATATAGGCAAGTTAGAAGTCTTCAAATGTTATGAATGTATACTCTTCGTTCTCTTATCTTTTTGTATATTTGCTTTAGCTACAAACTTCCTTAGTGCAAAAAGTACATGTGACTTGCAATGTAAAAAGAAAGCACAAGTCCATCCACTATGAATGTCATGAAATATCGTTTCTCTTGCCTAGATTGTGTTCTCGTAAACCTAAAATGGTACGAAAACATATATCGCTAAGACTAATATATATATACATAGATAGATAGATATGATATTTGCAGATTATTGATAATTCAAAAACCTAAGTATATTGTGAAAAATAATTTTAATAATACCTTCATAGTATGAAATTTTATTAAATTAAACAAATATAAAAAATATACATATATACCATAGTGAAAACTCTTTTAGTTATCGTACTTACTTCTTTTGAACATGTTTTTCTTTTATAAATACATAAATTAAATAAATTATATAAACTAATAACTATGTATACTATGGTTATATAAATTATATGCAAAGTTGTAAAATTTCAAACATCAATACCACCGATTCTCTTTTCATCTTTTAACACTATATATACATCTTTTTTATTTAATAAAACTACTTAGGTATCCACAACAAAAACGTGGCTTACATTAACTGTAATATAAAGTTTTTACGCCCCTATTTTACCGTATATATATATGATACAAATTAAATAATAAAACATCCTTGAGTGCACCAAGATATTATATACCTATATAAAATGTGAACTCCCGGTGGTATATACTTGTTGGAAGAAGGCAATAGTTCTTCTGTGTTAGTAGTTCACATGGATGATTGTCTACTTCACTACAACAAGTTGGACTTTCAAACAAAGTCCATATTTAAAACACAATACATGATAATAAATCTTGGTGAAGTCCCTCAATTGCTTGGCAGGGAGGTCTCTTGCAATACTAATACATGTTCTATAAACAAGTTTCATGGACAAGCTTCTTCTCATGTTTCACACACAACGAATTGTAATAGTGTGCCAACCCCAATGGTTACAGGTGTGAAGGATTCCATTTCCAGATATCAAGTTATATTAGTCACTCGTTGGTGGTTTACTATATGCCTCCACATTCACACAAAATGATGAGCACAAAATAAAATGTAACTTTTAACATACTCAACATGGATTGGGTAGGATGCTGAGGCAACCCGCATCTGGTATGTGTTACATGCTAGTATGAGTTCCAAGGTTACATCATGGAATAACAAGAAACAATCAATTGTGCCCCTGTCTAGTACAGAAGCTGAGTATGTCACTGTAAAAGAGGAGATTGTTTGGCTTAGGCGACAGAAAGAAGCGTTCATCTCTCTCTATATATGTTGTTGTACCAAGAATATGAGATTGTTTGGCTTAGACAACAGAAAGAAATTAAAAATTACACACACACACACACACCACACACACACACATATGAAAACCAACTACATGTATATACTTGTAGTGTTTATTTAAGTTGAATATATTAATTTTTCTTTTAGAAGACCTCATTCTGTGTCTCTTGTGAAACCTTTGGACTTCCAAGGAGTTTATATCAAATTTACGAGGAAATTATTATAAAACATTAGTAAATATTAAATACATTAGTAAATATTAAATCCAGCTTATCTTGTCGGTAAGAAGTTAATTATAGTCAATGCAAGAAGATTCGACCTGTACAACATAGAGAATTAACATATTATATTAAAATGAAGATTGTTGTTCGATTTGAGTGATATTAAATATAAATAATTATAAAACTTAATCTAAAAACCCACTACTAATCAATAATATAAAAGAACATTCAAATAGTTTTTTTTTCTTAAAATTTCATAATGATTTTGATGTCAACGCGTAGCTATATCCAACCGTTGGTGATGGTGACACTACACCAATATATACAAATAAATTGATATATATTTTGTAAATATTATGTTTAATATACTTTATATATATATATTTCTGTGATATATCACATATAAATGGAAGTGTATATATTATATTATATACATATAATATGTTTAAGCAGACACGTTTTTGGGATACACATTTTACTGTATTTTGTCATGTAGAATATACACTATCATAGTTTAATTATTTTTAACATATTTTAACTATTTGTGTGTATATACATGTGTATATGAGTACACACACACACACATATATATATATATCGATAATCTTTGTCTAGTTATTTATTGTGGACTGAATGATGTGTGTGTATGTGTATACAATTGTGATGTGTTACCGGGCTACCAACCAACCAAGTTTTATTTGTTATGAATGAAAGCTACACGTACATGCCACGCAAACATATACAAATAATATTTAATTATCATCTAATTAAGTATTATTATTTAAGTTCAATATATTATTACATTCTTTGTCTCATGTAAAACCTTTGGACTTCCGAGGATAAGAGAATATTTATTATAAACATTAATAAATTATAACAGCAGCTTATCTTGTCGGTAAGATTCAGTAGCAAATATAGCATTTTGAGAAGGTTTTATCTGTTTATAATATAGAATGTATTTAAAATATAAAATTATTGTTTTTAAATACATTATACAAAATTAAAGTTGAACTGTCATTAAAATTAATGGTTAGATTATTGTACGTAGAATAGAGCACACAGACAGTGCACGACGTATAAGAATTATTAAATGTAAATAATTTCGTAACTAATTAACAAAACAGTTATCAAGCAAATAAAATATATATCACAAAATTCATTAAAAACAAAAACTTAGTAAAATAATTTGTTAAATCAACTAATTAAATTATAATTACTTTTAATGCTATTAACTTTATAATTAATGTAAATAATATATTTAATATTAAAATTTGTATAACAGGTGATAAGAAACTAAGTATATTTAATAGTCCTATATATTTGTACGTTTAGTATACTATGGGTATGTGTATACCATACCTTTAGTCACTTTTAGTACTAATTCTATATGGTCATTATTTTTTAAACAAAGTTTATAATATATAATATATTTTATATTCATATATACATACATCTTATGTATGTATATATGAAGGTGGAGAATAACCTACTTCCATCTTAAAACGTACACATTTTATTTAAACATTTTGTACATGTTATAAATAACGAAATAATTAATTGTCTTATAATTATCATTTAAATGATATCTTATAATAAAGACATACTCTTAAACATTACCTCATTGCTATTTAAATCCCTTTATTCAAAACATATACGATTGTTAGTTTATAAATAAAAGTTTAAAATCTAATAAATTTAAACCATTAAATTAACATATTATATTCAAATATCTTTTATCAAAACATCAAATATTATTATTACTTTTTAAAAGGTTAAAGAAGGCTCAACTATTGATAATTTAATATATTTTAAACTTATATTTATTTAGATTTTATTAATATTTATTTATTTCAATTTAAAATTTAAACCATCTGATTAAAGCACATTCTCACCGGTTTTTAAACCCCTTTCCACATTTATTATCAAATTAAGTCTACTATAAAACAAGAAAAAAAATATAACAAATGTAGTTCAGTCCATCTCATGGTCGAAAAGAAATTTAAAAGATTTATTACATATTAAACATAATATTTTAAAAGTATATTAAAATAATATTTAAAATAATCCAAAGATTAAAGATTATGCTTATGTTATACATAATTTTTCTGTATTTGTGTAACATAATATTTTTTTTCTGTGTATAATATTGTAATATACTTAGTCCAATCTATATATGAATCACGAAGTCAAAAAGCATCAGCTATATATTACAATATGTATAGCATATATATGTGTCTCTTTGCACGTGTGTGTGGGGACGTTATATATTAACTAATTATGCATAAATTATACTATTCAATTTGAAAAGATTGAACAAATGCACGAGTCATATTCTATATAATATATAACATAAAAAGATGCCTATAGAGTCAACTATACTACAAATTCTTTTCATTGTCAACCTCTAGTACTAGGCTAGAATGTTATACGCGTCTTTTATATATTTAATATAATAAATTAATTAATTTAGTATTATTATTAACATATACATGCATATGTGTTGTGTTGTATTCTTTAAACTATAATAAACAAAAAAATAGTTAGTCAACATAGAAGTTATAAGCAACAAAACAAATAAAGACCTTGAAATTCGAATATCAGGATATTCTTTGAATAAACTTAAATATGGAGAATATTTCTTTCTATTGGTACATACTACCCGTAAAGCCCTCATCTTTCTAGCCTCTCTCTTTTACATACACGCACACACACGTGTCACCATGAATACGTTATGTTTTGAGAGGATCACGGGACTCTTGTAAGTGCATTTGAATATGACATCGAAATCTAGTGGCTTTCAGCTGCAGCTAGGACTAGATGAAAGCAATATATATATATATATATATATATATTATATATTCGAGTGTCTGTAACTGGTCCCAATATATGACAAAGCTTCCATGCATGATAAGCATGATCCGACTCTTTTGACACAAAGTGCACCAGTACATACATATGTACTCCCAATATACACAGCATTCTGAACGCACGCACACACACATACGGAAGAACAAACGAGCACGCATGCTACTAGAGCATAACTTTTGAAGAGTCCATTTCATGTTGTCTCATTTGCCGCCGCTGTTCTGTCTCATTTCAATTCAATCTTTGGTCATTTTCATCTGTGTTTGCCATTTCAGTGCACGCTGTCGTGCGTGTGTTGTCAAGTTGCGTGTGTACGAGTCCAAAGAATATTCTTATCCTATGAGAGTATATTCTTCGCATATACCTTGCTATAACAGTGGAAGTTGATAGCATGTGATGTGTTCTATTGACCGGGTACACACACCACACATGTATACACATACACATGTTGGATTGTTTACATCCATGCAGGTTGTTAACACAGCAAAGATGTATGTAAATATATAATGTCCACCTAACATAGTCAACGTTTAGAACAAACAACAAGCATATCCAGGATATATTAGATCTTCACATTTGTCTATGAAGCATATATAAAAAATTCAATATATAGTAGACACGTATTAAGCAAGTGCTTAATAATGAAAACCTAATCATAAAAACGTATAATTTACTCAAAGTGCTGGCTATATACAATTCGTATAAGAGGTATCAAATCCCTTGTGCAAGATACACGGGAAACTTGCAGCATCATTTGGACATGTGTGTACACACACGTAGAGTGTGCTTACGGGCATGCACAATGCGTGCGTGAGGTGTGTATGTGTACCTTTCATAGACCTTGTTTGTTGGTTTGAAACACCCCCAACATTTTTAAACAAGGCTTGTCACCAAAACAACACATGTGTATGCACATGTATAATATGTGTATATTTTACCATGTTTGTTTTATCAACTCCATATCACAGTATCCCAAATGGCCCAAAACCCAGTGGCAACAATCCCATAGAATCCCATGATTCCCATCCTATTGTTGACTGCACGGCATAGGTGTATACGCATCGGACTAGTGGACATGCATGTATTTAGAGGTGTACACTGGAAAGAAGATGATTAAACGAGATTAAAGGAAAATGGCGGGAGATTAGTTGGCGCCGGCGGATAGTGGCGGTAAAAGTGGATAAGGTGAAAAGCGAAAGGTGATTCCCCTTGTTACCTCGAGCCGTGGGACTGTAGATTCCCGTTATTAACCTTGCCGGGATTTCTGGCGGCGGCACTAAATTACTGGCACGGGAAAGCAGCCGGCCGGTGAGATGACGTGGCGGCCGTAGCAGGACAACCATCCAGGCAACGTGAAAGGTCAACCAACTGCAGTACGTTGGCCAACCGTTCGTACTTAGGTGGCCCTTCCTGTCAGACCCGTCCGTTAAATTTAAACATTTTCCGTTACCCTTAATTAAGAAATCCCGATGAGTGATTAATGTGTTGGGCTGCCGCTAGTTGACGGCGATAACTGACGGACGTTAATTGGCGGCGCCGCTACACTTCCCAGTGTGAAGAACACAACGCTCTTAATGGATGCGTGTTCTTTTTAAGGGGCGGCTCGTGTTCATTTCAAGGGCACGCCCTTATCCATTTGCACAGACACACATGTTTCCATTCAAGAATCCCTTGAATTAGGAGCTCTTGGGATTTCTTTCTCGTATTTCTTCTCGTTCCCTCTCTCAGGAATTTCACGGATTTTCAACATGGAGGAGAAATCTGCGTCTTCTTTCGCAAGCATCCCAGCGTATCTGGGAGCGGTATCGCAGACGCATTCCCGACTCAAGGAGCGGATGTTCTCGACGTGTACGCTGAGCCAGGAGATGAACGAGGTCCGAGCTAGGTCCGGAGCGGAGATGCGGCGGAAGCTCCGATGGTATGATCTAATCGCAATGGGGATGGGCGGCATGCTAGGCGCAGGCATCTTCGTGAGTACAGGTGAAGCGGCCAAGAACTATGCTGGACCATCGGTTGTTCTTGCTTACATTGTGGCCGGTATCTCGGCGCTACTCAGCGCTTTCTGCTACACGGAATTCGCTGTTGAAATGCCTGTCGCTGGCGGTGCTTTCAGCTATCTGAGAATTACATTCGTAAACTCTCTTGTTCTCGCATCTTTTCTCCGAAATCTGCCTGTTCTTCTCTAAAAACTGCATTGTTCTTGAGATGTTCTGTATCCCGTGAAATCCGGTGTTTTTGCGGTCTTCTTTATAAAAACTCGTGTTTTCTGTGTGGAAATCATTGTTCTCTGTAAAACCTTGTGTTTTCTGATGTTTTCCCGTGCAATCCGGTCTTCTTGAGGTTTGATGTGAAATAAATCGTTGTTTTAGTCCCTGTTCCTTGTAAAAAATCAAATTCGAGATGTTCTATGCAAAGGTCGTGTTTTGATGCATATACACTGAGTGTGTATATGTATATAGCTCAGCACTCACACATACGCAAAACACGCATTTCTTGTAATCGTCTAATTAACGACTGTTTAATCTTGTAGGGGAGTTTGCGGCATTCTTCACGGGAGCAAACCTTCTCATGGAATACGTACTCTCAAACGCGGCCATTGGAAGAAGTTTTACGGCATATTTCTCAACAATCTTCGGAGTACAACACGTAGATTCATGGAGAGTTAATATATCCAATCTACATCTCGACTTTGCTGCCGTAGCCTTGCTCATTTTCATCTCCATTGTTCTATGCTACAGGTAAACATGTGTGCGTGCGTGCGTGTGTGTCTATATATTAATATATATATATATTATAATATATATATATATATATATATATATAGTTATATGTTGTAGGTTGATGTTTATCGTTTCAACTTTCGTGCTAAAGACTTCTAGTTGATGTCCTGCAAGTGGATAGGATACACAAGCCTTGATTGGTCTCTTTAGAAACTGTTTTTTCCGTTAAATTTTGCCTTGTTTTGTCTTTCCCATGTCATGCTGATCCCAGTTTTTGGGAATCCGAGCAGCTAATTCAATCCCTTCCTCTCTTGTGCTTAATTATTTAAACTCTAGTTTAATAATAATGTATTCTGTGTGGCATATATAAACTTGTATATATTACAGCACAAAGGACAGCTCAATCTTCAATATGGTCGTGACAGTAGCACATGTATTGTTCATTGTGTTTATCATAGTGGCGGGATTCGTAAAGGGAGACGTTAGAAACTTCACCACACCCGGACATGCGGACAGTGCATCCGGCTTCTTTCCTTATGGTGCCCGAGGTAAATTCAAATATAACGTAGCATAACGCATATTAACGTATGTAACGGAATTAATTAGCATAACATTGTGTGTTTAGGTGTACTCAATGGCGCCTCCATCGTCTACTTCAGCTACATTGGCTACGACGCTGTTTCCACGTTAGCCGAGGAGGTCGAGGAGCCGGTTAGAAAGAATATTCCGATTGGTGTGTCCGGTTCCGTATTCATCGTTTCCGTACTCTATTGCCTCATGGTGCTTCCTTAACCATGTTGGTCCCTTATGACATGGTAAGCTCGTGTATATTATAAACTATATTATGTAGTATGATATGCTAAGCTTATCTCCACGTGGTTAAACTATTCGTGTCAATATAGTACACACCCGCACACACATTGTTGTTGGAGTGAGTTTATACACTGTAACAGATAGATAAGGATGCCTCGTATCCGAAGGCATTTGAGAGAGCAGGGATGAAATGGGCAGCAAAGCTGGTATCGATAGGTGCAAGCTTAGGAATATTCACCTCTCTTCTTGTTGCCATGCTCGGACAGGCTCGTTATTTATGTGTAATCGGACGCTCCAACGTGATTCCTTATTGGTTTGCCAAGGTGAATCCGCACACAGGCACCCCAATTAACGCTACAGCCTTCCTAGGTAAATAGAATGTTTTACACACATCATGGCTTACACGTGTGCGTGCGTGCTTGCCTGCGTGCGGTACTTATATATAGTTTAATAATATTGCAGGTATTTGCACAGCATCGATAGCACTGTTTATAGACTTGGATGTACTACTCAACATGATATCGATAGGCACGCTCTTTGTATTCTATATGGTGGCAAACGCACTCATCTACCGTAGACACGTTGTTCGGAAGATTACTAACCCATGGCCAACGATTGTGTTTCTTCTACTGTTCTCCAGCTCGGCAATTGGATTTGTCACATTTTGGCACTTAAACAGGTAGTTAGTATTGAACAATATATAAAGTCTTGTATTTACGATTGAACATAACTCTACAACTAAGTATTCAACAAGTCTAACAGCACGCACGCGCGCGCGCGTATACCTTGTGTGATATATCATTTGTTTCATAACTTATACTGATCGTATACAAATAACTAGAAAACTCCTTGTACATATACTAAATTATTGATATGCACATGAAACAGTGAATTATCGTGGTGGGGATTGGTATTCTTTAGTGTTTCCTGCGTACTCCTAACAATGATCTTTTGGTGGAAAGTACCGGAGGCACATCGACCACAAGGTATATATGATATATACATATAATTAAATATATCCAACTATATTAATGTTTAATGGTCTTATCTATTAATTATATAACGGACCTTATTCTATGGGAAAAACATACATACGTATATACGTGCGTGACTAACTATATTATGTTTAATGTAGTTATAATTCTAATATAATTAAATAACATACAGATTGGGGAGCTCCAATGATGCCATGGTTAGCTTCAGCTTCTATCTTTCTCAATGTTTTCCTGTTGGGGTCCGTGGACTACAACTCCTACCGTAGATTTGGACTCTGGTCAATAGTGGTCGCTGTTTTCTACATTGTTTATAGCGTACACGCAAGTTTTGATGCTGAGAAATCTAAACCGAGAGATGTTGAAATGCAAATTCAACAACAAGAGGATGTAAAAATTTCCTCTATACAGTCTTCATAGGTGCGTATATATATTTATGTATATATACATATACGTGTGTACATATATATACTACTTTAATATAATTAGATACCGTCTTATCTCTTTCCGCATTTAGTATACGTCTTATCTTCATATCTTATATTATATATTAAATTGTAATAAAATAATCTGGAAACTTATACGTATCTTCTCACCCTGATTGAATCTTATCCTTACATATAGTTACACACCGATGGAGTTAATTACTACGAGTTTATTATTAACTTACATAATTAATTAAATTAACTTTTAGGTAATGTTTAAACAACGGCTAACAAGAACAAACTGTAAATTCTTTAAGTGTGGTTTAACATTCTGGGACGGAGTACATAGAGTTCGATTATTTGCTACTGAGGTCGGAAGACTTATATATAGTTGTTATTTGTACATATTTGTAATTCTTTAAATTTTAATAGTTTATTTTAATGTGTCACTGTGTAATAATGTCTCTCAAATCTTAAAACTTTGTTAATAATCTTAAACGTTTTACATAACACTTATTTAAGATAATTTCTTACACACACACACAGATTGTGCGTGCGTGCGTGCTTGTGCGCGTGTTGATTATGGACACCTGAAAACATAATATCCAAGTATATTTTACTTTTGTTAAAGTACTTAACATAGATATGATTCCTTGACTGCAACAAAAAATCTAGACAAGTACTAAGCATCTTAATATTTAATAATATTAAAGAGATTTAAAAATAAATAAAAACACTATTATATATATTAATTATAATTTATCAAGTTAATTTAAACTATCTTTAATCGATTCTTTAAATCATTATGTTGGCATCTCTTAATGTTTAAGCTAGCTAATGCTCATAAGAATAAAGCCAACACAAAGATATGAAGGAATCGTAAACGATATTAGTGAATTATTAGCACAGGAAATAATAAATAATGTTTATAATATTTATAATATACTTGTATATATATTTAATGATGATGAACGTTGACGGGGAAAAGATTGTTAAACTTTTTATAAAATAAAGAGAGTATTATTTTATTAAGTTGCAATAACATTGGTAAAGAACTATATGAAATGATGAATGTTTGAAATCAATGCTGTTAGAAACATTAAACAAAAGACAGAACTTTATCGACTTACCGTGTCGAACCTTTTATTTTTCAGAGATTTGATTTGTTTTTAAATTATATATTGAACTTATTAAAACGATCCCCTTCTTGTCTTTATGTTAAAAAAACGGGACAAGAGGCAATGGCATAAGAAAGCTATGATTACGGCTTTTATAGAAACTTACTTATTTTGGAAAACATTAAAGTAATATACATAAAATAAGTTTGTATAGAAATAATAATACATATACATATACTTCTGAAGCATATCATATCATATATATATATATATATATATGAGTAGTTTGTGTGTTTTGCCATAATTAATATTATTAAGGTATACTTACAAGCACTACTACTACACACACACACACCACACATATGACACATACAGACAGAGTGAACCATCCGGGTTATACTAAAAACCCACGTATCCTCCCTAGTTACATTACACTAGATACAATATGTAATAACAGTACACCATTAGTCATGCTCTAGACAGGGTATACAAGCTATAGAGTTTGTCATAGACATGGCCATGGTCATAGTCATGTTTATAGCCTTATATATTTGTTAAATGAACATGAATTAAAATCAATAGACATTAGAAACATATTTTATTTTTATTTTGTTCATTACTAGTATGGATGTTAAATATTTAATAATAATAATAATAATATCATATTATCAATGCTAACATTTTCAATCAAGTTCAATGGTGAAAGTAAAAGGTAGCAGTCTATTATCGCTAACATCTAGTATATATTAATAAAATTTGAAATTGAGATAGATTTTAAATCATTTAATTAAGATATACTTATATATGCCTTATTCAAAATTAAATCTTATACTTAAGTGTTAAATACAAATTAATTAAAAATTAATTTAATTATTGTTTGTTATTATGATTTTTAACTTATACCTATGAGTTACCTAGTTAGTTTTAATCTATTTTTGCTTGTTGAGTATATCATTTTTCTATGATATATAGAAAAATATATAAGTACTTAATGTTTTCATCCCTCACACATGTTGTAGTAAATAATACATGTGAGTAATTTGTCATATATATACCTATGAAATCCTTTTGTATATCCACAAGTTTTAAAAATTATTTATTACCTCCTTAAACTTCAATTTAAAACCTCATCCATTTTAATAAAATATATCGTTAATGTTTAATGTATTGATGTTCAACATATGTCAAAAAAGAATATATTGCACATCAATCACACCGTTGCATGTGTAAGATAATTAATTCTAAATCAATATTAAAAATCTATCAGATTTTAAATAATTATCATTAATATAAAATATTTAAATAAATGATATGTCCTTCTGTACAATATAGTTTTCAAAAAATATACAAATATATTTCAATAAAATATTGAAAAATTTCTATCATTAACATTTAATTTGAATTATAAACAAACACTATATAAGAATTGTTAATTAGATCAAATTAAAATATTTGTTGATCAAACCTATAACATAATGTCTAATTATGATTTTAAAATATAATATAAAATATTTAATTGTGATAAATTGACATATTAAATTCACTATGGACTTGACATATAATTTTCTTTTATGGTAAATAATTGTTTATATATATTAATATATAAACAATAAACTTGCTGATGATTAATATTATATGTGAAAATTTAAATACTTACTAAAAATATCAAAGTGTCATAAAAAATAAAAATGTAATAATGTTTTCTATAACATTTACAAAAATGCCATTCATAAAAACTAAATATTAAAATCACATATTGGCCCAATGTATTAACCATTAATTTGGTTAGAACTTAACGATTGTGTTATAGAAAATAGTTAAGTTGGCTAAAATACTTAATAAATTTTACAACTTATGTAACCAACATTCAAACACACTTTGGTTATGCCTTGGTATTCCTTTGTAAAATTATTAAAATGTATGAAAAGTTATAACATATTCGAGAGCGAGTATTAACTTTGTTAAAATTATTAATTTTTTATAAAATGATTTAGTAAAAACTTTTCATATACCATTATTTAATATTTAAGGTTCTTATAAGATGACTTGATCTTAGTTTAAGTTTTGATGTACTTAAGTTAAAAAATGTTTCAAATTTTAAAACATGTGGAACATATGTCATTAAAGGAATGAATTTATCTAAGAAAAGGAAATTTCTAGTGACATCTAAATGTGTCATTAACTCTTCTCTAATTTTGATGTAGTTGCTTCCTTTTTGAATTCTCATAATGCTCAACTTTATGAAGCCTCCATTTTCACAAGAACATATCCCAATCCGTTTGAAGGCCATACCAACCCAACAACAACAATCTGTAGCTTCTTTGATCCTTGTTAGTCAATGCCCCTCTAATTTTTTACACTACCGCATATAAAAAGTATACTTTGATTAAAAAACATAATCAACCCTTTGTTTAAAACATATATGCATATATTGAACATGAAAAAAAAGAAACCTTTTTTTCTGCGTACATTGTTTCAATGCAGCCTTAGGAGTGAAGTCCATGTGACATATACATATATATATAGATGCAGATGCATGTAGACACTATTGCATGTATATATATATATGTGGGCTCATTAAAATAAAGAGCATTGGCCCGTGGAAGGAGATCATGTTTTCATTAAATTTCTTAAAGTAGAAAAACTTAATCCAAAGAGAATGCAAATTATGGAGGTGAATGAGAGCAACAATGATGTAGTGGAGGTAGTCGAAGTTGAATAAACTCAGGTGTTCCTTTTTTGTTTTTTGTAGTTTCTTTTTTATTCATTTTTTTTTTCATTATTCAATAAGAAATGTTAAAGCATGAGAGAGTCTCATTTACATTTCAACTTTGCTCTATCTTCATCAACTGAAAAATATAAATAAGATATGAAGGAATGACAACGAATTTTAAGGACAGAGAATAGAAAAGAAAAAATTGAGCTGATGTCTTACGATGAGGGTCAAAAGGATGTCTTCAAGATTTGGTGTCATGATTGTAAAAAAGTTTTTGGTGGAGGCAATAAACGAGATGTTTAGAATAATTTCCACTGTTCACACATTAGAATAGTAAGACATTTGAAGAAGTTAGCTAAAGATTAAAGAATGAGAGTAATGATAGTTTTAAGTGTGATGCTAGTGGCTCTAGAAGTAAAGACACTTCAAAGGAAGACAATGAAGGTGACAAGCAGGAGATTCTTGAAGAGAAGATTTGTAAAGCACTAGCTCATGTCAACGAATGTTCAAAGAATATGACTTGCAACTTTGAATTATACAATGAGATAAAGTACACAATTGAAAAGGAAGTGTACGTCCAATGTTATACTGATTACAAACTCTTGTCTTTATTTCCTTGCATTGGTATTTGTTCCTTTTGTTTTTTTGTTCCATAATATTGAGCTTTTTTTTTATTTAAGAAACATAGAATGCAACATTCTTGAACATTGCAAGTCAAACAAGCACATTAAAGCAATTGTAAGTTTTGGTAAGGACATGGATGAGAGGACAATGAAAGTGGGAAGGCCTCTAAAGCCAACTCCAATTTATCCTTCAATTAAATGTTACTTTAAGAAAGGTAAGTATTCTATCTTTTTATTTTTATTTTTTTGTTAGATTTTCAACTTTTGTCAGTGGAGTTGGTAGTAGCAACTCCATTGGAGAAGCACAAGTAGGAGGGCATTTACTATAGAGTGAGTAGCTTTACTTTTTGGCTGTTTAATTTTTATGTTATCACAAAGTGAGTAGCTTTTCTTTTGGCTGTTTAATTTTTATGTTATCACAGGAGCCGAATTATTGATGAAACTTTATTACGGCTTCCACTTAAACTTAGTTCAATATGGTAGCTGGAGTAAGAACGTGAAGTAGTTCTTAGATGACATTAAACCAAGAGCTAGGTGGAGAGGAGAGCCTCATTTGAACGTGGCCTTCATAGACCAAGTCGGGGATGTAGTTATTGTGGAAGGTACTTCCGACATAATAATTGCCTAAGAGTAACAACAAGTAGGTTCAACAATTGGATGTGTAGGAATGTGCTAGCATTCCTTATGAGCAAGACTTTTACAATAGAGTCTACTGTGTCCATTTTGGGAAACTATCAGTGGACGAGAAGAGAGGATCTAGACATGGAAAGTCAGGATTACCCCAAGGATTCTACACAAATGCAGAAGCTCGTGCAGCAATAACTTGTCAAGAAATTGAATTTAGAAGGTTAAAGACACACTTGTGGAAGCAGGCTTGTATAATAGCACAAAAATCCATGAAGCTGCAAAACTTGCGAGAAAATTTGCATGAGTCAGCAAAGAGAGACATTGCCAAGTTCTTTTGAGATGTTGTTCAAGCTTTGGGAGACAACATGTTCAAGGGTTAAGAAAGGTGCTTATTGTTGGTGAAGGACATCATAAAAAATATTGGATGACATCCTCAAGGTAAGAGATGGTTGCAGTCCACAAAGGAGACCTTCATGGCCATTGACATACTCAGTGGCAAGAAAATGCATGAGCTCATAACATGAAATTTCTTAGGTCCTTCCTTGTCAACCAACAAGCGCTTGGAGAGAAGTTCAATAAGATTCGTGACTAGGATGCAAGAATAGTTATTTGACTAGCTAGCAACTATATATAGTAGATTGGTCGGTGAACATAGAGGCCAAGTTCTAGTTTATATTGCCGAGGACGAAACAAGAATAAAGTCATTAGTGTTGTGGCAGCACAAGACATATACATTACTTGGCTTTTGTGGCAAAAAGGACAAGCATACATGTGAAGCAAATTTCCAAGTTGTTGTTGGTGAAGGAGAGGCTCTGATGTTTGTGAGAATGTCTTCAGCAAGGTTGGCTCTCAACCACAATTTGAGGAACTTATAACGGTGGCCAATTTATTTGAGCTATTGGGAACATGAATCGGATAGTAGAGTTGAAGACAACAAGGAATATATTTATACCATCAAGACATAGGAGGTAGGAATGCATTTGGTCAAAGTTGAAGGAGGATTTTTGTGGACATCAGGTTGAGCTTTGCAATTTATGTGATTATAGTGGAGTTAAGACAAATGAAGGACTCATTCAAGCATTGAAAAGCAGCTTGGTTGCAGCACAAGAGAAGTGTGAAACTCTTGATATGAAATCGACAACTTCACTAAAGTGTCCAAGAAAGTCATTGTTAATGTTGGTGATGAAGCTGATAGTCAAAATCAAGATAGTGATGACATTATAGATCTAGATGACTTCAAGCTCAAGAAGAACAAGCAACTACAATGGAATTCCTACGGGCATTTTCTAATGAGGAAGAGTCACATGAAGATGGACATGACCATGAAAAAATTAGCACTTTTGTTCTTGTTGATGGAAACACAAGTTTTTAAGAGGACTTTGGTGAGTAGGTTGAATGACAATTTTTTTCTGAGCAAAGACAGGCTTACCAAGGTTCAAGCTTCTAGTTATCCAAAAGAAGCAATTATTTCAGCAATACAAGTCATAACATATCTATTGGTAGTGATCTGGGGGTATTTATGAAACTGAACAACCTCAATGATGTAGCAACAAGACAAAATGGATGGTGGCTTGGTCAATAGTGAAGATCAACAGTAAAAAAATCAAGTAACCACAAAGGCTTCATTGATCTCAACAACATGCCAACAAATACAAGAGTCTACCTCATTTGGTATCGTGAAGTTGAAGCAACTATCTATAATTATGACCTTCATGACTATAAAGCAGTGGACCTCGATTCCATTATCGCGCAAGTTTGTTTAACATTTGATCCAACAACGAAACGGTGAGCTAAATGCAAGATTTGTTTTTCCTCACATATTTTGTTGTAGGTACTTTTTACATGAAGGTGATAGATGAGAGTTAGACACTTTTGTTACATCCTTTCAAAAAGTCACTAGAACCTCCTAGCTGCCAACAAAATAAAAGATAATTCACATAAGAGTTAGTCTCTTCTTACATTTTTCAAATATGCTACTTAAATAGGTATTATTAGCATTTTTTTTCATTATTGTATATTACACAAGAGGTTTGAACAATTTATTTTTTTCCATATATACAAAGGTTAACTTTGCCTTTTTCTTGTGTATACAAGGATTTTTTCTTAGGCCACATGTGCAAGTGTTTCCAACTTGATATAAAGAGTGAAGTCCCTGTGGTATATGTATCAATGAGATATTATTTCAAGGTTATTAAGTTTTAAATGGATATCTCACAAGTTACATGATATACAATCTTTTAATATATAAATGTGTTTTATGTATAAAGGCACGTGTATATGTATAATAAGTAATATTTGTATTTTAATGGAATTTAAATAAATTTTGCATACATATATATTTTATTTATTTATATATTTACTTTTCATAATCTTCATATTTAATACATAACCATTAATTAACACACATATGTTATTTTAAATTTATATGCAAATTATAAACTTATATTACATAAAGAAAACATCTATGTTATCTTATAATTTGAAAATATGTTTCTATGACTCTAACAAATTACATTTAAATTTATATATAATTAAAGTTGTTATTATATAAAAATAGGTTTTTGTAAGTGATGCAATAATATTAAAAAATGAATCAAAATAGAAATTATGAATATACATCTTTATATATCATATTAATTTTATATGTACTTGTGTATAAATTAAATATTCAAATGTTGTATATTAGTTTCATATACTCATGTAATGTTGATTCATAAAAAGTTTTATCTCAACCCCACAATAAAATGTGATAATTAGTTTTTTACTTAGACTAATGTATACAGAGTGTAAATGGTATTCATTTTTCCAATCAAGTTTTTTTATTTGTTATTATAGTAGCTTGTTCTTGGACATTTATTAAATTTATTCACCAAAGTAATAATATAACTTAAAAAATATTAATTATTAAATTTAACATTAATATTACTAGCTTACTTATTATTTTATTCATTTAATTTTATTCATCACATATTATATTATAATATTATATATTAAAATTACATAAAAAACATATCAATTAATGTCTTATGGTTAAAGTGTCTCATGCTATATTCAATTAATAAAGAAGTTACTTTTATTATTAAAAAATCATTATAGTTTGTGTAAAGAAAATGTAGTATGTATATATTTACTATGCAATGATAAACAATTCTTAAAAGTGCTATTAAGTTAAGAGATTCAAATAAAACACTATAATGTAATTTAATACTAATAATGCACGAGGTTACTGTAAATATGTATGTTTACAAGAAGTACATTTAAATATTTACTTTAATATATTTTATAATTAGATTCTCAAAAAGAAATGTTATATTTGTCAAGCCACGATCCAGGAACAGGAAGAGAACAGGATTCCAAGGACATAAGGCTTGACTCAGGAACAGGACCGAGAGCAGGACAGGAACTAGGAATAGGAACAGGACGGATCTAGGAGCAAGACAGGATCAGGATAGGATCCGGGAGCAAGACAGGAAAGCACAGGATAGGATCCGGAGAAAACAGGAACAGGACAGGATCCGGAGCAGGACAGGATCAGGAACAGGAGGAAATAGGAGCGAGACAGGAACAGGACAGGAAACAAGAAAAGACAAGATTGATCGTAGTAAGACTGGTGTTGATAGTAACTGATTGTACAACAATTAGGTCGGAGCTTTTATGCTCACAACTCCAAGAGCTAATCTAGGCATGCATGCAAAAGTGGTTGCATGCATGCAAAAGTGATTGCATGCATGCAGAGGCTAAGATGAGTCCACATGTCCCTTATCCTCTAGGCATATCCTGTGGCATATCCTGTAGGAATATCCTGCAACCGAATCCTGTGTCCGGAATCCTGGTAGGAATATCCTGTAGGAAAATCCTGCAACCCATATCCTGTATCCGGAATCCTGTAGGAAAGTCCTGCAACCCATGTCCTGTATCCGGAATCCTGTATTCTGTATCGGGTCGTGACAGCACCTCCTCCCTAAAGACGAGTTCCACGAGTCTTGGGACCTGGTTTAGCAGGATAATGCCGATGGAAGGCAGCAACCTTGGAAGAAGCATGGAGTAAGTTGGATGCAGGTTCCCAAGTGCGATCAGTAGGCAGGTACCCTTTCCAATCCACCAAGTATTGGAGTTGGTGACGATGAAGACGAGAGTCAAGGATGGCTGCAACTTCGTACTCAGGTTCCGTGTCAATGACCACAGGAGGGGGAGGAGAAGAAACACGACCGGGAAGAGAAGAAGGATGATACGGCTCCAACAAAGAGGTGTGAAACACAGGATGAAGTTTCACCGTGGATGGTAACTCGAGTCGGAAAGCTACAGGATTTACCTCCGCCACGATCCTATAAGGGCCCAATCGTTGAAAATCCAACTTAGAAGAAGGCCTGTTGGTGCGAATGTGTCGACGAAGAAGCCACACGAGATCACCAATCTTGTATGCAGGTGCCGGCTGACGGTGAGCATCAGCATGATGCTTGTATCGTTCCTGTGCCTGTTGAAGATGAACCTGGAGATCATCCTGTACCTGCCGAAGATGCTGAAGACGATCCTGTACTGCAGGAGCGGAAGAAGGAGAAGCGGGAGGAGCAAAGTCAAAACGTGGATGGTGGCCTGTAAGAGCAAAGAAAGGTGTCTGTCCTGTAGATGCGTGGATGGAGTTGTTGTAGGCAAACTCCGCCATTGGAAGGAGGTCCAACCAGTTGTCCTGCTGGTAACTGATGAAGCAACGAAGATACTGTTCTAAGGTCTGAATTGTGCGTTCGGACTGCCCATCGGTTTGTGGGTGATATCCTGAAGAAAGATCCGCTTTGACCTGTAGACTCCGAAGAAGCTCTCGCCAAAACTTGGACATGAATTGTGGACCTCGATCGGAAACAATGCTCTCAGGAAGACCATGATGTCGGAACACCTCGCGGATCACCAACTCGGCAGTTGTCTGACCTGTAGCTGTCTTGTTGCAGGGTAGGAAATGAGCCTGCTTGGTGAAACGGTCAACCACCACAAGAACTGCATCAAATCCACGAGAAGGAGGAAGATCTGTGAGGAAATCCATAGAAATGGATCTCCAAGGAGCAGACGGAACAGGAAGAGGACGAAGAAGACCAGAGGGTGCATGATGAGGCATCTTCGACCTGCTACAAGTGTCACAACTCCGTACAAACCTCTCCACAAAACCTCGCAACCCAGGCCACCAATAGTTGCGAGTCACCAACTCCACTGTCTTGGCCACACCAAAATGTCCTGTAGCCGGGGTATCATGACAATCCTGTACCACACGAGTCCTGAAATACCAACAGGAACGTACAGGAGACCTTCCCGGTACAGGAGTCCATCCTGTATGGTGAACAGGTTGTAGTCTGGACGGGAACTGGAGGAAGAGGAACTTGCAACGTCAAGATGAATGTGTGAGAACACATTCTTTGCCAAGTCGTCTGTAGCCAACTGCGAACGGACGTCCTGTAGGAGTGTTGAATTTGCTGGAGCCTGATGAACCTGCAGTGCCGCAAGCCGGAAACGATCAGGACCCAACAACACTTGCCTTTGACGTCAAATGCAGGATCGCCCGGGCTTGGTGCAAGGTAAGAGCGCCTAGACAATGCGTCCGCCTTGCCATTCCGAAAGCCGGGCCTGTAGACGATGACGAAGTCAAAACGTGATAGGAACTCTGCCCACCTAGCCTGTCGCCGACTGAGGACCGAGCCGTTTGAAAGTACTCCAGGTTCTTGTGATCCGTAAGAACTTGTACAGGATGTGCAGCACCTTCCAGGAAATGCCGCCACTCCTCAAACGAATCCACAATGGCCTTGAGTTCCTTGTCATGAATCTCGTAGTTGATCTCCGCCGACAGGAACTTACGAGAGTGAAAAGCTACAGGATGAAGCAACTTGTCCTCTCCAACTTGCGATAGGACGGATCCTACTGCAAAATCCGAGGCATCTGCTTCAATGAAGAAAGGATGAGAAGGGTCAGGATGTGCTAAAATCGGAGCTGTCGTGAAAACGTCCTTGAGTGTTGTGAACGCGTGTTCCGCCTTGTCGGACCAAGAGAAAAGTCCTGTGCGCTTGGTGAGTTCTGTGAGTGGAAGTACACGCTTGGAGAAGTCCTGTATGAACCGCCTGTAGAAGTTTGCAAAGCCAAGGAAACATTGTACATCTCGTACCGACTTGGGCCTCTCCCACTCCACGATGGTCTTCACCTTGTGCATGTCCATGGAAACGCCAGCAGGAGAGACGATGTAGCCCAAGAACTCCACCGAATCCCTATCGAAAAAACACTTCTCCAACTTCGCGTACAGGCCATGCTCGCGAAGCCGCTCTAAAACTAGTCGTACATGCTTGTCATGTGCCGCCTGGTCCTTGGAGAAAATCAAGATGTCGTCGAGGTAGATCACCACAAACTGGTCCAAGAAGTCACGGAAAATGTCGTTCACCATGTGTTGGAAACAGCTGGGGCATTGGTAAGGCCGAAAGGCATTACCGTGTACTCAAAATGTCCATACCTTGTACGAAAGGCAGTCTTCCACTCATCGCCGGGACGAATCCGTACAAGGTTGTAGGCCCTCGTAAGTCGATCTTCGTGAACACCTTTGCTCCTCGCAGCCGATCGAGAAGTTCCGGGATCAATGGCAACGGGTACCGATTCCGAATGGTGACTTGATTCAAACCCCTGTAGTCCACAACCAAACGTAAACTCCCATCCTTCTTCTTGACAAAGAAGATAGGAGCTCCTGCAGGGGACTTTGAGTGACGAATGAAGCCGGATGCCAAGTTGTCCTCGATGTACTGACGAAGAACCTCCAACTCTGTGGGTGACAATGCATAAATCGGTCCGAATGGTGGAGTCTTTCCTTCCGCAAGATCAATAGGACAGTCGTAGGACCTGTGAACAGGAAGAACTGCAGCCTTGTGCTTGTCAAAAACGTCCTTAAAGTCGTGGTACTTGGATGGTAGGGAAGAAGGAGGAGAAGGAGAAGGAGAAGGAGAAAAACAGGGGAGTCGGATACAGGAAAGGTAGAAGAGGACGTAGGAGTTACTTGAAAGGCAAAAAGGTGGAAGGAGCAGGATCAGTGGCGAGTTCATGCATGGTAGTGGTAAGAACTCGGAGAGGAGAAGGAGGGAGCTGTGACTGAAAAAGAGGAAGGATCTTGGGGGATGGAACAGAAGCAGGGTAACAGAAAGAAGCAGGATTGGAAAAAACCTGTGTGGTGTTGATGAGTGTACAGGATTGGAAGAATCCTGTACAGGAGTCCGTGGTTGCGCAAGAGTGGAAGAAGCCTGCGAATGTGCTGACGAATCAACAGGAGGTGGATCCTGTTGAGGAGGAACCTTCGACACTGATACAGGATTGGAAGAACCCTGTACAGGACACCGCAAACTTACAGGAGGGAGAGAGCCTGCGGATGTGCTGAGGAACTGACATGAGGTGAATCCTGTCGAGGAGGAGTCTTCAACACTGGTACAGGAACAGGCACGGTCAATCCTGTAGCTTGTACTGCCTCAGATACTAAGGATGTATCCTGCACGGAAGGTACAGGATTGATCCTAGAGTTGGAGAGGAAAACGTGAGCGTCCTAGACCTCCAGTCGATCTGCGGATTTGCAACAACGAACCATGGCATGCCCAAAATGATGGGAGTCGACCGAGTCTTGATCAAGTTGAAGGAAATTGAACAGTTGAATGTGCCATACCTGCAGGAGAGAGGTTCGGTAGCATGGGTAACTGCACCAGAAGCAATTAGACCCATCGGCCACCTCTACAGGAACTGCACGCTTCAACTTCACCACCGAAATGCCATGTTGAGTTGCAAACGTGTCATCCATGAAGCATGCATTTGCACCAGTGTCTAACAAGGCAAACTCCATGAGCTCTCGATTATTAAGATGAATGTGTACAGGAAACTTAAGTGATGGGATGGTATGAGCAGCACCAATGGAGCCTGCACCTACGTCCAACTTCGCGGCTCCTAGACGAAGTGGACATTGGAGTTTTCCGACTGAACTTCAGCTTCAACTTCACGCGTCTTGAAGTTCCTGGCTTTAATAGGACAATCTGCCACCTTGTGTCCTGCTCCACCACAATACAAGCACAGGTTCTCACTGCGACGACGTTGCTTCTCAGCAGCGGAAAGAGAGCCACGCTTGGATTTCTCAACCTCCATAGGAACTACTCCAGAAGGTGGTGCAGGAACATGTACCACAGCTGCAGGATTGGTTTGCAGGAACTGCTGACGGGATCTTTCCTGACGACGCTCGAACAAACGGTTGTCGCAACGAACAGCTTGTTGCATGATCTCCGCTAATGTTTGGGCATCCGGTAACGTAAGGAGAAGGTCCTTCACGTCGTCCCTCAACCCAAAACGGAAGTGTTCGATCAATGCAGTCTCGTCCCATGGAATGTTCGTGCAAAGTTGCTGAAATTCGGATGCATAGACGGAAGCTGGTCGGGATCCTTGAGTGAGCTTCCGTAACTTCGTGCATGCAGAACGGTACTTATCAGGATCTCCAAAACAGGCTTCAAAGGCAGCCACGAAACCTTCAAAGTCTTCCATCAATGGATCGTCACGCTCCAGCAAGGGGGCAACCCAAGCCCGTGGAGATCCACTTAGTAAGGATGCCAAAAGACCCACCTTTTGAGCATCAGTCGAGTAGCGCCGTGGTTGCATACGGATCAAGAGCCGGATCTGATTCAGGAAACCTTGGAAATCGGCACGATTACCACTGAACTTCTCTGGCATGCTAACCTTCGGCTCCGAAGAAAAGTTTGATGAAGAGGGAACCACCGATGCCTGGGAGAGAGCCTGCGCAGCAGCCTTGGAGGATGCATCAGCAGCTGCATGTGCCGCAGTGGTGGAACCTTGCAGGTCGGTGACCACTTGGCGCAAAGTGGCCAGCTCATGAAGTAGCATTTGGTGCTCGTGTTGAAACGCTCAAAATCAGCCATGATCTAGGAAAGAAAAAGGAGGAAAATGAAGGAAAGAATCAAGAAAAAGGTAGCTGGAAAACGGAGAACTATGAAGCAGTTACTATCAAACTGTCAAGCCACGATCCAGGAACCAGGAAGAGACAGGATTCCAAGGACATGAAGGCTTGACTCAGGAACAGGACCGAGAGCAGGACAGGAACTAGGAATAGGAACAGGACGGATCTAGGAAGACAGGATCAGGATAGGATCCGGGAGCAAGACAGGAAAGCACAGGATAGGATCCGGAGCAAACAGAACAGGACAGGATCCGGAGCAGGACAGGATCCAGGACAGGACAGGAAACGGAGCGAGACAGGAACAGGACAGGAAACAAGACAAGACAAGATTGATCGTAGTAAGACTGGTGTTGATAGTAACTGATTGTACAACAATTAGGTCGGAGCTTTTATGCTCACAACTCCAAGAGCTAATCTAGGCATGCATGCAAAAGTGGTTGCATGCATGCAAAAGTGATTGCATGCATGCAGAGGCTAAGATGAGTCCACATGTCCCTTATCCTCTAGGCATATCCTGTGGCATATCCTGTAGGAATATCCTGCAACCGAATCCTGTGTCCGGAATCCTGGTAGGAATATCCTGTAGGAAATCCTGCAACCCATATCCTGTATCCGGAATCCTGTAGGAAAGTCCTGCAACCCATGTCCTGTATCCGGAATCCTGTATTCTGTATCGGGTCGTGACAATATTATAAATAATGAGAATTATAGATTTACAAAAGTGTATTTTTATAAATGTATAATAATATTTACTCATACTCTTTATGTCAGAGTTTTTACTTAGTGCCACAAAGGCAACTTGCTAGGTGCTAACATTAGAATCCCTCTCTTAAAACCCCACGAAATCTGGTAAAGTAACTCATATTAGAACCCAACCCTAAGGAACTTAAGCCCCTAACTGACCAAGTCCACAAACAAGGCTCACCTTGTGAATCAGGATACGCAGACCAGCTGAGCTATAGGTATCGTTTCTACTTTGAGCTTGCGAGTAGGTTTTCAGACCATTGAATTTGATTCTCCTTAGAAGTGACGTACCCTGTCACAAAGGCGAGATCTTACCAATGATAAGGATTGTTTAACCCAAAGGTGGGACATATCCCTGTCGTGTGGAAGTTTGGGCGGCACAATAGAGGGTTGTGCCTTGATGACACAAGCTTAGCTTGCACCGATAGGAGGTTAACGAGCTCTCTTTTAAACCCAAGAAGCCTCACTATATATACTTTATCTTAATTATTATGTGATGGAGCCCCCTTTCCTAAATCAGTAAGTGGGTTGGCACGAAATGCTAGCCCTTAATGAAATTGAGATATCCTAACCTAACCCTAAACCTAACCCATGGGGGTTAGGTCAACCCTAGGGATGTCTTTAACCCTTTTTTGACAAGCTATATTTTAACAAAAAACCTATTTTGTAATGTCAAACCGAGGGAGAGGTTTCTAGAAGGTAAGTACTACCTTCGCCTAGAGTTTCTCGAGGTATCTAGTGACACTCATCCTGACTATCCCTAAATACCTAAGTGCACTGTTTCTCACTACAACTAGGGTTCGTCACACATCTCGGTAGGTAACAACAGTCAAACCCCAAAGTAAAGGGTCGAGTCATAGTAAAAACTATGACATGTTATAAGCATTATTTTTTCACCTTTATAACTTCATTTTTAGTTTGAGACATCATTAACTGTTTATGATAAGTAAATAAAAAAACCAAACCTTGTGTCCTTTGATATGATAAATTCATCTTAACTATTATGAAATAATCTAAATAAAGATTTACAAATCGAGATTTTACTTACAATTAAAAATACAATTTCCATTATATCCTCATTGTATTATATTATAATTAATAATAATAAACCATTATGTTTATTAATTATAACTTAACGATCATAACATTTTATAATTGAGAAAAGTGTAACAAATATTAATAATTTAAAAAATAGTTAATGTATAATTATTAATGTGGTCTTTTAAATAATGAAAATATAATTAAAAAATATTAGTGTCAGAGTTTTAACCCGAAGGGGGAACATGTTGACTCAGATGCATAAATAGGCATGAGACCTAAAATGACTATCCCCCAAACTTTAAAGGATAAACCAAGTAGACTTTAAGATCCTGTCTTAAGAAACCTAAATAGGCTCATGTCCTAACCCCACTCAGGAAACATGCCTTACACATACTCTCATGACAGAGCTAAGGCATCATGACTTACCTTTGAGGAATCACCTTTGTTAGAGTTTTAACTCAAAGGGCTAACACGTGACAACACATGACTACTAAGTGGCCATCCGGCGTCAACACCCTGTGTGAACAATGTCAAATCTTCTAAGACAAAACATTAAAGGATAATCCAAATAGACCTTAGGACCTTGCCTCAAAAGACCTGGACAGGCTCATGCCCTAACCCCGTCCCACACATATCCCTATGACATTGTCACTTATCCATAAGGAATCACCTTCATCCAGAGTATAACCCCTTTAGGGCAATAAGGGGTACCCTAACCAATGACTAACTCCTAAGGGTTTGAGTGGATAAATCATACCTTAGTCCTAGGGCTAGTACTTAATGAGGACACGAGTGTTTTACTAAGTAAACTCCCCAAGGCTAAGTTTGGATAACCCTAAGTACACAACTTTATAAGTGCTTCTTGCTAACGAGCTTAGGTTGTTCAACCCTTGGATCTTAAGGAGAAGACCCCCTTCTTAGCCGAGTGTGTTAATAGCATATCTAGTTAAGAGACCTAACCTCCCTTGAGCGGATGCCCAAGGCTTAACACCCTAATGAGAGCACAAGCATGCCTGCTTGATAGAATATCCAACCCTTGGCATTGAGCCCATGAGACAATCCCAAAGGGTGCGTCTTGGGAATTGTACTATGTGCCATCTAGCCTAGTGTCACATCTCCATGTGACACTATTTTCTAAGATGTGGGCTATCATACCATAGCCCCTCACAGTCAAGAATTACACCAAGTGCCACAAATGTGGCTCCTAAATGCTAACTATAGAACCCTTCCATGAACCCTTAGGAACTTGGTAAAGAAAACCTGTCAGCCAAGATCCCACGCCCATAATTGGATAATGATACGAATGTGCCTTGCTTAGTTATGAGTGCTACAACTAGTTTGACATGGAGGAGGAAGCTGAAGACAAACCTCAACCTTTGACCCTTGGAACGTGCAATGTGACAAGACCTCCCATGCATAGATTCGCTAATGTTAAGGGTAGGCTACCCCAAATGTGGAACATACCCCTATTGTCTGAAAGTTGATGCAGCACAACAGAGGGTTGTGCCTTGATGACACAAGCTAGAGCTTGCACCAATAAAAGAATAACAAGCTCAGTCATGAACCAAGAAACTCTCATTACATGTATTACTTAATATATGTGACAAAGCCCCCCCCCCTCCGTGTTTTTCATGTTTATGTAAGTGGGCTAGCACGGAATCTCATTATTAATAGAAATATACTTGGTTCTAAACCCAAACCTAAGGGGTTTAAGGTGTGGAGTTAAGGCAACCTTAGGGGTGTTTCTACTCATATTTGACATGCCAAACTCACCAAAACTAACTAATAACCCAACTGGGACACAGAAAATGAGGGTAAGAATGTTTTAGATCGAAGTGCTAGCTTCTCATAGAGTTTCTTATAAATACCTAATGATACCCGGTCGGACCATCACTAAATACCCAAGTGCATTAAGCAGATATGTTTTTTACAACACCTAGGGCTTATCAATATAGTTCAGTAGTAACAAAATTAATGTCCAAAGTAAAGAACAGTCATAGTAAAAACTATGACACACTCTTCGCCTTGAAAATGTCAACGTTCTCATTAATGTTCAACTCCAAGACTAGATAATGTTAAAAAAATTAACCAAAACTAACATATTATTTTATGTGGAGTTAACCAAAAAGTTCATATAATTTTTATTACCCTCGTATTATGCAAACCAAGTACTTTATCACTGAGTCGTAAATAGTTGCCAGAGGCATCACTTGTGACATAAAGTCACTTAAAGACCTTTGCACGTTTACAAAGTATGTCACTTAACGCAGACAACGTAATGGTTAATTTCTTTATTTAACTAGAATTTATATTGGAGGTTTCTAATTAATGTTGAATGTCGACCCCTAAGTTAACAAGAAATAAAGCCTTGCCTTATTCCTTAATTTTTAAACACACTTGACGACCATGTCGCCAAGTACACAACAAGTAATTTAAGTCTACCTCAATTGTTTAATCTAACGCCTTCACATTTCTTTGATTTTCCAATGGTTCCATATTTCCTCTTATACAATATTATAACTTCACATTTCTACATCCCTTGGTGTTTTCTTTTTACCCCTTATATAAGGGTCTACTACTATACCTATCCCCTGTTAGTGTATAATTATATCAGATTAGGTATGAGACATTTATTAGAATCAAGCTTTTTTTTATACAAGAGTATTATTTTTTGAAACCTTATTCCATGTAGACATGTCAATAGCCAAAGGCGATCCTAAAAGCACATGGTTGTACACGTGTATATAACAAGGTCATGCCAACCTGAACCCATTTACTTGGTGTGTCATTAACATAAATTCATTTTCGATGGGAATCAAATATGTGACCATGTGTTATAGCACTACCATTCGGCTTTCGCAACCAATTTTGTACTCTTTCATAACACCGACCAATTAGGGAGCAAATATAAGTTAACATACATTTTTAACAAACCAATGTGGAAACCAAAAAATGCAACCTATATCTAGTACCTCAACCGGCGATCTCTAAATATCATATGTCTCAATTGACTCGTTCCTATTGTACTAATTCCCCAAATAGCACAGCAATTAGGTTCATTCAATAATTCCTAATTCCTTATCTCATTAAATTTAAATACTGAATTCTTAAAACTTAATTCACAATAAGAGTCCTCTAAACTCGTAATATTGCACGCCTTAATAACATTATATCCATTTTTATTCTCAAGCTAATTATGTAATGTTCCTCCAAAATTATGAATTATAACCTCTTCACCAATTTGAGCAATTAGTGTTTTGGCAAGCATGCTTAAACTAATCTATGTTCCATAAACAGTTGTAATTTCGATATTAATACTCCCGAATTGATAATGATCACCTAACGCTCAAATCTCAAGTTTTCTTATTAATTGTTATATTAACGGTTATGACTTTATAATCGTATCAATTTATCAAAATGCAAGAACTATAATATGCACTTTGAACTTAGTTGATATGAACCAAACTTCAGCTTGAGATGAAAAATATAATGTTACTTCAGTATTTGAGGAACTGTTAAGGGACTAAGAAGAATTATGAATTAATGTTTAGTTCATTTAACTAATTTAGGGAGGTATAACCTCACATTAATGATATCATGACACTGAAGTGACACATTAACTTCATGTTTTCAGTTATATCTTATAATTGAGTAGAACTTCCCAAACATGAATATGATATCTTATTCAGTATGTCGAACTAAGATAAACTCTTTCTCATTTTTTTTCCAAGTAACTTGAAGCCCGCATTTCAAGTTACAACACTAAACTGTTGCCTCACTGAAGTGTTAGTCAATCCCTCTTTTTGAGTCTTTCCATCTCATGATTAAGGCCACCCCATGTGATCATAATCAAGTCTTAATATTGAGTGCTCCAATCTAATATTCCATAGATATTATACCATACTTTGCTAAGTAATCTTTAAAAGATTATTATTAATATTTCCAAAGTTTAAAGTATAAAGATTTTAATGGATGAGATGACAAAAAACCTCATATTTTTTAATTGGATACTGGACTATATGCTAGGGATTTCGAATCATGATCATCAAGAAGGGACACCATCTTCTTGAGCTAATTTAGCCACTCAATATCGTACTTTCACGAATATTGAATTAAACTCAAGAAACATCATCAAACCTTAAATTAAGAAAAGTCTCACTTCTCGATATCTCAGAGGATTGAAGATACATATTTTGGATGTTCTATGAGTGCCCACATTTAAAACCATGATGCAGAATCAAGAAACCGATTTTAAGAATAACTGTATTCGACTTTAAAATGAAGTCAATATTGACAACCAACACCAACTTTTAAATCTCATCAAATATTGACTTCCAAAGAGGTACATGCACTTAAACTTCTAAAATGAATATCTAACTATTTCTAACTCATTGAGCCCTCTAAACATAACATATCAAACTTAATAAGTTTTCTTTACTTAATTAATAGCAGAGTGGAGAATCTTAACTAATGCTCTTATTAACTAGGGAATCACCCTTGGTCAAGAGCTTATCTTCATATTGCAAATAACATTACAAATTTCAAACTTAAAGAGTTAACAATGAAATGCACAAGTGTGCGTTAAATGCCTTCACCATGCAAGTCTTTTATACTTTATAAACTGAAAAATATAAATGTATGTTCCCGACAGTTCTATTTTTGGTAGATCACATTATCTACCCCAAAGCTGCACTAATAAGAATGCAAACCACAAGTTATTTTCTCAAGCCTTTTTATGATCTCATATGAGATATAGTTGTAATCAAGTTAATCAAATTAGTTAACATGAACACAAAGTGCGTGCTTACAACTAACTAGGGTTTCATATTATACTTTATTTAAATCTACAATCAACCTAATGTCACTTGTAATTAGTGTCATCAAAATAAATTGAACATCGAATAGTATTTTGACTACATTGCACCTTTAATCTAACTACTTAACATATTTATCATATTTTAATACCCAATTTTAGTTGTACCATAAGTCCAGCACCATAGCTTGCTTTTTGAGTTACATTCTCAAAAATATATGTTATAGTGAAAACTCATTTTGCACTTTTTATATGAATGTAGTGTTCATTCTTATGTTTGAATATGCCCCTTTATCTAAAGTTAAAGACGCATAATTAAACATAAGCCTTTCCCCGTTTAAATACTATTGTCAAAAACCGTTATTGAATCTTGACCTAAGTCAAAACTCAATGGACATTGTCAGATTCCCAAATCATGTGTTATCCTAAATTCAAATACTTTAAAAGAAAAAAAAATTCAATAATGTGGAGACTTAGCATCAATTTAGTTTGTAAGCTAGAACAAATTAACTTGCCATGTAAGTGTTTGGTAAATTAACTAATGCAAACATAAGATAAAGTAACAACTTGGAAATTGCCTTTCGAGTGCTACCTTTAACATTAAAGTCTATAACCCACACCTGCGTACCAAATAGGTGTAGTTATAGATTTAGGACCAACTCTTCGCATAGAATTCAAATGTGTTAACAGAAAGTGATAAAGTACTTCTAGAACTTAAAATTAATTAAACCCCCAAAACACAATACCACTTTAGGCAATCCTATTGACAGTAGAAAATAGGCTATGATACCAATTGTCAGAGTTTTAACCTAGAAGCTAACATGTGGCTAAACATGACTACCAAGTGGCCATCTTGCGTCAACACCCTGTGTGAGCAATGCCAAGTCTTCCAAATAACCCTTAGAGCTTGACTCAGATGCTCAAATAAGCACAAGACTTAGGGTCCTACCCTAAGACTTCTAAAATGAATATCCCCTGAACCTTAAAGGATAATCCAAGTAGACCTTAGGACCTTACCTCAAAAGACCTAAACATGCTCATGACCTAACCCCACCAAAGAGATGTGTTCTACACATACCCCTATGACAAAGTTAAGGCATTGTCACTTATCCCTTAAAGAATCATCTTAGTCGAGAGTACAATTGTCACAACCTTTCCTTCTCCCCTTAACCCAACAATGCAAAGGGCTAATTAGTGTTTATGAGAGGGCCCTTAGTCATGATGACCCATGTCCACTTGGGTCTTTCTCTTATATATTTCACATATTCCACAATGTTTACCTAGGTGGTCAACTCACCATGTTAGAAGTATGACGACAACCCTTTAGGGCGACAAAGGGTGTACATTGACCTGCAACTAACCCCTATGGACAAGTCATACCTTAGTCCTAGGGCTAATACTTAGTAAGGACACGAGTGTGTGCTGTAGGTAAACATGAGTATTTTGCTAAACAAACTCTCGAAGGCTAGAATTGGAAAACCCTAAATACATGTCCTTGTGAATGCCTCATGAATGAGTTCTTACTAGCGAGCTTAGGTTACCCTTGGATCCCAATGATCCTTAACCGAGTGTGCCAATAGCACATCCAATTAGAAGACCTAACCTCCCTTGAGCTGATGTCTAAGGTTAACACCTTGATGCGAGCACAAGCATGTCTGCTTTTTAAAGTATCCAACCTCTTGGCGTTGAGCCCATGAAACAACCCCAAAGGGCATGTCTTGAGTGTTGTACCTTGTACCATCTAGCCTAGTGTCACATCTTCATGTGACACTATTTCCCAAAATGTGGGCTATCATGCCATAGCCCCTTAAAGTTAAAAGTTACATAAAGTGCGCTCTTAAATGCCAATTCTAGAACCCTTTTATGAACCCTCAGGAACTTGGTAAAGAAAACATAGCAACTAAGATCTCATGACCACAATTGGACAAGGACATGGATGTGCCTTGCTTAATTGTGAGTGCTACACCTAGCTTGATGTAGGAGGCTGAAGATAGGCCTAACTTCTAACCTTTGGAACGTGTTAGTTCGATAACCTCCCAAGAATGGATTCGCCAAAGTTAAGGTAGGCTACCTCAAAGGTAAGACATATTCCTATTGTCTGGAAGTTGAAGCGACACAACAAAGGGTTGTATTTAACAACACAAACTAGAGCTTGCATTGATAAAAAAAAAAAACGAGCTTAATCATGAACCCATGAACTCTCATTACATGTACTACTTATAATATGTGATAGAGCCCCCCCCCCCCCTCTTTGTTTTCCTGTTTATGTAAGTGGGCTAGCACATAATCTCATTCCTAATGGGAATATACTTGATGAGTTATAATTTAACTACCCATCAACCCCTAAACTCAGGTTTAGGGTGTGGGTTAGGGCAACCCTTAGGGTGTTTTTACTCATATCTAACATGTCGAACTCTTCGAAAGTAACCAATAACCCAATTGGAACACAAAAATTGAGGGTAAGAGTTTTTAAATGGAAGTGTTAGCTTCGCTTAGAGTTTTTTACAAATACCTAATAACACTTGGCTGACCATCATTAAATACTCAAGTGCACTAAGTAGACATGTTTCTTACAACACTTAGGACTTATTAACATAATTTGGTAAGTAACAATAATTAATGTCCAAAATAAAGAGTAATTATAATAAAAACTATGACAATCCAAGAGTACAACCCCTTTAGAGCCATAAGGGGTGATTAACCACTAGCCTAGTGTCACATTTTAATGTGACATTATTTTTCAAGATGTGAGTTATCTCACCATAGCCCCTTAGATTCAAGACTTACACCTAATGCCACGAATGTGACTCTCAAATGCCATTTTTATAACCCCTTTATGAACCCTCAGGAACTTGGTAAAGAGAACTTGTTAATTAAAATTCCATATCCACAATTGGATAAGGACACAAATGTGCTTTATTTAGGTGCGAGTATTTTTTTAGTTCAATGTGGAGAAGGAGGTTAAATACATGCCTCAACCTCTGACCTTTGGAACATACAGTTTAACAAGATCTTTCAGGCATACATTCATCAATGTTAAAGAGTAGGCTACCTCGAAGGTGGCACATAACCTTATTATTTGGAAGTTGGGGCGGCGAAACAAGGGGTTGTGCCTTAACAACACAAGTTAGAATTTGCATTGATAAAAGAATAACAAACTTAATTATGAACTTATGAATTTTATTACATATACTACTACTTAATATATGTGATAGAGACTCTCCCCCTTGTTTTCTTATTTTGTAAAGTGGGCTACTATGGAATATCATTTCTAATGGGAATATACTTGGTACCCATTGACAAGGAGTTAGGTCAACCCTAGGTTAGATCAACCTTAATAACTAAAATCAACCAAAAATCTAACTAGGACATAAAAAACTAAGGTAAAAATTTTTTAAATGAAAGTGCTAACTTCGCATAAAGTTTCTTATAAGTACTTAACAACACCTGGCTGGACCATCACTAAATACTCAAGTGCACTAAGCAAGTTTGATTTTTCAACACCTATATTTGGCAACATAATTCGATAAATAACAATAATTAACATCTAAAGTAAAGAAGTGTCGTAATAAAAACTATGACAAGTAGGATAAAAAGTATATTTTTAAACTTATATAAATATAAAAAAATAAAACGAATTATATAATGTGTAACTAATATGCATAATATAACAAAGATTTTATTTACAGTAAGTAGAGAAACAACTAATTATTCTTTAAATAATATACTTATTATTAATAATATCTATTTAAGAAAGATGATTTAGTTATGTGTAACTTTTTCAATATATCCACCATTTAAAATTTTCTACCAAAATAATGTTAAATTAAAGTATAAGTATTTATTAAATAAAAGTAAAAATGATTTTCATTATAAGTTTTAATTTTTTTATAATTTTAATATATCATATATTACTTTATTTTATTACTTTTGTATTTTAAGATTATCATACAATTGACCATGTTAATGAAGCCAATAAAAGATATATTATAAACCATGATAATTACTTGGTAACTATTGCATATATTTATTTATTCAAATACACACATATACAATTTTACATTTTAACAATAACTTCCTTACGCATTAAGCCTTGTGTTAATGTAATGTATTATAAAGCACATTTTATAATATATAGATGTACAAATTATCTTTTATAAAATAATTTATAATGTTCATAATGTTTTCATTCATGAGATTTCTTTAAACTAAATATTACTTGATAATTATTAATCTTAATACCAATTAATTAAAGTATTGTTATATTACTTTGATAATATTGATTTAGTACATACATTCTACTTTATATAATTTCTTTAATTAATTATTACTTGATAATCATTACATATAATGATAATTAATATTATTTTTAATTAAATATCAAATACACATATAATTTTATATTTTAACACTAATTTCTTGTACATACTTACATGAGAACATGTTAATGTAAAGCATTGTAAAACATCTTTTATAATACATATATGTGCAAAGTTAACTTTTATAAACAATTTTATAATAATTATAATGTTCTCATTCATAAGTTCAATAATAACCTTATATTATTTCACTTGCAAGTTTATGTTTTATTCACTTTACAAAAAAAATAACTTTCTTTAATAATTTAATAGAAGATTGATTTAATAATAATGTATGAATTAAAACATTTGAGAAATTGTTGTTGTTTAAATAAAATATTAATATTATTCTAATTTAATTAATGAAATCAACTAAAATATCTTGAATCAATTTTAAAATAACTAGTTCAAGTTTATAGATAAAGCTAAATTTATGATAAATAAAATAATACATTATATTTTTATACTATGAAATTTATATCACCCACTATTTTTAAAATTTTAGTTCCTAGTTTTAAAACTTCGACATATCTTTAAGTTTTATTGTATCTATTTAATATTAAAAAATTATTTAATAGAATCGTAATAAAAAGTTTAAAATGGTCAAAATTATAAAAGAAGTTAAATTATTTTTCATTATTATTATATTATTATATACTATTTACTTATAAGTTTACTAGTTTTTTTTTTTGTTTCTTATAGTGATATTATATAATGATTATAAGCCTATTAATTATGCTAATTACTTTTATTATATTACAATTTTAAACTAGCCATAATGATAACTATGTTTATTATATATCAAACTTATTAATTATATTATTAAACAAAGTTATAGTTTTAATAATGCCATTTATAACTATTAGTTTATAATAATTCTAATAAAATGATTATATAGAAACTGAATTCACACTTTTAAACGGTACACGTTACTATTTTGGATTATAATTTTATTTATATTAAACACCAGTAACTTATTTATACTTAATATTAATTATTCATATTAGTTAAAATGTTATTATCATATATATAACTTTTAATATCAACCTTATCATAGGATATCATAACAACCTCAAAACATGTAAACTATATGTGAACTGTCTTTTAAAGTTAAATTAATTTTTAAAAATAAGTCTAATCATTAATAAACAAAAAAAGTATAATGATTAAACTTATTAATTTAAGCATTTTACAAATATAACAACTAACAGATATTTACTAAACTTAATTTTATTTTTTAACTTATCTAGTTAGTTTACCGTGCTTTACAGGCATTACTAACTGTGCTGCTTCATATACAGCTTCAACAAGAAGTGAGGATTGCTTTCCAAGTTTGAACATTCCATTTTCTTAAGCACCTTGCTTACTATCTGTTAATTAAACTTTAATAAATTAATAATATATCTTAGAAACTATATTAAATCACAACCTTTCGTGCATAGCCACCAAATGCAATTCCTGCTATTGAGGACTTATCTCCTATATATACACAAATGTATATACAAGTATTCATACAATTTGATATAGTAAAACCTGTCTAAATTGATACTATATTAATTTATATTAATAAAATAACCCAAGACACTATTAATTTAGATATGTGTGTGTATATACATGTTTACCTCCTATATTACAATTAGCTGCCTCTAAAGCCTGCAAAGTATAAGAGTTGGTACCACCAGCTAACTGCAGAAAACCTGTTAAATACATATATATTAAATAAAGCTACATTTACTAAACATAATATATACATGAATGCATTTATTAAATATATATATACATATATACATTTATTAAATTTTATTTGTTTCACCTGGAGGTCGATTCATATTCGAAGTTATTCTTGAAGCAAATGCCACTGTTGCTCGAGTTGCACCTTTGCCAATATCACCACTCATTGGCCTCCCATCCAACTTATAGATAAGAACATTAATAGTTAATAATTAAATAAGATATTTAATATAGTTAAGCTTTACATTTGTTTTAATTTATTTTTGATTAAACTAATTTAAACTCCATAAGGATTTACCTGCCAAAGATTGTGGCAAGTAATATTATTTTTTCTCATATATTCATACATAGAAACCATAGTAGGAATCACAGAGTCACCGAAGTCTGGAATGCTAACCTGTTAAAACCTTCAAAACATATAATTAGTTAACAATATAACACACACACGCACCCACGCACGCACGCACAACAAGTATACTTACAGCCACAAGATTTAAGTCCTTCAATACGCTTGCAAGGTTTGTTATTAAACGATGAAATGCCTCTAAATGCCTGAGGATACAAATATTAAACTCTCTCTCTCTCTCACACACACGCACACGCACACGCACACAACCCTTCTCCTGTGTGAATTTCGACAGCGTCTACATAACTAGAAGACAATAGCTTTGAGACAGCGTCCAAATTTCTAACATATGTTTTAGCTTCTGAAATAAAAATAATATCATGATATAAAAACTAGTGATATTTAATTTAGTATAATGTAAATATTACTATTTTTACCAATGTTTTGTACGGGACAGACTGGTATACAACGACCACAACCATAGCATCTCTCAGCTAAAACTCCTCCTGTAACCAGTGTGTGAGTGTCTATACATATATAACACACACACACACACACACACACACACATATATATATTCACAGATAATTATAAACAGATGCGAGTTCTTATTAATATATAATATCTGGACTTTTAAGTATTTATATTTATTGTATATAAGTTTATATAGTTTAGATATTACCTGATGAAATTGCTGTAGCAGGGCATATACGTTCACAAGGTCGTGGACAATCTACAGGACATAATTCCGTATTGAATTCTGTAGCGTTTAGCGACAAATTAATAATCTATAAACATTATACAAAATTTTATTATATATATATATATATATATATATATATATAGAGAGAGAGAGAGAGAGAGAGAGAGAGAGAGAGAGAGAGAGAGAGAGAGAATATGTGTTTGTAATATGATACATACACACACATATTACCAGCTTTGCGAAAGTGAGGGTCCTCGTCGTCATTAATACTAACCATAACCCATGGATCGCGTATACCGTATCCGAGGTGTAGAGCCACGTATTTGCCACGTCTATACCTTAATAACAGCTCTCACCACGGCTTCATCAGCAGCACAATCTATACAATCAACTGGAAAAATAACAATAATCAAAATATACACATGTATATATATGCAGATACTTATATATACATGTGTGTGTGTGTGAAAAATACACAGAATTACATACCCCTGCTAGTGCATAAGCAAGTGAAAGATTTCTCACTTCTGTCACGTCCTGAAAAAACTTATATATACAGATACCAATACATATACGTTGTTGTGGTGTGTGTGTGTAGTGTATATATTTATAATGGTCTATAGTACATTGCCATATAATTGTATGCGTGTACAAAATGTATACTCGCTATATAATTAATTAATAACAATATTATTTCTAAGGTTTACCTCAAAGCTTGCTCCACAGATTAATTTCACCCATTGCCCACTTCTGAGTGAATTCACAGGAGTCATTTTATATACAAATTTGTCTAATTTTCCCAACAAGCACTGGAGTTCCACTAAGAAATATATGAATTAACGCTTTTATACAACACACAAAACATGTGTGTATATACATAATTCATATATATTCAGATACCATTTTGATGCATTGTAAATCCTGCTCCTCCCACATTCGCTGCCATATCCTCTTTAAACCCTTACTAAGCAACGTTTTATTTAATATAATTAGGGACACCTTGCCCTTAAATTAAAACATTCTTTCCTCATTCTTATTGTTAACCTGCATCTAGAAAGAAAATTATTACGATATATGTATTGTGGGTTATATCTCTATTACATAGTGGTTATTCACAGCACAAATGTGTATGTATCTAGCAAGGTGTGTGTGTGTGTGTGTGTGTGTGTGTGTGTTGTGTGTGGTGAGTGAGAGAGAGAGAGAACATTATATCTCTATTACATAGTGGATATTCACAGCACAAATGTGTATATTCTAGCAAGGTGTGTGTGTGTGTGTGTGTGTGAGTGAGAGAGAGAGAGAGAGACCTTATTGGGTTATATCTCTATTACATAGTGGATTTTTGCGATTTCTTTAACAAGTGGATTATTGTAAAACACAACCCTAACCCGAGTGTTTAGGTCTTCAAGCTCAAAGCTGCACGCATACGTATAGGGTGTGTGTGTATGCATCTATATCCGACCAAAGCTTTGAGCAATGATGTACATTCTTTAGTTTCGTTAGATATCTTCACCGCCACCTTTTTTAGGGCAAACACCGGTTTCTCACCATCCAAATGGGATTCGTTGGAATCCTTGCCAAAAACACTGTTTTGAACTATGCGTGCGTGTGCTAATGCATGTACGTATAGAGAGAAGCAATTATACATACATATACATATCATATAATAAAAGAATAATCGTGCATGTATGTGCTACAGCAAACTATATACATATACACATATATGCAAACATGACGTACGTATATGTGTATTCGAGCGCTCTAAACTCACTAGGTTATGCAAACTTGATACTTGAGTTTGGCTGGTTAGGGTTTAGGGTTTAGCCTAAATATATAACCTTGTCTCCCTCCATTACATAACAACAGTCAGTATAATATTTGACATTTATATATATATTGTTAATTAAGGTTAGTTTGACTTAAGTTCTTCTGATTTATTTTATAGCTTTATTGTAATAAAAGTTTTTCTTATTTTTGATACTATTATCATAGTTAATAATATTATCAATGATTTAATCATGTAAAGAAACATATACATTTTTTATGATAACCTAGTTGAAAACACACACACGCCCACACGTAAACACACAATGGGCCAGCCAAGCATTCCACCATCTTCTGACGAGGGACATATGGAGTATTAAGTAGCTAAATCACTTAAATCAATATCCTCTTGCACAATATAATTGTTAATAATCAATATATTAGTACATATTGTATACACGTCTATGTCAACACACACACGCGCACGCACACACACACGAATCTAACCTGTAATAAGTCGTTTCTGACGTTCAGTTAGCAAATTTAGCTGATCCTCCTTGACAAGTAAATGTTGAACTAGAACCTCTCTCTTCTTGAGTATTATATATATATATATATATATATATATATATAATATATATATATATATATATATATATATATATATATATTCACATGTATGTACAAAGACACGCATCCAGCCACTTTTAAATATATATGAAAGATGTATTCATATGTATGTATACACGCGTATATCATGCGACCATCGTATGCATGTATGATATATAGAGATATAAGGCAATACATATATAAAAAAACATTGTGTGTGTGTGTGTGAGAGAGAAATCCTATGCAAAATATGTGCAATGTAAGAGTATAGACATCTCCATCCTCTGTTTCTAGGTTCCTATCAAATTGAGGATCGACGGCTTCAAATGTTCACAGGATTCCAGCCGTCGGATATTAGAAAATGACATTTTTTAATTTATTTTTTAATGTTTTAAAATATTCATAACGAAATATTGAGATTCTGCTGCTTAGATATGTGATGGTGATTAAAAGAATAATTAAACATCATTATTTACAGTAATTGTGTTTTATAAAATTAACATGTATAATTAAAGATTATATTTTGCAAGAGTCCCTTATATTTAGAATATTAAAAATTTCTGTATTAAATATAAGTTAAATACAAAATTAAAAAGATGTAATCAATAATTGATTTACGTTCTTATTAAGCATATATGACATTATATTTAAACTAAATTAAATAGGAATAACGTGAAAGGGGGGTGAGAGAATATTCTCTCTGTAGGTTCTAATACAGTGTTGCTCATGGCGGAATCTCGCGGGCTATGGATGCCCAATGGATTGCACAGAATTCCCTCTGCTGGTTCGAAATTAGATCGAATTCTAGCCGTCGATGTCGGTGCAAATCGAACGAAGATTAGGCGCGGAACCAGGCGCTTAATTGTTTCATTTTCTGATTCAGACAGGGAGTCTATAAAGAAGAACGAGAGCCTGCAGCTCTATGGACAGATTGAAAGGTATGTGTCAAGTAATTAATTAAATATATATATTTAATAAAATGGAATATTATATACAAAACAAATGTTAGAAATGCCATAATTCTTTTAATAACTGTGTATAGTAACAATTTACAATTGTAAAGCTTTATAAAACTTGTAAAGCTTTATAAAACTGCAAGTTGAACTAGGTCGATAGATTTCTTATTACCAGTTTTCTTATTGTTTGAAAAATGTGTGTGTGTGTGTGTGTGTGTGTGTGTGTCATAAATGTGATACATATGTATGTATACATAGGCTTTTCGTGGATACTGCAATTAGAACCCAAGGTACTCTTGGACGATGGCAGCAAATAGAGGTATTTACACACACAAAACTACAGATGACTTAACTATTGTGTGTTTAGGGGGCGTGGGTTTTGAGACCAAGTAAACAAGACCCAGTAGCAACCATTCATTTTATAGGTGGTGTCTTTGTTGGTGCTGCTCCACAGCTTACATACCGTCTCTTTCTAGAACTCCTTGCTGACAGGTAACTACAGCATTATAGCATGTCTCTCTCTCTCTAGCTGCCGATGTGCATAGATACACATACATATGTACACGAGTATGGAAATATATGTGTCTGTATATATAACTTTGTGTGTTTTCATAGGGGCTTTTTGATCATAGCCACTCCATTTGCTAGTGGTTTTGATCACCTTCGTATTGCCGATGAAACACAGTTTAAGTTTGACCGTTGTATGAGAGCATTAAAGGAGGATCAAACAGTACATCTCTCTCTCTCTCCATATGTGTGTGTGTGTGTGTGTGTCTGTGTGTGTATTGAGATGAATGAATGCATTACACGTAATAATTGTTATCCAGTGGATGCAGTGTATAGTATATAAGTATATATGTGTATATGTATATATAATTTATACATATGGTGAAGTAAGTTCTTATATTACACACACACACGCACACGCACACGCGCATACACACACTATAGTAAAGATAGTTTGTAATATTCATTTATCAGGTGGAGTCATTACCCAATTTTGGTCTGGGGCATTCACTGGGAGCACTGGTTCATCTTCTTATTGGTTATATACCTTTATTAAGATAGTCATGTTTAATTAATTGTGTTTGGTGTCACAGGAGCCCGTTATGCGGTGGAACGGACTGGCAACGTACTCATGTCTTTCAATAACAAGGTTATTTATAATATTTATATCAATATCCGCTAATGGAAACTAATCCTAATCAAAACTTGTTATACATAAATAAATATTAACATGTTCAATATATTGTTTTGTAGGGTGCCAAGCAAGCAATACCATTGTTTTCACCTGTTGCAGTTCCCATGGCTCAAAACTTGGGACCAATTCTTACACAGATTAGCAACTATCCCACCGTTCGATATGGGGTACTGTGTGTGTGTGACACATTGCACATACATGTGTGTGTGTGATCTACGTGTATACATAGGTGTGATGTATACAAACACATGCATATATACTGGTAACATATATATAAATGTATGTTTTGGCCAGGCAGAAATGGCAAAGAAGCAAATAGACTCCTTGAGCTCTCCACTTCTAAAACAAGTGCTACCATTGGTTGAACAGCTGCCTTCTCTTTACATGGAGCTCGCAGAAGGTAAAGAAGATTTCTCTCCAACTGTAGAAGATGCTACCAGATTGGTACGTATGTGTATACATACACACATACGTATGTGTATTTGTGGATGCTTATATTCTGTATATACGTACCATGGACGCTTTAATACATGTGTTTGTGCAGATAAGAACTTACTATGGAGTGAAACGGAATATGCTTGTGCGCTTTAAAGATGATGTGATAGACGAGACTCCTGATTTAGCGAAGATACTAAGCTCAAGTGCTGCCGTTAGTTTAAATCTGGATATGTCTGTCCGTACGTTGCCAGGAGACCACGCCCGTCCTCTACAACAGGTATATATTGTGTATGTGTGTGGATGGAGAGAGAGAGAGAGAGAGAGAGAGAGATGCGTAATGTGTCTCTCTCTACCTCTGTATGTTGATAAACATGTCTTACATATTAGCCACGCGCACACACGCACATGCATTATATGTGTACGTGGTTCTGTCTCCATACACATACACATGTATGCAGGTTTTTCCTGAGGTACCGAATGTAATGGCGGATGCTGTAACAAGGGGAAGCGATTTGTTAGCCATATTATCAGCTGGGACACCATTTGAGAACGTAGCTAAGGAACTCGGACAGACGTTCAGCATGGACCCTTCCTCACAGAGACTCCGCCAACAGCTTATTGAGGATATAAAACAGCTTGTGGATGAAGTCGCTACATGGATGCTCTCAGCTATATGAGGTACGCACACACACATACACACGCTCACGCACACGCACACAATTTATAATACACACACACACACACACACACATATATATATATATATATATGTGTGTGTGTGTGTGTGTGTGTGTATTTTATAGATGTACATATATACGGGCGTGCATATCAAATTGCAGAGGGGACGAATTTGGATACATGGGGTTACGTATTTCATAGTACATCAGTGTGTATGTACATATACATACTCATTGTATATGTGTGTGTAGAGACAAAGCAGCTGTGTGGACAGGCATATTTCTTAATGTAACTTATATTATGTATAAAAACGAATGTGGTGTATACTTGTATGTAGTCATGCATACATCTATCTGTGTTCGTGCATGCGTATGTATCAGGCAATCGAGCATCTTGGAGGAGGAATATTCTGTACATATACGTCAGTTTAACAGGTTAAGTTTCATATATTTTAAAAAATAATAAACATTTCATAAATCTGCTACGCATCAAAGAAATTAACAAGTGGAGCTATCGTAGCCGTTGAAAATGGATGGCTAGATTGAATATTAAGGTTATGGGGTTTAGACGACTAGGGCAGATATTTATACTTTGATAATCGTGTATATATATATATGTGTGTGTGTGTGTGTTGTGTGTGTACATATATATATGTATGTATATATGGTGTGTGTATATGTCTATATGTATCACAATCAAAATCTTTAACCTGAGGTATATCTTTATTATTACTATTACTGATGTTATGTGTGACTGAAATTTGAATTCGTATTCCAAGTTAACTTTTTCAGTTATGCAGCCACGTACACGCACACGTGTGTGTTATATCTTAAAACCCTTGAAAAATGCCAACAAAGCGCTTTAGGTAAAATGCAGATTAGGTCTTGTAATTCTCTCTCGTGGTTTCCTGGAGCACCATCGCTCATCTAGGCTCCGAAATCTCCTCGCGCAGCTCCTAGGGTAAGTAATCGCTTCAAAATCTGCGTTTATTCTTCAAATCTGTTGAAACTGTAAATTTTCCTGAATTTCAGGATTTCTCTTCATTATTTACATATATCTACGTATATATCGATAGGGCTTCAAAATCTCCAATTTCCTTTGTTATATATCTCAATATATACGAACCAATAAAGAAAAACGAGAGAAATAGAGTAATCGCTTAAAATTCTTTGTTTTTTTTTATTTTTCTTTAAAAACGTCTGCATTTTCTTATTATATACACCCCACATGCATAACTAACTTCTATATGCGTATAATATATAATAATATATATATATATATAATTATATAATATATATATAATATATATATATATATAAACATACATAATAGTAGGTATTAACGAAATGTGTAAACATATGGGGTGTTATAGGAATTTCAAGGCATGAGGTGAAGGAGGCTGGCTGTATGAGGATTTTGGCCACACAAGCATGGGCACATCTGCGGAGACGCTCTAGCATGATTGTTTCATCACGGAGCTTCATAGGTATTTTACATTCTAACATACATGTATGTGTGTGTGTGTGTGTGTGTGCAGCACACAATACCTAATTATTAAATAGTTTATAAAAGCGCTTGTAAAGTACACGTTGTCTAAATTTGTTTAAGTATCATTAACATTAATGTTTAAATGTTTGTCTATAATACTGCAGGGGTTTCGAGAAGTTGTGTGGAAAATTCGAAGTTTAAAAGCTACATTCTACAGCAGGATCTCAGGCTTCAAACGTAAGCTCTGGTGTATTTATATTTTTAAACGAAAGATGATTATAGTATTTACGGATAACATAATCTATAGTTTGTCGTGTACATAAAATATTTTCAATATATTTTGAATTAATTTAGATTTAAACAAGTGGGAAGAATTAATTGTGACATGAAGAAAATAATTTACATTATAAAGTGTACGCTATAGATATATCAAACTGCTTTACAGATTCTGGTATTATCGAAGCGCTCATTCTGCTGCCATTAATGGCACTCAAACGAATATCGGTTAGTAGCTGCTTATTGAACATTTTTCTTCTGATTATATGTGTTTAAATACAAATACTTAAAACCGTATTTGTATTTTCTTATAGCTATAGAGCTTCTTTGGAGTTGTGGTATCGGCCGGTTCAGGTTCTTTGTAGAGCATTGTTATCATGCAGAGGTTTTCATGCTTAGCATCTGGCATGTTATCGAGAGTGATATAAAAAAGCGAGCTGCACGAGTAAGTTATATATACACACATAAGCTATACATATACGTATTTGTATTCACGTATCTATATGTATATCTTAGCTGCATGTATTGTTATATGTAGAGGCTCAACATATACAGACAAGATAAACAGAGTTCATGTTTATGTGTGCTTTAAATCTTAACTCGTTTCATGATGTAGTTGCGGAGATCACTCATACGTCTTGGTCCATTCTACATCAAGGTATGTTTACTGTATGCATGTATATATATATATATATATATATATATAATATTATATATGTGGTGTGTGTTGTGTGTGTGTGTGTGTGGTTATAACATTATCAGTAGGATTAATACTGTACTTGTTTGTCAATATGCAGCTTGGCCAAGCCCTTAGTACTAGACCAGATATATTACCGAGTGCTTATTGTGCCGAGCTTTCAAAGCTACAGGTAAGTCTGTAGGTTTCTCATTTGTAATATAATGAATGACATGACGAATGACATACTATTATATTATAGTGCATTATGTATGTTACTATAATTATGACTATGTTGTGTTAATGGTTACACCCACTCGCGCACGTGCACTCTAAGAGAGAGAGAGAGAGTGTAGAGAGATCATAATTTCTTTTACTTGAAGGATCAAATTCCACCATTTCCGAGCTCTAGAGCGTTTAAGTTTATTGAGAAGGAACTAGGAGCTCCAACAAAGGAATTGTTCGCTGAGATGAGTAAAGAGCCTCTTGCTGCTGCCTCTCTTGGTCAAGTCTACAAAGGTACGTTACATGGTTCAGATGGGCATGTTTATGTAGCATTATTGGATTAGCTATTATAGTAACCTTAATAACACTAATGTATGGTATGTTATTGTACTCATTATAGGACATACCGGTTCTTTATGTTATAACATCACCATATTTCTTAATTCTCTCTCTCTCTCTCTCTCTCTCTCTCACACACACACACACGCACACGCACACACAATTTCTAATAGATTATGAATAAGAGGAAAATAAAGACTTTGCTGCAGTTGTAATCATTATGTTTTATTATTTGTTACAATGTATGTTACATTATATAATTGCTAAATATATTATAACACGTTTAGTATATTTTGAGCAATCAGTGATCACTAGTTTATGCATAAGTATATCAGGAGTTCAATAGGCAATTTAGCTCTGTTTTATATACAGCCAGACTTTTTACCGGGGAGTATGTAGCTATTAAGGTGCTAAGACCGGGTGTTCCGGCCAGGTTAGCATTAGATGCACGTCTTCCTTCATTTAGTTGGTGGCCAGCTACAACGTTTTGCTAAAGCTCGTGGGATGTTGCAGCTGTTGTGAACGAAATGGTAATTGTGTGTGTGTGTGTGTTGTGTGTGTATAGTTAGCTAATATCACAATTGGAACTATGGAGATAACGTTTGTTACTTAATCAAACAATAATGATTAAGTTTTTTTAGCATTTTATTATTTATCTACATTAACTTTCGCTTTTCCCATTTATAATCATTCATTCACAGGTTGCTCATATGTTAGAGGAAACTGATTATGTAAACGAGGCAAGGAATACAGAACGTTTTGCGCGTCTTTATGCCATCAATTATCCAGGTAAGCACTTTGTTTTTAAGTTCATACAATGCTTTTTAAATATCTCACGGATTGACAATATACTGTGTAATGATTATGTAGATACTTGCTGTGTACATCTATTTTGGAAATATGTGTGTGTGCGTCTATCTTTAATATAGTTGACTGCATTTGATTATTGTTAATAATAAGAATCTATGATAATGTTTTGGTATGCGTCATAGCTAGACCAGAACGAGGAGGGGAGGAAGAAAGGGCAAAAGGGGGACTGGTGAAGGTGCCAAAGATATATTGGAGATATACTACTAAGGCTGTTCTCACAATGGAGTGGATCGACGGTATTAAACTTACTCACAAGGATAACTTCAACAATTGAATTTTGATGTTCAAGAGCTCGTTCATCAGGTAGGTGTGTGTGTGTGTGTGTGAGAGAGAGAGAGAGACAGAGACAGACCGGCATACACGGAAAGAATATGCTTTATTATATTCTAGCTAGTAAAATATGAATAAATATTATGCACGTATTAACTTCTGCTCTCTTCGGGTAGGGTGTATTTTGCTCGTTAAGGCAGCTCCTAGAAGACGGATTTTTCCATGCTGATCCTCATCCCGGCAACCTGTTGTGACTATGGACGGGATTTTGGCATATTTCGATTTTGGTATGATGAGCGATTTTCCTCGGCATTACCGCATCGGGCTTATTCGTACGGTATGTTTGTGTGTGCGTGAGCGAGAGAGTGTGTGTGTGATTAATTATGTATTGTGCATGTTACATATCCACAGGATGTGTGTGAATGTTATGTCTTCAATATGTATTGTGCATGTTTCATATCTATCCTGTGGACTATGCATATATCGTGTAGGACACATATACATGTTTCTCAGACTTATATTATGTATTGTGGATATATAGAGATCCTGTGTGTTTGTGTCTGTGTGTAATGTTAGTATATAGGCATTGTCTAATCTGTTGTATATGTACTCAAATAATTAGCTGGTTCAAAGCATGCAATCAGTGTAAGAAATCTGCGTGTTATTCTTCTACAGTCATGTTTGTATTTTTAATCACCAGCTGAATGATTATACAGCTAGTACATTTTGTGAACCGAGACTCAGAAGGTTTAGCTCGAGATTTTCTATCACTTGGATTCATTCCCCCAGGCACTGATTTGAAGCCCATTATTCAAGCCCTGCGCGAGTCTTTTGGTGACGAGAAACTAAAGCTCAGTTAGATTTCCAGGTATTTATACACATATCTGCCTGATCATACACGGATTTATATATGCATACACGTGTCTATGTATGTAGCTTGCAGATAAGCTATATGAGCATAAGAATCGCTCCAGAATATTAATTGTACGCATGCATATGGCATACATTACAATATGTAGATATTTGATATTCATTTTTCCTGTATGATTAGATATACTTAATCATCTGTATGTGATTATTTGAATGTATACACACATGTATGCATATGGCATCTCTCCCTCCCTCTCTTTCTATATTAATCTGCTACTTGATATACTATGTATGCATACAGTTGTATATTTTTGCTTACCTAGTTATTAAGCATATATATGTAACTTTTTTAAATATTTATTTGTTTGCGCAGGGGATAATGAGCCAATTGTCGGATGTTATGTACGAATTTAACTTTCGTTTACCACCGGAATTTGGACTTGTAATCAGAGCCTTAGGGTCCCTCGAAGGAACTGCCACTGCATTAGACCCTGAATTCAGAGTGATCGAGAGTGCTTACCCTTTCATTGTAGGAAGGTACCAAGTATATATGCATCATATGTATATATATAATATAGTTTGTGTGTGTGTGACTTAAATATTTGATACCTATAAAATGTGCAACACACACGCAAATACTTACATCGAGTTTAAAGGCTTCTTTCGGACTCGGACCCCGACATGAGGCAGGTACTGCAGGAACTCTTGATACGTAACAATGGTACAATACGGTGGCATCGATTAGAGAAATTGGTATGTGTGTGTGTTTACACATGATTTTGTATAAATATAATACGATAGTGTAATATACACAACGTGCATATATGACGTCTATATTTATTTAAAGGTTGTAGCAATTTCACAAGAATCACCGTCATCGAGTCACAAGGGATCTTCAAGAATATCATCGTTTGACATGAGGGCAGTTGCATCTGCTGCAGACGACGTATTGAACTACATTCTTTCCGAAAAGGGCATACGGGTCAGAGTTCATTTGGTTAAGGACATTGTTAAGGCACTGAATGCGTTCATCAGGTATGTTATTATAGTCTAGCATGTGATATGACGTAAGGACTGTATAGCAAAGTATTAGACTTCATATATCTGATTATACACAAGATTTATTGTATATATCAGCTAAGTACTAGGTAACAATGACCTCATTAGTACTAGTAGTATATAACAGTTCTATTTATCAAATACAGCATTGCATATTATGTTATTTTGTTACATAGGTCTTGCTATACATGCTGTAATTTATGTTGTTATATCTTTGTTTCCGTGCTATATATGTGAAGTCGAGCATTGTATTGACAAGCTCAAAGTTCATATATAGGAGACGTGTGAGTGCGTGTGTGTTTGTGTTGATAGATAATTATATATTGAAGTTGTGGTTTTCATTCAGGGAAAGTATAATGGATTTCTACGGTTTGACTAGTCAACCGGTACGGGAAGAGAAACGAACAGAGGAAAAGGTGACGGAAGTCGTTAAGGAAACTGTCGTTGTTGTTCATGAGACGGAGAGTGAAGTCCGTGTGCAGACATCAACGTTATTGTCTCGGATTAAAAGGTTAGTTAAGGCCAATAAAGTATGATTAGAATAAAAATAATCTGCGTTATATATATACATACAAAATCACATGCAGACATACATTTATGTATTATACGCACTACATATGAACGTAGTATATTAATTTTGACTGTTTGATTAGGTTCGCATGGGGGAGGGGACAAGCTCGCGACAAGAGTTCAGGTAAACTAGTTTATTTATATTAAGTATGTTAGCATGTCTTAAATACTTTGCTAGAACACACACATTGCCATTTCATATTATTAGATATATGTAGTACGTAAATCTTCACAGTGAAATTTTTTAGTTTGCTTTATCATATGATGAATTTGCTGTTACAACATTATACATTCATTAATATGTGTTTACAATAGGTGGAGGAATGAGCAGCAGCCAGTCTCAAGCGAATCCTGAGCAAGGGAAAACCAGTGCAGAAGTCGAGGTACTGTCTATGTAAATATGATCGTCTACACACACACACATGCACACACTGTGTCACATGTGGTGTATATTTTTATATAATCATAATATCTGACCATAGAAACAAACATATGTGGCCTCTTTCTTAAATTTAATTACATTAACATGTAAATATTGCGATTGCATATTGAGTTTTGTTATGGCTGTATTTATACATATATATGTAGGTATACATACGTGTGGCGTGTATATGTATGGTTTTATTTCAGGGAAGACATTAAGGCGAGGGTATTAGCGGACTACAGGCATTTTACTCAGCAATAGAGGCGGCTCCTGAAGTGTGGATCCCATTCCTTGCCAAGGTTGCAGTGAACAGGGAAGCACAGAGACTGTTGGTGTCCGTCTTGTGTGCAGCGCTCGAGTCTTACTCCGATCAAACCTCCGAGGCTTAGCTTCTTGTTCTTGTCAAGGAAGTTACACGAAAACGATAATTAAGGTCAGTTTTCATCTTAATTATGTGGTAAATATATAATATACATCTCTCTTGTGCGTGTGTGTATAGGGGAAAGATATATAATTAAGGTCAGTCTTATGACTACTCCACGCTGATGATCATCTCAGTATTAAGGATAATATATTGTTCAATGTTAGCATGTAATCTCTCTCTCTCAACCGTTAGCTTGTTTTGTCAACGAAGTTACACGGAACATTTATTGTGCGTGCGTGCGTGTGTGTGTGAGAGGGACAATTCCACAATTCGTAATCCCACACACAGATTTTTATTGAATGGAATTAAAATCTTCGAGCTTTCGAACCTAATAATTTAGTATGGAGTATAATGTATATGTGTACACTGTATAATGTATATGTATAAATCTATTGAGTATGGAGTATAATGTATATATTGAGTAATGGAGTATAATGTATATGTGACACTATAGCATTTATATTTACAAACATTGTAAAGGAAATATAACATGTGTTTTCTATATATTAGTATACATATTTGCATATAAATTTAGATACGTTTGTGAACGGTGTGTGTGTGTGTGTGAAACACAGATGCACACCGTTCTTTATACAGACGTGTCTAGTTATTTAATACTGTATATAAAGTTTTGTATAAATATATCCAGTGCATGTGTGGATATCCTAAAATTAGTATAGATTTGTTAATTATTAAACAACCAAAATTTTAAAATTTTTTATTTATAAAATGTAACAGTGTGATTATAATTATTAAGTTATTTGGTTAATATAAAATATTACACACACATAGACACACATTCTTAACTTATGAATTTAATCACAATGATTTAAAATGAATATTAGTGAAGGCATTTTTAAGTTTTGATTGAAATCATTTTATTCACTGTCTGTGTGAATTTATAAGTAATGCAATTTTTAATGCACAATGGGTTTACTCAGTCCTTGAGCCTTACATCTTAATAAGTTAATGCATTTTATATAATCTCTCTCTCTATATATATATTATATGATTTAGCTTGTATAAATGTGTAAATGTCGCAATTCAATAAGTTGTTTGAGCAAGTATTGCATTAACCTAATTAGATGATCAATTTTTACTTAAACCATTATATTGAATATTTGCATTTTGTTTATCTATTAGAATTTAGGCTAGTTTGCACAATGGGGCCCCCTTAATTCCAATACTTTTTAAGAGGGATTTAACATAACAACTGTTATGACATAGGAAGGAAAATAAAAATTAAATGTGAATTCTTTATGAATTAAAATGTAAATTTCTTTAGGGTTAATGCATTTTTGAATTAATATGTTTTCTTATTTAAATGCATATGTGAATGGGTTTTAGTGCATGTTAATTAAAAATTTTTAAAAAATTAACCCAAAAAACCCTTCGGAAACCTTTTGAAATTAAAAGAAATATTAATTTCCCCTAACTTTCTTATACATGTCCTAACAAGGGGCCCCATTCTACAAGTGTCCCGAATTCTATGTAAAAGCTTATTACACTTGAAAAAGTAATTAAATTAACTTTTTTATTTTAACTTAGATTTAATTTAATACATATACCACAACTAGGAGCTTTGTTTGTCTATAGAAGCTTAAAAAATAGTGTAGTTTTGTACAGTGTGGATTAACTAGAGACAGATACACTACATTGGGTGGAATTTGAAGAAGGCATACAAGGTGCTTTAAAAAAACTAGGCATCACTACTCATGAAAGATGTAAAAGTGTGGACATCATATCTCATAGAGCTGTATTAAAGAGCTATTTAAAATACAGTGGGAAGGAGAACTCAATTTCTTTAAGGAGCATGTTGAACATATCATTCTCAAATTATAAAGAGGTAAGGCAACATATGCATATGGTTTCACAATAGAGCTATTGAGAGCAAAATGAAAATTCACGTGCAAAGACAAGACTCATAGTGAACCTAGGAAGATAGAAATCATGGTGTTCAACACTACATATCCTATACTTATGTATTACCTTTACCTTTTGTCCTTTATAAAAGTAACATCCTAGCTGCAAGGTATGTAGAAAGAACTTGTAGAAGGTAGGGGAGTGAACATGATTTGAGCAATGTTATGCACATAATAGAATATGCAAAGCCAAGCAAAAAGAAATGATGTCAAGGCATGAAATGTCAACCACACATATTAAGCACGACGCTGGGGTTTAGGATTGCCCAAGACAATGTGAGAAAGACTAGAGGCACAAAACAAACAGTTACTGCGGGTGGAGTTCGAAGTGTAGAAGTCAACACAATACAAGATCATGGTGTTGGAGCCGAGCCTAATGCTAATATAACTATTCACGAGGAAGTGAACAATACAATACATGATCAACCTGAGAAAGGGTAAGATGACAAAGCTAAATACAACATCCGTTAAAGACTCTTGACACATGGCTTATGAGAGGAACTAAGGATGGTGGAGACACCTACAGAAAATGGACACATGGATTTGATATGTGTATAGAAATGTTAATAAAAAAAGAAGAATTGAATGAATAATGGATGCAACAAGCAATCATACGATGGTTGATAAGAGGAAATGGTAGCAAGTAGAGCTCTACTCACAAAACTTCAAATCCATATTGAATACTTGGGTAGGAGGTCTACTTACACACACCACCATTGATGAGGAGGATATGAATCCTTTGAATGGGATCGCATCAAACATGGAGGTAGCTAGATGGATGGGAGTCCCTAGGAGGGAGAAAATATGCAAACTATGTCACCAATATGTAGAAGATGAGTTGCACACCATTTTCAGTGCCCAATACATGCACATGTGAGGATGGATGTACCATGGCACAAAGAAACTCTAGAAGTGGTGATGGGAAATCTAGCTTGGGCACATAGGGTAGCTATATTGATTAAAGATATAATGTTATAATTTTTATTATGATTGCTTTCTTACTTTGAAAGTTGATTGTTGTTACTAATCGAAATATGTTGGCAAACCCTATATATAGAAGAAATTTGATCGCTTAATGCACCTACGTATGGTTCGATCAAGTGTCGTTAAGTATTTACAAGAAACTCTAGGCAAAGTTAGCACTTTCATTTAAAAAATTCTTATCTTGTTAGGATTGACCTAACCCAAGGCTAGGGTTGCCCTAAACCCCCACACTCTAAACCCCTCTTAAACTCACCAAGTATTATTCTATTAAGAATAAGATTCTATGCTAATCCACTTTATAAAATAAAAAAACAACTCTTCATCACATAAATTAATTAGAGTAAGTGTAAGGAGAGACTAAGAAGTGTTTAGTTCCTTCTTCCTTGTCGGCATAAGCTTAGCTTATATTATTAAGACACACCCTGTCATAGTTCTAACCTGGTGGGTTGATTACCTGGGTAAAGATTGTGGGATATGTGAGATAAAAGACTCAAGCGTAACTGAGTCATCATGACTAGGGGCCCTCTCATAAACACCAATTGGCCCTTTGCCTAATTGGCATAAGGGGAGAGAGAAAGGTTGTGACATTTGGTATGACTCACCCCTTGTGCCATCCTAACTTTTAACATGTAAGGATTCGTTATAAGGGTAAGCTTATCCTTACATTGACGGATCCACACTACTATGCTCAAGTATGCCGCATCTAAGAGGTTAGCTAACTTCTTTTGTTTGGTCACATGGGAGGTATTGTCACAGTACACATTTTGCTAATCTAAAGTTTAAGGCTTGTTTCTCTATGCTGTGAGCGTGGGATCTTAGTAAGCAAGTTTTCATTACCATGTTCCTTAAGGGTTCATACAGGGGTTATAGGGTTAACATTCGTGAGCCATGAGTTTGAGGGTTTATGACAAAATAACTTACTTTTTGATAAATGATGTCACATGAACAAGGGGTGTTCTTCTTGGGGGTGTGTGAACATGTCTAAGGGTTTAACAACCTAAGCTCGTTAGTAAGAGCTGTTTCATGAGGCACTTGCGTGGTTGTGTACTTAGGATTTTCTAAACTTAGCCTTATGGTTTGCTTAACACAACACTCGTGTCTATCTCAAGAACAAACTTGTGTTGATTAGGGTTGCCACATTAGCATCGACTCTAGGGTTTCTTGCTACGATTTGTGGTGATGTGGCAATTTGACCTAGGGTACCCCTCGTCGTCTGTCTAAGTGAGAGTGCTCCTCAAAAGGTAAGTCATGCTGCATTAGCTTTGTCACAGGGTATGTGTAGGGTAAGTTTCCTTAGTAGGTTAGGGCATAAGCTTGTTTAAGTTTCTAAGGATAGGATCCTAAAGTCTAATCGGTCAGGGCGGGATCCAAGGTCTCATGCCTACTTGGGCATATGGGCTAGACTTTTGGGGTTTTATTTGAGAATTTAATGTTGCTCACACATGGTAGCCATGTATTACTATGTGTTGGCCCTTTAGGTCAAAACTCTAACATATAATGTGCAATAAAGACTTCACATTGTATAACCATTTTATGTCCTTTGGGTCAAAACTCTGACATATAATGCACAATAAAGACTCTACATTATAAAATCATCTTATTCTTTGTAAGGGGCAATAAGATGTTAAAAAAAACTTCCTTACTTATGTGGAGTTCGTATATTGAATAAAGCAAGTAATACATTAGTAAATATTAATTAATTAAATCAAAAGAAAGAATATCTTATGGGTTTATGTGTATAATTAGCATCCGACAAAGTCCCGAGATTCTATAAAACTACTTCTTCAAATAAAAATAGAAGAAAGTTCTTTTGGTTCAAAATTTTATAGTAAAGGAAGTCTATCGATTATGTTTTAAATAGCAGGAACACTTTTGGTTCAAGTTTATACTAAACAAGGTTACTTAATTAATTTTAATTATAATTAATTATAATTAACCTTTATTTATTACTTAATTAATTAATTATCTTAAGTATCTATTTTCTATTGCCATGTTATTTATATTTAACCTTTAATTAATTAATTATTTTAAGTATCTATTTTATTGCCCTCTTATTTATAATTAACCTTTACTTATTGCTTAATTAATTAATTATCTTAAGTATTTGTTTTTTATTGCTCTAGTATTTTCCCATGTGTGAAATAATTGTAGAAGCCTTGAATATTTTCTATTATTCTATTTTCTTGTTCTTTTTACTGATCGAATATGCAACAAGATGTGAGTAGATTCAAAGTTTTTTATTGTATCAGACTTGGAACTCTTCACAATCTATTGGTGCTTTGAAATCAATATAGGTGGAGCAACCATTTGAACTTGTGACATGGAATTTAATTGGTTCTTTTTCACCTTAGGTTATATGTAACCGATATGTTGTGGTTTTAATAGATTATCTGACATGTTGGTGAAAGTTGGAGCTTAACTAGATGCCACTATTCATAGTGTTGCTGAGTTCTTACTCACTCAAGTTTTTTGTGTCATTCATGTCCAGAATGATTTGTCAAATAATGGATTTATTTTTATTACCAAAGTTTTGAAGGTTCATACTTTGTGAATGAGAATCCAACAATTTTTTATATCTCTTTTTCATCTAGAAATAAATGGGTTGGTGGAGCGCTTGAATTCGGACTTTAAAGTATAATTTCTAAATATGTTAATCCTACTTTAAATGATTAGGATTGATATTATATAATACTTAAAATTCACATACAACACCAACATTGAGAGTTCCATTGACATGTCTCTGTTCAAAGCTTTGTATGGGTGAGACCCGTAAATACCTTTAGAAGTTGGTTTGGCTTCTCACCAACCCAAATATACAAACACCCGTTTGACTTGCTTGGTTTGCACTTTTCCTTTATTGTAATCATGAAAGTCATTCATATTCTTTATTGGAGCTTCTTCTATTTTAATGCAACTTAGGTGGTTAGGTTGTTCATGTTGTCTATTTGTTTATGTATTATTTAAAAATCATTTTCAATAACATGAAAAATCATCTGACTAACTTTCTTGTCAAGATTAATTTGTCTAAAAAGTGTAATAAAGTTTTTTGATCTATAAACTTATTAACTAGTAAATAATATTGTTACTTGAGTAAGGTACAAGTTTCATCATTAACTACCTCTTCAGGTTGCTATTTACGACCTTGTTTTTGTGCATTTTTCAAAACTTCAGACTCATTCTAAGTTTTTTATATAAATGACTTAATCCTTACAAAGTTTTTTGTTAAGTCGGTCCTCAAGTATACCATGTTACAAGATGTCAAGTTTTGTGAAGCCTTTTTAGTTGCATGTTATGTAATTGAAGAAGTTTTTCTCATGAGGGGCAACCTATGTTATGCAATTAAAGAAGTTTTTCTCACGAGGATGGGTAATTAAGGTATATATACAAAAGGTAATCTTGGTATATTCTAGAAGTTACTAAGAATATTTATGGTGCAGTTAATCTTATAACGAAAACAAACTATTATTAGTTTATATGTGTAACTAATTTTATAACCAGGACAAACTATTATATATCTTTAAGCTTGAATACAAAAGAGATCTAAGTTTCCTAACTTTTTATTTATGTCTCAAGGTTCTCACACAACATAAATATGAGATTTTAAGAAAATAGGCAACAACAAATATTTAAACAAAAAAGATTAAAAAAATTAAGTTAACATCAATCACAATGAATTTATTGCAACAAAACAATTTGAGTGTTAATTTGAAAATTAAAATATAAATTTATAAATTTAAATATTTCTTATTTTAATTTGTAAATCAACATTAAGATTTAATTTGAAATGAAAATCCTTATAAGTGTGAATTAAAAGTAAAATTTTAATTATAATTTAAGTTTAAAATTAACAATGTGATTTTAATACAATGTAATAGATATTGTAATGTATTTAATATAATATTTAAAATTAAATTATCTAAAATATAATTTGAAAATAAAAAATACACTCTCTTTTTAAATGTGAAATTTCATAAGTAAAGATAACTAAGAATATATTAATATTATTTTTTTACATGTGTAAATTTATATCATTAAAAAGGCACATCAACTCATAATAACAACGGAACTATGTTCTTTAATACATATTTGTAATTTAACATTCATAAATTTAATGGTTCACTTCTATATAGAATTAAAATTATATATATAGTTAAAAGTTTTAAAATAAATTTTTTATATAAATGATTTCGCTTTAAATAAGGGAGTATGTTCACATTAAAGAACTAATAACATTGTTCTACTTTAGAACAACATTATTTAGACAGTTGAAGTTGAACTTTCTACATTATTTTCCCTTATTAGTTTATGTAATATACAGTACTATGTATATCTTAACAAAAATAAATTTTACAAATATAATTAAAATAATATAATCTCTCACTACACACATTTATATTTGTCAAATTTGGGTAGGTTCTGTTATACAACCCCCTTTCACATCATCACATTTCACATCATTAATTTGTGAACATGGTATGTAATGATGTGGAAAGGCTAGTTTTAAATATTTATGAATTTGTTAGTTTTAAATTTGATGTTCACTTAAAATGTAATATAAAAGACCTTTAGAATTAATGCATATGATTTTACACGTTTTACAAGTTTTTATATATATATATATGTTCCTTTCTTTTGGTTTTTAATATTTATTAATTTATTATTTTATATTATTTCTCACTTAAATATAAGAAATGTATAAAAGACCTTCATAGTTAATGCATATGGTTTTTACACGTTTTTTTAAATTTATACACGAGTTTTTATATATGTTTATTTTCTTAATTTTTAATATTAATAATTATTATTTAAAATAAAAGAGGTATACCACATGTTGCCATGTCACTTAAGATAACATGCAGGTGATATGAAAGGCAATGACATGGAGGGGGATGTATAACATAATTGTCTAAACAATTTTATATTAATAACATAAGAGACAAGATTTATTAATAGAAATACATATGAATTAATAATTAAATTTATAAATGAGACTCAGCAATATATATAAAAAAAACTTGATATTATAAAAATGTGTTTAGTATTGAAGTATTTATAATTGAAGTATTATGAAATATGAAGTATTTAATATTCACTTATATAAAAAAAAAACTTGATATTATAAAATGTGTTTATATTTATAATAAGTTTATTGATATTTATAATATTTATAAAATATGTTTAGTATTGAAGTATTTATAGTTGATTATAACACAATTGCTTTGCATAATTATAATTTAAACGTATTAGGATGTAAATTATTCCTTTGTAAGTGAGTATATTTAAAGTGTGTGACTGTTAGATATTTTAATTTTTTTAAACATGATTGCCATATAATTATATAATATGTGGAATTCAATTTTATTGCTTGAGTATTTAAATGTATCGAGACATGGAATTTAGTATTATTCATTTATATACCATCAATATTTTCATAATCATTTTGTAATTTTAAAATTGGTAAGAAGTTTTATGTATATATTACATTATATTAGGTTAACAATTGAAGAATGTAATTTTTAATTTAAAATATTACATAATTCTAAAATAATATATTAATGTTCAATAAAAGGTGTACAAACCTCATGAATTCATTTTATAAGTTAAAAATGATTTAAAAAGATTTACAAATGAAAGTTGTCATTTGATTAATGTAGTGTTGTGTTTTGATTTTTAATAAATAAAATTTATATATGTTAACTATTAATTAGAATATGTGACATCAAACTTGTTAATTAAGAAGGTAATGTAAATAAAATATTAGTCTTTATATTCTTGGAAGATTCTTTATTCTTGAATGGAGGTCACCGATCACATGTATAAACTTATTAAAATTCTTAATAGTTACATATATTTAACATATACATTAGAATAGGTCCTTTTATTTCATTTAATTTTAAACGATGGTTTTATAAAGTGTATTTGGAAATAAATAAAGGCCTAAAATAAGAATCATAACTTCATTTTATTTAAGGGTATTAATTAATATTCTAATAGGTATTGATAAAGTTTTTATTATTATGTTTTATAATAATTAAAGTGAGAGTCACATAGAAGGATCTAGTGTTACACACTAAATTTACACACACACACACACATATATATTTTATGAGATTTTGCACAACTTAAAGGGTGTCAAATAAATGTAACAAATTTTAAATGAATAATATTTACAAAGGCTTTAAATACATTTTGATTTGAAAAAACATATGCAAACATTTATAATTATTAAAGAATTAGTGTATGCTATATAATGTATAATTAAGTGCTATTTATATAATAAACTTAATATAATAAATAGGGAGTGTAACAAACATACAAACACACATTAGATAAGAAGATAATAAGGATTAAATTTAATAGTTTTGTAAAGTTTAATTCATTTTAAAACTTATTATGTATAAAAGATTAAATATATGTAACAAATTTAAATGAATAATATTTACAAAGGCTTTACTTTTCAAATCACTTATAATTGTTAAAGAATTAGCATTGTGTTTATGTATAACTATGGTGTTGTTATATAATAAACTCAATTTAATGAATATAATAAACATAAGTTGGTTACAAACACATGTTAAAGATAAAAAAATAATTTAATTCAATAATTTTGTAAGTTTAATTGATTTTGAAACTTATTAAGTCTAAAAGAATAAATAAATAGTTTATATTATACATTTTATATCAAAGTGTACAAAGAAATAGTCCGTTCTTTTACATACTGCATTTTGTGATAATATATAATATCATATAAATTGACAATATATATAATATATAAATCATATAAATTTGAGAGGCCATTGACTTTAACTCTTAATTGAAATAACATATAAATATATGTGTGTTGGGGCAGTTCGCCCGCATCTTTAACATAAAGTTAAGGGTGAATTTTATGTGTTTTTATTTTCGCACTAATACTTATAATTTAAGTATTAATACATAGCTTTAATTTATGTTATGTATGTCACTTTCACACTCAAATTACATAAATAAAAAAAAAACAGAAAAACTTATTATATATAGCCTTATGCAATTTTAAGAAAACTGTTTAAGGTCTCTTTAGTTACATGTTTGACTTTTAACATTTTATTGTATATGAAAAACCATGACTTTTAATAATTAGTAATATTTATAAATATATTCCATAACATTTATTATAGAATCTAAGTATTAAACATTAATTAATAATATAATACAAATCTATATATTTAATATAAACACATAATATAATATAGATTTATATATTTATTAATAGAATACTTATAATTATATAATAATTATATTCTTATTTTGTTCCTTAAATATTCCATGTTACATATAATTTTATAAAGATATAATTCCATGTAAATTATTTGCTAACACAACTTTGGACCCATAGTGAATAATATATATTAAATACACACACACACACACACACACACACTAGTATATGCATACATTAATGAACAAAATACATGTGTTTAATTTGAATATAAATATAAAGTTTAATTTTAAATACATGTGCACATGTATTGTATTTATGTTAAATACATAAGTATTAATGCGAACTCAACATCCATAACATAAAATTTATGTTAAGAAAAGATTAGTGCCAATGTAAAAATATTTAAGTGGCACAACATTTAACAAATTTACATAAATTTTTTAACCATGTTTCTAAATTTAAGGTTGTAACATATCAATTGATTCTTATTATATGTAATTAATTGCATAAACTTATTAAATATGATTTATTACAATAAGAGATAAATACAATGAAGTTAATTTTTAAGTTATGATATAAACATATACATTATCTTAACATGCTTAATGAGAGCATAATGCCGATGACAAAATTATTTAAATACAAAGAGCAAATTCATTTGCACTTATTTAAACTTTTGTGCTTAAAGATAATGTTGTTATTGACTTCACCATTCACATTAAGCATAATTAAGGTTTGTATAATATATTCAATCAAATATGTTGTATTGAGAAAAAGTTATATATTAAATTATAAAAATTTATTAAAACATTACAAGAGATAAACAAATACAAAATTTAACAATTTAACAATGCAACATAATTGTAATGAAATATCTTATATTAAGTTATTTCAAATTGACTTTAAGTATATTAAAGACACATAAAATATTTTAATAATGCTCTTGTACCTACAAACACTACTAATCATCTTAATGAATATTTCAAACTTTTAATAGTTTATTCATTTATTATTTACTTTAACAATGTGTTTTAACTTAGAAAGTCTTTCCAAATCAATTTAAATGTGGTGAGTGACTTATACTTTCTTTAATTTATGACTTACTATACTTAACTATGGAGCATTTTTTTACTTTAATTATTTAATTTACCTCAATATACATGTTACTTTCTCTAAGTCTCTCATTAATTTTTAGTTAAGTACATAATTATTAAGACTGAATATTTTTCATTTTATTAATGTGTAAAAAATTAACAAAGGTAGAAATAAATCCACCCTATTTCCTTATTATTATCATATATATGTGAATTTTATTTCTTATTGAGAAATTAAAGAAAAAAATTAGAGAAGGTAGCATATATTTTAAAGTAAAACATAAGAATAAGGTAAATTTTTAATATGTTATTAAGTTAATTAGTAATAAACTTGACTTAAGGAAATTATATAAATGTTATTAAGGAAAAATTATTAAACTGACCCTCTAAGTTTAATAAATTTTCCTTAAATAAAATAAGATATACTAAGCAGTATATACATAAAGGCATCTTTGTTGTGTAGTTGGCAGGTTAGATTGTGAGTCGTTTTCAACGATTGTTAGTTTGAACTTTGTACGATGATATTTATTTAATTGATTTAATATTATTTTTCCATACTTGTGCTATGCTTTATGAAGATTAAAATAATTTTAAGAATATAGACCATAATTGCAGAATATGATATAAGGCACTATGTCTATATATAAATAAATATAGTAAACAAATAAATATATATATTTAATTAATTTCTGAAATATTTGTAATTATAATTAGGTTTTATAGTTAATCAGGTTTAAGGAGTCTTTAGTTCAAATTATTTTATCTTGTATTTATAATTGGAAATTATAGGTAACATCTGACCGTCGCTTACCAACCGGGAAACAAATCGGACGGTCCAGATCTGATTGTCTTTAGATTTGAACGATCTAGATCTTCTTCCAGCAATGTAGCGTGCAAAGTAAGCGTGTGGGTTTGTGTGTATATGTTCTTCCTGTGCAATCTCAGAAGCACGCACTGTTCATGTGTGCGTGCGTGGAGCTGTGCGTATGAATCTCTAGCAAGGCGCTGCAAGTTTTGATCTGCAGATCTGTTTTGTGGGTCGATTTTGGGTAAAATCGGCATTTTTCTAACGATATTCAGGTAAAATCAGATAATCCAGAGGAAAATCCGATTAATTATCAGATAATTGCAACAATCTGCATCAAAATCGCGTTCTTTTGAGGTATATTTGAGTATAAATATAGAAAAATATGATATATGCATTTATAAACAGCAGGGAAGAACAACCTATATATGGTATACGTATACGTATGTGTTAGATAATATACGTATGCGTATGTAGTTTCACACAAGCTTGAGGATAATATGGCTCTGGATATGACGCCTAAACCTATGGAAATCGATGCCAAAATCGCAACACTCAAATCAACAGGTGTATAACATAAACTATATATATATATATATATAAAGTTTATATATGATTCTCATATAGTTTTAGTTGCACTCACACGCGTGTGTATGACATGAGATAATATGTATATAAATACCTGCCCGTATATGTGTGTGCATGTGTATGCAGGAACATATGTAAATGTGTGTATGTGCACATGTATAAGTTTTATTTCAAACCGCAGGCAGGACAGCTTGTCGTCAGCAGAATAATTAAGGAAACTCTTTAAGTCTATATCCACTTTACAAAGTTGTTGTATATATCAACTTTGTATGTTAGATATTTATATATAACATAATACACATATATACATACACGCGCATGTCAACTAACGTTGTTTGTTTAGACGAGCTTACAATATACACGCCTCCTCAAGGCGTAAGGAAGTCTGCAAAGATGAGATTATCAGCAAGCCAAAAACAAAGGGAGATAAACGACACGGGTTTAGAGGAAGAATATCCACTGACAGATAGAAAGAGAGCTCTGTATGAACCCCTCGGACCCTCGAATGGCCGGCAAGGATATTCAGAGACCTTCTTACCCCTCCTGACTTTGAAACTTCTACATATCCCAAAGGTGTGTACTAACGCGTATACACGGGCATGTAATGTTTGCGTGCGTAGATAGGTGTGTGTATCATTATTTAGTGTCTGCATGTACATGAAGGTAGATATTATATGTATGTATTCTGTGTGTGCATGTATTCATCATACTGATGAATATAACACACACACATGCATTTTGTATATGGATTGAATTTATATACATATATATTATACACACATACAATCTGCATTTGTATATAGGCTGGGTGATTGGAAAGAAGAGGAAGCTTGTCAACGTTGATGTTGTAGAAAGTATGAGACGTATTGCTGTACAAGAAATGAACCGAAAGGTTTGTTTTTCATAATGTTCTATGCATTAAATTATATTACTTCATACTTACCTAAGTAACTATTCTTAAATATCAGGATAGGGAGATAAATGATTTAAACGAGCAACTTGAAGAGGACTCCAGAACAATGGAACATTTGCAAATGCAACTGCAGCAGGAACGCACAAAGCGGTTACAAAGTAAGCATACGTATATGTGTGTATAACCATGTATGTACTTATTTTCTGTTTTATAAGAACGAACTATGAACGTTGATATGTGTGTGTGTGTGAGAGAGAGAGAGAGAGAGATTTGTGTGTTATGTATGAGTGCGTGTGTAAATACAATTTGAAATATATAATAAAATGTTTTATATATAGTTGAGAGGGAGAATACGATGCTACAAGGCCAGGTAAATATGCTTATGTCTATGATCCCGGACCAAGAGCTTGAAGACGGGGAAACATACGAAACATAAAAACATAAACAGGTACGAGTTTTACTATTTATTTGGAGTGAGAAAAAAAAGGGTTAAAAAAAAAAAAGAATTAAAAAAAAAAAGAAAAAAGAAAAAAGAAACTAAATAGTGTAAAAAGAGAAGTATACAGGATTGCATTTTCACGAAAGGGTTTGTGAAATAAGAGTTTGAGTGTAATATAGAGGCATACATACGCTATACACTGTAAAAAGACATTTATTTATTTTAATGCAATTTAGGTTATAAGTAAATTGTGTGTGTGTGTGTGTGTGTGGTTTAATTACTGTGGATATTCACAGTAGAACTTTTAGCATTCTATATCAGGTATATGTTTATTTATGTTTGTATATATATATATATATATATATATAGAGAGAGAGAGAGAGAGAGAGAGAGAGAGAGAGAATTATAACTAATATTTATATATCAGGTACCTGCATTTGCATTAAATATTATATTTTTGTTTATTTAATTTTATTCTTTATTTCAAATTGGATCTTTCTGTTCTAAGTAAGTGCTTTCTAAATAAACATTTAATGAAACTTAACTTAGCTATGAGGGTACCACGTATATATATATTTTAAACCTTGAACAGTTTTATCATATTATATATGCTATTTATACTGTTGCAGGTTTCACATTTCATACGTAACCTTTTATGAAAACATATTATATACTTTAAACATTAAGTGGTTTTAATACTCTCAGAGACGTACGCATACTTGTTATGTATGTAATTTCATATGGTTTCATTCATTATACATGTATGTGTGTGGTATACAAAGATAGAGAGAGCATGTAAAAATATAATATTATACACACACATACACGTGACTTATATTATATATATATATATAATCTTGAATTTCCCATTAACATCTATATTTTTCGATTCTTAATCAAGAGAGGCGTATTTTATCGTACCCTGAAATTTATCATATTTACATATATATCCCTAAAAAATTTATATTTAAATATTTATCCCTCTAAAAATTATAAATTTACATATGTATTTTTGAAAAAATTTAATCGTAATATTTTAATTTTTAAAATAACAATATTAATTAAAAATATATTTTTAATTCATAGTATATTGTGAATGAAATAATTAAGTAATACAAAAACACGCGTTATGTATATTGGAATGTAAATAAATACTAGACGTTGATACTTATATGTTATTAGTATCGTGATTACTTAACTAATTTAGTTTAGAAATAAGCTACATTTATTATTTATTAATAATAATTTTTTAAATAGGCTGACACGTCAACATCATAGATTTGAAATATATATATGAGCCACGCATGTCACGCTAGCAAATGAGTAGTCTAGCTGCGGAAACGATTTGATTCTTTTTATTAATGTATAGGTAGTTGAGATTTTACTTTAATTAAAAAATAAATATATTTAATTTAAGAAACGGCTTTGTAATCATAATCCTAATTAACTGTTGCTTTCTAGGGCTTGGATTTGGTTCAGTACCATTGATTTCATTGTAGGTAGCTGCTGTTTTCAGGGGATTTCCTTGAGTTTATATTCTAAATTCATATAAAGAGGGTACCATTGTACAGTAAAAAGAGATTGTATAGTTGAAATAAGAATGCTAGGGACTGGATTTGAACCTCGGATGCCTCGTTCGGTCGAGTGTAGGTAGAAAGCAACAATACCTGTAATGCACTATACCTTTTTCTGGATACTGCATATATCTTTTTATATTTTAAAAATATTATAAAACATAATAGTAACATTTTTAAATAATATCTCTAAAATTAATACTATCCATGACTAAACATGATGTTTGCATTGCGAATCTAAAGACAAGAGTATATTCTTTGTACGGATATGCCGAAATTAATGGCCATGTGGCCGAATTCAAAAAGGGGCTCAACTTTTTTGCGCCGAACCGTACTAACACATGTTTTAATTTTTTTTTTGAATTTTTGTAATTATTAACCGATATTATGAAACTCTTCTCTCTCCCACGCACACATTGTTTTGGGACATTCTTCAATTAGTGTTTAATTAGCGGATTTCTCGCAGGATTACGAAGAAAAACATCAGTTTTTCACTCAGATTTTGTATATTTCTTGCTAGATTCCGTAGTTTCTTCATATTGGGTCTCGGATTTGCTCAATCTCCTCGCAGACACATTGAATTGTGAATATAATCACTCACATTCTGTGTATATTTCGCAATTTCTCGAACAGCAGGGTGTATTTCATCAAAGGGCTTCACAATCTGATAAGAAACAATGTATTCATCGGGCTGCTTTGTGCATCTCTTCTCGATCTTTTCTGAGTTCTTCATTAGCTTCTTCCTCATGGTACAGGACGTGTATGCGTACCCAAGATACGCCGGAGTTTGAATCACACCCCATGGCTTTCAACGAGAGGCTCAATCCTATATACGACGACCAAGAAGGTATGTGTATGTCATTGTGTATACACACCGTATATCGTATGTATATACACCGGTTTTTCGACAGAAATCAATGAATACTATGAGGATTTATCAAGGAATGCAAGAATGGACACTATATACGAGTCTTATGAAGAGTTTGGGGACTCATCAGATGAGAAAAGTAACGAGTTGAGCTCCACAGATGGTACCAGTTCTGCTCGTGTTTCTGCAGATTCCCCGAAGAGTGTTCTTAGGCGCAGTGTAAGAGCCTGGTAAGTATGTGTGTAATACAATACACACATTAATGTATGTGTGTGTGTGTACATCCATCGATGGGTTTGTTTCCATTCACGAGTTCCATGGGCTTGGATTATATATCTTTTTCCATTCGTGGTACTAACCTTTTATATGTCTTTTTATCAAATTATTATTTTTTATTATTATTTTATTTTGGTGTGGTTTTTGTAATAATTATATCCATATGCAGGTGTGATGCAACAGGATTGCCCACTACCGTCCTTGTTGAGACAAAGCAAGGAAGCTTTAGATTGCACAAGGTACTCATGTTTATATTCGTGTACACACACATGTGTGTGTGTGTGTACACACATTCACGCTTGTATATATTTATACAAGTAAAATAATATATTGTATGCAGTTTCCGCTCATGTCCAGGAGCATGTACTTCAAGCACATGTTAGCGGAGACAACCCACGTCAGACTGCCGGACAACTTCCCGGGAGGATCGGAAACATTCGAGATGATAGCCGGCTTCTGTTACGACTCCCACGTACACATTAACACACGTAACGTGGCTGCACTCCGCTGCTCGGCCGGGTACCTGGAGATGACCGAGGACTGCGGTAACCACGGTAACCTGTCCGAACTGACAGAGTCTTACCTCGTGGAGACCGTACTCCGCAGCTGGCCTGAGACTGTCACTGTTCTTCTGCACTGCTGCGGCTTGCTACCGTTCTCCGAGGAGTTTCTTATTGTTAGTCGATGCATCGATTCCCTCGCTGACAAGCTTCAGGTACAGAAATACACACCACACACACACACACACACACACACACACACACACGTACGTGTATGCAGTGTATCAGGCGTGCTGAGGGTGTGGTGAAGGATGTAGTTCAGCTGCCGTTTACATTCTTCCATAGACTCGTGAGTGCTCTCAGGAAGCGTGGAGGAGATGAGCAGCTGGTCACTCTACTTGTCATGGAGTATGCAACTACATGGATATTCGAGAATGAAGCTGTGACAAGTGGAGACTGGGGGAAACTCAGTATGCTTGAGACCATCGTAAAGCTGCTTCCCCTAGGCGTTCACAAAGGTGTGTGTGTGTGTGTGTATACATTCTCTTCTCTTAACACACACACGCACACGCTATTGCATATGCAGGAGAGCGGTATATGGTGCCTCTTAAAGTACTATTCATGTTACACGGGTTTGCAAATGTGTGGGAAGCCAGTATGGAATGTATAACTGAGCTAGAGACGAGGATAGCTTCACAGCTCGAACTTGCAACTGTTGAAGATTTTCTGGTGAACAGGATACAGAATAAGGTGCATATAGACAGCATGTATCGGATTGTTTCCATGTTCATGTCGCAACAGCAGTTGATTCTAGACGGCCAAGAAATGCTCACCAATACGTCTATGTAAGTTGTGGTGTGCATATGTGTGTGTGAGAGAGAGCGTTTACACAAACACACATGCAGGTTACTGGCGGTTTCCTCTGTTGCAAAAGTTTGGGATGAGTATTTGACTGAGATTGCTAGTGAGCCTGATATAAGCCCAAAGAGATTTTATGAACTTACAGAAGTTATTCCTTCACATGTTCGAACTACACATGACCAACTCTACAAAGCCATTCACGTCTACTTCAAGGTAGCCTCTTGTGTGTGTGTGTGTGTGTGTGTTTGTGTGTGTTTGTGTGTGTGTGAGAGAGAGAGAGACGCGGGTGTATATGCAGTCACACGCCACATTGTCGCAATCGGAGCGTTCGGTGGTGTGCAAAGGCCTGAACTGCCAGAAGCTGTCACAGGAGGTGTGTGTGCACGCGGTACAGAACGAGCACATGCCACTGAGGATGATAGTGCAAGCCATGTTCATGCAGCAGCTCCAAACACGTCCGCATACGTCCACCGCCACGCACGCAAGTAGCGTGCATTTAACTTCTCCTCCGGCCACTTCTTCCCGTGTAACCTCTTCCACAATTGACAGTGGACTATTCTCAGGAACTTCGGGGACTTCTGGCTATTTAGATTTGAACAGTAATGCTTCTTCAACAGCTTCCTGGCATTTGGATAGAAAAAAAACAGGTATGTGTAGTGAGTTTATATATGCAGAAATTGTGTGTGTGTGTGTGTGTGTGAGAGAGAGAGAGAGAGAGAGAGAAGATTCTACTTACAAGTTTAAAACTGTAAACAGGAAGATGGGCTGCCATTGGGAGTTATATTGCAAAGGGATGCAGCATTTCGGGAGGCGTCCTTCTTAAAGGACGACTTTGAGGCAACAAAGGCAAGGTTAAGGTACTTATACGCCGTATTATGTATGCGTATGTATATACATCACTAATCTTATACATGTTCAGGGAACTAGAAGAGGAGCTAATGAGGATGAAGAGGACAATGCAGGACGCAGATGTGCGGAAACCGGATGAGTACAGGTGTAGTACGACCACGAGTACATTCATGGCTGGGAAAGGCAGAAAGAGGTTTCAGAACAACTGTATGTGCCAGATATGGGGAGCTCAGACAAGTGGGATCCGACTCGGGCAGCGAATAACAAAGACGTTTCAAAAGCTCGGACTCGGAGGCTTTTGGAGGCCGAGGCCGAGTCCGAGTCCGGATGTACGGAAATCGGACGGGTTGTCCGTACGGAAAAGGGATACGGACGGTTCGTTTGTACGGACCCCGGACAGGGATACGGACGAGCTGGAATATTCAACTCCTTTGCGGGCCAGCTCTTTTAGGAGAATGGAAGAGGAGCAACACAGCGCCAGGCATGTGCGGCACTATTCATTCTCATAGATTTCCGTACTTGCTGTCCGGATTCCGTACTTTCACTAACTTCATAGTGAATCAATTGAATATAATTTCATTTGTGAACCCTAAAAACAGAGTTTTAGGGTTCTTGTTTGAAAGGGTTTTTCTGCAATGTCTGCTGCAGATCCATTCTACCTTGTCAAAGAGGAGATCGACGAATCGGTAAATCCTCTCTCTCTCTCACAAACACTTTTATTTGTGTAGATCTTATAGTCTAGCTTATAGATCTTATATTAATCTATAATTCATAGTTGATTTTGATAGATGTCATATCTTTTGATGTCAAAATTGATTATTTATTTCTTTAGCTAAATACAATGTATATGATTATGTTATAATTTAAGGCAGATTTAGTTATTTTGTTAAGTCTAACCATCGTTTAACTAAATAACATGTTTATTTGTTTAAATAATAGGTGAAAAAAATTGATGAGAATTTTGAAACATGGGACTATAGAAGCACAGGACCTACTGAGCGTGCATCCTTGAAGAAGGAGCTACTTTCTAGCATCGATAGTTTGGAATGGCAGGTAAAAGCTACACACACACACACACACACATTATATATATATATAGAGAGAGAGAGAGAGAGAGAGAGAGAGAGAGAGAAGAGTCGCGAACTTAAACTATTTAAAGCAGTAGAGTGGTAAGCTAAAGAATATATAATGAATAAGTGATGGTATAAGGCCGAGATATAATATATGTGATATATAAAAGCTGTATATGACTGTAATGTTGTTAAAATTAATTAAATAAGTAAATGAACTATCTAAATATTCGTATTAAAATATGCAGATTTATAGGTAAACGAGCTTGATAAAGCTATTGGAGTCGCGGAGCGTGATCCAGGAAGGTTTGGAATAGATGCTGCTGAGATTGCACGACGTAGGAAATGGTCCAGTGATACACATACCAAGGTATATTAGTATATATGTATATATGCCTTGTGTGTAAAATGTTTATTCAGTCATCATAACATGTGATGTTAATGGCCGTTGGATCGGGCATGAGATGCATGGTATAGTAAACTCATCAGGTTAAGGAAAATAATTAAATTAAGAATAAATTTATTAGGTTAAGAATAACAACTGGGTTAAAAGTTAAAGGACCATATTAAAGATAATAATAAAGGTTATTAAATAGGTAAGTTTAAAAAGTTAAAGGTCTAAGTTAAGAATAAATTCACATAATAATTAGGTTAAGGGCTAAGAAATACTTAAGTTCGTAAGAGTTTTAAGGATAAATTTATTAGGTTAAGCATATTAATTGAGTTAATTAATAAATAAGTATAATTAATTAATAATTATTTTTAAATAATTAAGTCCACCAACGGTAGAGATGTGCGCATATATTTATTAATATATATGATGTATAGTTAATTAAGTTTTATTGCAGATGGAGAAGATTCGGAATATTCTTCATGAAGGAAAGGCTGGGAACAGTAGTAAAAGGAGAGAGCTAATGAGAATAGAGGACGACCGTCCAGGTCCGAAGCCGAACAGGACTCTAATGGAGTCTAATGACGACTTTGTAGGCATGGAAACGGAGCGTCAGGCCTTGATTCTCAAGTATGCTCTTATATTAACACTTTGTAATATATGTTATAATATCATGCACTATGTATATACATAATATTATTGATATATATATTACATACTCGAGTCGCACCATCAAATATATTCGTTCTTATCTAGCCTTTATGATATACTATACTCCATAATATCGTATTATGTAAATTATATCAGTAATTACTATTATATACCGAACGTGATATTAATATACGTGCGTGTATTATCAATGTATATATATAATTATAAACGTGTGTGTTGCATACTTATTAGTTTGATGTATACAGGGAGCAAGATGAAGATTTGGATGACCTCAGTGAGACAGTTTTGAAGATTGGGAATGTGGGATTAAGCATCCACGATGAACTCGCTGGCCAAGTAAGATTATCATTTAATTACAATAGTGTATAATATACCACTATATAAGTCGATCATTATGTTTAATTATTTTGCTTGTATACTGTCGCGTGTGTGTGTGTGTGTGAAAGATAGAGAGAGAGAGAGATAACATTTGCTTAACATGTCTTTCTCTCTCTCTCTCTATATATATATAATACAGAGATTATTTATACATAAACTTGTTTACTTAGGAACAAATCTTAAACGACCTTGATAAGGACATCGACAGCACAGCAGGCAGAATGGACTTTGTACAGGTAGACTTATATACAAATTTTATGTTATATATTAAATAGACAATAATATATCTATTAATATAATTAATATTTTAACTTTTGTTAGAAACGAGTTGCTCAAGTAATAAAAAAGGCCGGGGCAAAAGGGCAGCTATGTTTGATATTCGCACTGTTAGTGCTTCTTGTGATCCTCATTTTTCTTGTATTCTTTACATAAAAGGGGGTCATTTAAGTTATATATAATTTAGTCAGTCTTGAAATGTGAGAAATAAATATATATATATATATATATTGTGTAAAGGTAATCTTGTAATCAGATATCTATCAAAACATTAAAAACGTAATAAAACTAGATCTTTTTGGTTTGCCTTCATATATGAAATTGATATATTAATTATATATATAAAATTTTCACCATTAAGATTATTAAATTATCGGAGAAATCCTTCGTTAACCAGGATTTTATTTTAATTATGAGTTTAAAGCTTTATTAAAATCTCATATTTAAAATTATGTTTTTTTTAAATTATTGAATCGTAAGCATTAAAATTATTTTTAATAATATATTCTAAATTTATATAATAAATAATAAATAAGATGTGGAACATTGGATATACTCTTATATATAATAAGTAAAACAAAGTGTATGTGTTTGTGAGGTTTAATTTTACTTTTTTAAATGATTCTTTTATTTGTCTTACAATAATTAAAACTATGCATAAAATTTAAAAATATTTCTCAACCTGTATTATATACAATGTAATTATTATAAAAATATATGTATACATAATTATGTGCCGATAAATCTTTTTAACTATCTTTCTAAGTTCGTCAGCCTTGAAGAAGTGAATATATTTTATTTAATAGTTTAGAGAAATTTTTAATTATACTAATATTGATAATTGGTATTCTGTGGTAAGAATCACAAATAACTTGTGACAATGTTATATCATCAAAATTTTAAAATAGTTAACAATAACATCAGAACTATATAAAATTTATGGTTACACTAAATACATAATTAAGTTGCATTTTGTGTATTACTTGATATATTATATAATATATATCTTAAATATTGTAAAAGAATTAGAAAATACGAAAAATAAATATTCTAAATTAAATATCAAATATTAAGTACAAAGATTAACAAAACTTTTTATCACAAACCTGTTTCCAGAGAGAAGAATGCACAGTACTTGCGAGTGAGACATAAAAACCGCCCTTCTCCGGAACCATTTTAATTACCGCCTGTGCCACGCGGGCACCTCGTTCCACGTCACCACAGCTCCTACACGCCGAGAGCAAGCTAGTCAGCTCCACGTCGTTTGGTGCGAAAGGCATATTCCTCACAAGATCCTCGGCATCTTCGAGATACCCCGACCGGCAAAGCAAGTCCACAATGCAACAGTAATGGTGCTTACTGGGTTCGAGCCCGTAATCCATCCCCATGGATATAAAGCTCGACCTGCCGAAGGAAAGCTTACCGACGTGATTACACACAGCAGAACCTCGCCGAAACATGTAGCATCGGGCTGCTCGACCACCTTCATCGTCTGGAAGAGATCAACAGCAGCGTCCGACCGTCCGTTACGGACTAACGCGACCAGCATGGCCGTCCACGAGAGTACGTCCCTCTCCGGCATGGTACAGAACAAATCCCACGCCTGGTCTACCCGTCCGTTCTCGGCGTACCCTGTCAACACCATGTTCCACGACACGGGGTCCCGGTAGCACAGCACGTTATCGAAGATGTACTTTGCCTGTTCCGCGTATCCGTACCACGCATACGCCGCCAGGACCGCGTTGTACGACACGAGGTCGTGCTCCGGCATGGTCTCAAAGGCACTCACGGACGGACCGAGGAGGCCGTTTTGCACGTACGCAGTGAGCAGCGCGTTCCACGACACGAGCGTGGAGCTCTCCATTGTGTTGAACATGTGTTGGGCTTCTTCGAGCTGCCCGTTCTGCGTGTACGCCGCCAGCATGGCGGTACACGATACCGTGTCCCTCTCCGGCATAGACTCGAACAACTCCCGGGCCTCGTGAATATTCCCGCTCTGGGAGTATCCCACCAGGAGCGTGGTAATAGAGATGAGGTTCCTGTGCGGGACGCCATCGAACAGTCTCTTTGCATCGTGTAGACGCCCCTTCCTTACGTACCCGTCGAGGAGCGCGTTGCACGCAACCACGTCTCGCTCCGGCATCTGTTCGTAGGCGGAGGATGCCTCCTCGATGTGCCCCTGTTGAGAACAGACGGTCAGGAAAGCAGTCCATGAGATCAAGTCGTGTATTGGCATGCTCTCGAACACGTTCCTCGTGTTCGTGATATGCCCGGTTTGGGCATATGCCATCTCCAGAGCGTTCCACGTCACCAAGTTCCTGTCAGGCATGGAGTCGAACATCTTCTTGGCCTCCTCCAGGTGGTCGTTAACGGCGTACGCCGTTAACATGGCGTTCCACGTCACCAGGTTGTGGGAAGGCATATTCTCAAACACGGAATATGCTTGCAGCGGATGCCCCGCTTGGGCAAATGCAGTAAGCATTGTAGTCCAAGCTACTACATTCGGGTTGGGTATACTGTCGAAAAACTCACTAGCTTGTGTAAGGGATGAGTTTTTTGTGTATATCAAGAGCATGAGATTATATGCATATGAATCTTTGGTACGGAGCTGGTCGAACATCTGCCTGGATTTCATTGGCTTGCCGCACCTTCCGTACATCTCCATGAGCTTCTTCAAGATGAACGGCTCGTGTAGTAAGCAGGGCGGTATTTGCGAGTGGACTCTGTCGGCCTTGGGAAGTGTTCTGCATGAGTTTATCAGGTGGACGTAGCTGCTTCTGTCCATATATATATTACATATTACAAAGTTACCTATATATAGTTGTTTTAATGTATAAACCTGGCAACTTTAGCATGTTCCTCCCACATCTCCAGACTAGCATATAGATTCCCCATCAAACTGTAACCTGCCACGTCTCTCTCCTCCACACGTACAAGCTCCTGGAACGCAACCTTTGCAACACCAAGGTTCTTCCACTTGACACACGCCGCCAGTACCGTTCTCCACGTCACCGCACTCGGTCCGAAAGGCATACCCTCCACAACCTTGATAGCTTCCTGGAGCCGGTTTGCCCCCCAAGGCATCGATCAAGCAGGTATAGTGATCGAAACAAGGAAGAATCCCGTACTCGAGCTGCATTACGCGGAACACCCTTTGTGCCTTGTCAACAAGCCCCGCGTGGCTGCATGCCGTCAGCAAGCACACAAACGTGACGTCGTTAACCCGGTGTCCCTCCCCGAGAATCCCATGAAACCCATGAAAGACTCCTTCCGTGTCTCCCTGTCGGCTGTATCCCGCTAACAGAGTGTTCCACGCCACCAAGTCACGCGTGGGAAGGAGATGAAAGACGTGCTCCGCTTCCACGACCGAGCCGCATCTTATGTATATATCAACCAAGGAGTTTACGAGGATAGAATGATCCGTAAGTCCCATACAGCAGATAACCGAGTGCACCGCCTTTGTTAAGTCCAGTGCCACCAGACTTCCACATGCCTTTAGAAGAGCAAGGAAAGTCCTTACGTTCGGTACACATTCCTCGCTTCTCATCCTTGCGAAGAGCTCAAAAGCCGTAGCTCCTTCCCCAGAGTCCGCGTATCCCATCATCAAGCAAGTCCATGAAACAACATCACGCTGCTCCATGGACTCGAACACCTCTTGAGCTTCCTCAATGCTCCCGCACTTGCATACATCTCAACAAGCACGCTCGCTACAAACATATCCCCTGCAACTCCACGTCTCCGTGCTTCAAAATGGACGCTTCTTCCCTCTGCAAGAGACGTGCATGCCTTCAATATTGCAACGAAACTCCGGGAGTCCGGTGTGATTCCTGTAGCTTGCATTGCCAGATGCAGCTCCAAACCAACTTCCTCCTCACAGTTGAGTAACAAAGCATTCCATGAAACAATGTCGTGCTTCACCATCTGGTCGAAACTCTTCCTTGCATCAAACACACTCCCACACTTGGCATACATATCGACAAGAGTGTTTGCCACAAAGAGATCCTCTAACAACTCCTCCCGTCCCACTAACTTAGAGTGAATCTCCATCCCTCTCTCAAGAGATTGTATCTTGACATGGCCTTCCTCACACTCTGCAATGCACGAGCATGCCTTAAGAGCAGTAGCAAAGGTGAAGGCATTCGGTGCCGAATCCATCCTCGAGAAGAGCTCCAATGCACACTCTCCGTCCCCGCATTCCACGTATCCCAACATCATTGCAGTCCATGTAACAACGGTCCTGTAAGCATCGAATCAAATACCTGTCTTGACTCCGCTATGCTTCCGCATTTTGCGTACATATCCACCAAGGTGTTTGCCACAAAAATGTCCGTCTCACACTGAGTTTCAAGCTCCGAGTGTATAGCTCTTCCTCTTGCAAGTGCTGCACTTTCCCTCCGTGTTCCTTGCAAGGCTTATACACGCCTTTAGAGCTGCTAAGAAAGTCCGGCTGTTTGCTTCCACCCCTGAAGACTTCATCTGCTCGAAGAGCTTGAGAGCTTCGTTCCCATCTCCACTTTCAGCATAACCAAGCATGAGAGCTGTCCATGACACAACATCACGAACCGGCATTCTGTCAAAGGCCCGTCGAGCATCTGCCACACTCCCGCATTTCACATATGTACCTGTATGTAGTTCTCTTCACACACAACACACACACACACACACACACACACACACACACACACAATCTTATATATGTGTTGATCGTTACCTACAAGTGAGCTAGCAACAAAGATGTCAGTGACGAACCCATAGTCAGCAGCTCGGGAATGCAAAAGATATTCATTCTCTAAAGCCTTGAGCTTCACAATTCTCCCCTGGATTTGCTCACCTTGTTCTCTTTCAGCCAACCAACTGCACGCCTTGAGTGCAGCAACGTAAGTCCTTGAATCCGGTGAGCACCATCGTTCTTCTCGCTGTATATGATCGTTTAAAACACACACGCACGCACGCGCACACAATACCTGCTCATGCATCTGCTGGTACATTCTCATTGCATAAGAAGCCTCCCCATTCTCCACGTATCCCAGCATTAATGTATTCCACGAAGCGGTGTTACGAGAGCTCATGGAGTCGAAGACTTTCTTTGCGTCGTTGACGCTACCACACTTGGCATACATGTTGATCAAACGGTTGGTAACATAGATGTTCGAGGCTTCCCCACTCGACACAAGTTTTGCATGTAAAGCCCTTCCCTTGTTCAAATCTTTACATGCAATGCAAGCTTTGAACTCATCTGAGAGATTGCTCCACGATCTTCCTTGCGTTTGGGGGACAAGAGATCTACCTGAACTTCTGGCAGGCGACTCCCATAATGACCTCAGAGGCATACACATATTACACATATGTGCGTGTACGTATACCTTTAGTAAGGGTAAAAAGTATTTGGCACAAGCATTTTGATAATTTATAGTATCAAAATAATTAATTTCTATGTTTTTATTTAATATAAATCAAAAATTCATTTAATTTTACCTTGAGAAAGATATATAAATTTTAATATTTTATTATACAAATTACATCTTGTTCTTTTAATATTAAAACCCTTATATAAATAAAACGTTCGTTGAAATGTATATATAGAGTCGAGATTGATGTATACATTTTAACATAAACATTAATTATCTTGTTGGTTCTTTTAATATTAAAACCCTTACACCATGCTAAATTAAAAATTAAGAATCCGTTAAATATATATTATGTCCTATTAAAAAATAGTATCAAGAGATATAATAGTTACTAAATGTTAAATACGAGTAGGATTTTAATAGTATTAATAATTACCTGATATATGTAAACATGATATTATATGTGTACTAGATTAACATATATATTATAAAAAATGCATTTAACTGCTATATACATAGTATAAATCACTTATAGTTCTATATATAATATATATATATATATATATATATATATATATGAAGATGTATATGAACTATATATAAAGTAAATCATTTAAATAGCTGACAGTTTTTTACTACAATGTACATTAAGCATATTTAATATTAATAAACAAACTTATATACAAAAAATAAAACTGTGTTCAGTTAATAGATGCTATTATTATTCATTTAATATAAATTAAATGATTTTTTCAGATTTTATAAAAGAAATTTATGGTTTTTATTCTCATTGTAGTAACAGCCACCTCTCATTCTGTTGAGTTTTAAATAAACGTTTACAAAACTTTTGCTGTTAGACGTGAATGCATAAAGAAGCGTTCGTATTAAAATATTTAATTAAAAAATAATTAGAAATTATTTATACAATTGAAAATTCATTCAGCTTATAATGAAACTCAGTTCGAGTTCAATTGAACTGACTATAATAAACTTGTATCCATGATATTTATTTAACTGCAGTTTAGTAACCTAAATAATTTTTACTTTTTAAGGTTCATAGTGAATGTTTCAAGTAGTGGTTCTTATCCATTAACTATAATCAGTTAAATTAAATTCAAATTTAGTATAAAATTTAATTCTATAATGTTTACATGAGCTATATTATTATTATTAATTACATAAAATCTTATATATGTGAGATAAAGTTTCAACTCATGATATTGTTAAACTTAAGACACACACACACACACACACACACATATATATATATAAAAACAATAGAAAGTTACGCGAATTTATACATTTATTTCATTGAAGTACTTTATTACCATATAAGCAATATAAGGTAAACTAACTTTGGCTATTACGTTGGGTTTTGGTTAATTAAATATAGTTAATACTTTAAATACTTTTAGAGATTTTGGATAAAATATTTTAACAAACATTAATAAAATAACCTTATTAACCTCACTAAGTGTTTAAAGATTTTCCTTTAATAATTAAAATGATATTTGAAATACTATAGTTTCTACTGTTTAATATTTAAAATTCATTTTTTTAATAAATAAATATGTAAAGTTTATTTTATAACGATATTTTCAAAAATATTAAACTGATATGTTTTAAATTTTAATTGTTCAAATGTCGTTATTACTATTGTCGGATGCGTCTTCTCCCAATTTAGATTTGCTATACATAATAAATAATTTTAATATATTTTTATATAAATATTTTTACACATGTAAAAAATGAATGTACTTTTCAATTTTATTTTATTCTTTTTAAGTGTCATTTATTATTTTTCAGCTATATACTACTGGTTAATTTTACATATTATCATAATACATTATAGCAATGTCATGCCAGGCAAACTTCCATACGAATGATATGTTTTCTAAACTGTGTATGTGTTATTTTCACACACACCACTATATGAAAAATATCAAGTTTTATTATCTTTTCCATTTTGCAGTTTGTAAAAAATTAGTGTTTGAACTTAACCAAAATCTCCTGCATATAAAAAAATAAACGTGTGTGTGTGTTGTGTGTGTGTGTGTGTGTGTGTGTGTAACAAACCTGAAAGCAAGCAAGAGTGTAGCGGATATCATCCTCAGATATTTGGTAATGCGTTACAAGACGTACTCTGTACAATATATAAATATTATTAATTATAACAAAACAAATAATATATATAACGATTGTGTGTGTGTGTGTGTTGAGAGAGAGAGGAGACAATTTATATCTCTTGCCAAGACATACTCTATATAATATATAATTATTATTAACTATAATAATGCAAATAATATAAATATACACATTAATATGATAGATATACCTTCTCTTGCCAATGTCATAACCCAAAATGCCTTTTCTCTCAAGCATATGGCAAAGCTCTTCTGCTTCAAACGGTAGATCCGTAATGTCAACATTCACCTAAAAGATGAAAGAAATATATACTTTAAAATAGTGTATATATAAGTTTTATAAATATATACTTTTAACATTAAAACGTATATATAACCATTTCTAATTTCTTAAAAAAATAACAGATATATTATTTCTTGATGTATATAGAACTGTTTTCTTATAATATTTTATTAAAAACCACTTACAATGTTCGTTTCCACGGTGTTTAATTCAACGCATATCCCTTTCATATCGCTCAGACCTTCTGCAAATAAATAAGTTATAAATATTACTAAATAGTATATTAAGTATTGTTAATAAATATAAATAATTCAATACTATAAGTTAAAATAAGAATAACCTGCTAATAATCGTGCATTATCGTGATCTTGATTTAACCTCGGAACCATGTCATTGAGTGATACAATTGCTGGAGCGGCCAGTATACCAACTTGTCTCATTGCTCCACCCAATGCCTTCCTTAATCTCTTCGCCTAATAGATATATATTTGATATAATATTATAAATTGTTATTAACTATACATTTTAATTAAACTCAATATAACTATATTGTATATTAATATAAACCTTGGCGATGAACTCTTTAGATCCAACAATTACACTCCCGATTGGTGCTGCTAAGCCTTTGGACAAGCAAATCTGTAATATAACAATTTAGCAAACATTATGTATATGTATATATACTAAGAGGTGTGTGTGTGTTGTGTGTGTGTTTGAGAGAGAGAGAGAGAGAGAGTCATACCGAAACACTATCAGCTGCTCGAACTAGCCTCTCAGGTGAAACGCCAAGTGCCTGAAACCAGCACGCGACATGTATATGTATATAACATATATACCTACGTATACATATGTACAAACATATATATGTCTCTCTCTCTGTGTGTACATATATATGTACACACACACACACACACACACACACAACTTACAGTAGATGCATTGAATATACGAGCCCCATCAATATGCAGTTTCAAACCATACTGTTTGCCAACTCTCCTATTTTATCCGTATACTCAACAGATACGCACCGCCCGCCACATCTACAAATATAATAACAATAAATAAATATAAGTAAACAATTATCATTAAATAATACACATTTAGTATATTTCATGTATATGTAAAGTACATAAAACTGAATGTGTATGTATGTATGTATGTGTGTGTGTGTATATATATATATATATATATATAGAGAGAGAGAGAGAAGAGAGAGAAGAGAGAGAGAGAGAGAGAGAGAGAGAGAGAGAGGAGGAGAGAGAGAGAGAGAGAGAGAGAGACCTGTTATGTGTATTTTCAATACATATGAGGCGAGTGATGGGAAAATGTTGGTCCTTCGGACTAATTGCAGCCTTAATATCGTTTAAATCCATGGTTCCATCGGGTTTATTAAATATTATTTTTGGGAAAACACCGCCAAGTGTGGATATTCCACCTTGTTCGTAAACATTAATGTGGCTTTCTGATCCGAGTATTACCTCACTTCCTCTAACCTGTGTATATTATTAAATATTTAAGTAAATACAGTAATGAAGTAATTAATCAAATTTATTAATTAATGTAGTTTATTAAGTAAATCTAAATAGTATAAACATATATTTAAGTGGTAAATAAATAACAGAAAATAAAAAGTTAACAAACACTGTAGACCTACATATCCTGTGATAAATAATTCTGATTTTAATAAAATAATATAGTGATAAACTTAACATTAAAACTCTTATGACACTTCTTTTTATAAAGTATAACAATATAAATATACTGTGAACAATGTATGCGTGTGTGTGTGTGTGTGTGTGTGTGTGTGTAATTTTATGAATAAGTTTACCTCGCAGTGAACAAGCACACAAATCAAGTTTCCCATTGTGCCTGACGGCACAAAAAGGGCATCTTCTTTACCGAAAATCTTAGCCATTTGTTTATGCAGCTTGTCCATCGTCGGATCAACGGTCACGATGTCATCGTCAACCTGCGCCTCATACATGGCTGTTCTCATCTCAGGCGTCGGTTTCGTCACAGTATCGGATCGCAGATCCACCGTCCGATTTATATGAATTTCACCATTGGAAAACTCCATTGTCTGGAAATAATAATAGATATATAAAAATGTTCTCTCTCTTTGTAATCACCACCACTCTGATTGAAGCATATCTAGCCTGCTTATGTATATAATATTATACGTATATAGTATTATATGCATATATACACGTAAATACACACACACGCACACACGTGCGGCAACACATGTATAAAACATCGTGTACGATAGAAAAACTAAGTTATCAAATATATTAGTATTAAGGAAATATTTAAATAATTAAATAATAATTTTTATTTTAACTTATTAATGCTGTCAGAGTCCCGAGCTGCTGTTTTTGTAGTATATACATGTCGTATATGAACACACACACACACACACACACAAACGAAATATGTCATAACGCTATTAGCTAGGGAAAATTATATTTTGCATATTCACATATATATATCCTCAAAAAGTTTAGAATTTAAATATATATTTTTACAGACTTTTATGATTTAGTTGTAAGTTATTAAAACACTACCAATTAGACATATATATTGTAATATAAATATTTAATATATAAATACACTTATATGCACACGCACGCAGGGATACATACGCACACTTGCATGCATCGAAATAAGAACATAAATATGTATATATACACACATGCACATATAGCAAATTCAATAAAATTGATAAAAGATTAATAAAAATTAAAAAGAACCCAATAAATATTATAATTACCTTATTGAAGGAAAATAATTCTTTCTTTTCAAACAGGTTTGAGAGACCTTCTTAGCTAATGAAGTTGCGGCATACTACAACAACACAGGACGAATGAATGCACAAAGCAACGGCCCTAAAGCTGCCACGCCTGCCCTATCCTCCACAATATCAACGGCCCGGATTAAACCTAAGTTGTTCATTGTTTTAAATTATTATTTAACTACCATTTTGATTTTTTATATACAAAACTTTAACTAATATTTAGGTTTTAATATTTAGCTTAATTTATTTTATATTTAAAAATAAATATTTATATATTTTAGATATTGGTATAGTTTTATATAATCTTATTTATCTATAAGTATTTATTCATTTAAAACGTATAATATTTATTTCCAGTATAAATTTTGTATTCAAAATGTAGTAGCAAGTATTACATTAATTTGAAACGTAGTTTATATTGCATTAATAAGTATTATATCCATTTAAAAAGTAAAATTTATTAAACCTCAAGTAAACAATTCTTTAAAAAATATTAAAATGTGTATTTACATCAAAGTTTAGAATTAGCAATATCCAGCACAAACCTGTACTTAACATCGGATTTTTCCAGGCGTTCAAGTGCTTCATTAACGTGTTTAAGCGGCATAACCTCAATATCGGCAGTCACATTCTTCTTTGCACAGAAGTCCAGCATCTCTTGTGTCTCCGTGATCGACCCTATGCCACTCCCGGACACAGTTTTACGGCCTATATTATATATAATATTAATAATTATAACATTACTATTTACATTTATATAATATAATATACTGAATTCATAAACATTAGTATTTTTTAAACTAAGAGTGGTTTTTTGCAAACTATTGTACACACGCACGCACGCACACATCTGATGCTTTACCATTAAGGAGGAATGGTGCCCGGATAGACAAGGGAGTACTCGGAATACCGACAATCACCATCCGTCCATTGAGTTTAAGCAATGTTAACAGAGGTTCAATCGGATGGTCAGCAGCAACTGTATCTATGATAAAGTCCAGCGTGCCAATCGCATTCTACATACAAAACCACAGTCATATCTCCATACATCTCTCTCTCTCTCTATACACACACACACACACACACACACGTGTGTGTGTGTACCTTCATTTGTTGTTCATCTTTGCTAACTATGAAGAAATCAGCGCCCAGTCCTTCTTTAGCTTCTTTCTCCTTACGTGGAGATGTGCTTATCACAGTTACTTTCAAACCGAAGGCCTTCCCAATCTTAACAGCCATGTGTCCCAGTCCTCCCAATCCGACCACACCTACAAACGTATGTAAACACGTGTGCACGTGTGTGTGTATGTCTATATATATATATAGATAGATAGATAGATAGATAGATAGATAGGTGTTACGTACCTAAGTTTTTTCCAGGTTGGGTCATTCCGAAACATATCATGGGGCTGTATACAGTGATCCCCGCACATAGAAGGGTGCTGCAGCGGCTAGGGTAGATTCTCTGGAATCTTCAGCGCATAACTACAAAAGAGAATGTGTGTGTGTGTGTGTGTGTGAGTGAGAGAGAGAGAGAGAGAGATGGTATAACATATGTATACCTCTCGGTGACGACTATGTGTGTGGAGTATCCTCCATATGTATATGTACCATCGGGTAGCTGCGTGTTGTATGTCCACACGATCTGTGGGCAGTACTGTTCCAACTCCTGTTCACATGCGTCACAGTTATGACATGAGTTTACATAACAGCCCACTCCTGCGTGCTCCCCCACTTTGAACTTCTCCACTTGGCTCCCAACTTGTTTCACCACCCCCACGATCTCATGTCTTATAATATGTAATAAAATATAATATATTTCGACAAATTATATGAATTGCAATAGTTACTAAAACATATTTTTGTTAATATTGACAGAAAGTAATAATAATGCCTCTCTCTCTCTCATATATATATTATGCACAGACACAGACAGACACACGTGCGCGCACGCACACACACACACGTACCCCGGGACCATAGGATATTTTGCCATATGCCAGTCGTTGCGGAGTTGATGTAAATCAGAGTGACAAATACCACAGTATAATATTTGTATCAGCACGTCTTTCGGTCCTGGTGTCCTGCAAATAATTAAGTTACGTTTTAGAAACTTTTAAAATAAATAAATTATATTAAATAAATAAATTTTAAAGTTTTATACAATAGAGACCATATTATTGTATTATATAAATACCGGGGTTTTACAAGGGTTTTACTAGAACAAATATGAGCTAATAAAATAAATATTAATAGCAAAATTTTTTATTTTTTTGTTGAGATTTATAAGTCGAAATTATGTACCTGAGTGTGTAATTAAATGGAGATAAATGCCCGGAATTATCGAAGGCCGCCATGGCATCCACATTGAGAGGCTGATCACCCATTCTTGCCCAGAAAATCCCCACGAATCCCGCTCGAAGAACTACAGACGCTTGTGCGAAAGTGGTTTGGCTTTATTATGCTTTCCACCTACTACACTAGGTTTTAATCCTAACCGTAGATTCTATTTTTAACCAGTGGTTCGGATTTTGCCATATCAACAAGTTTGAAATTCAAACCGGCACACTTTTCGTGTTCACGTTGTACCCACGCAGACATATTCTCTACCGCTTGGTCATACATCAATTTTGCAATCCATAATATATTATATATAGATATATAATAAATACAAGTAATCCTTAATGCATGGCTTGTTTAATGACAGTTTGATTATGTATACATCTATATACATGTTTTCTATATATACATAGATGTTCTAATTAGACTTGTATAAGCACTGGGAGACACCCCGTACACATCTTTATAAATGTGTATACTTCACACGTGTGTTTGTGCATTGGCTCCACTCACGATAATATATACTTTTTATATATTAAGACGCATGCATTAAATATTTACTTTTTTTTTATTGAATAAGATTAATAATTAATATCATGTGATATATTAACTATTAATAGCTACTAAATATCAAATATTATTTTAACATATTAATAATATTAAGTACCTTATAAATAAACATGATCTTAACAAACTTGTCTTAATCTTTTTATTTTAATTAAGGTTTGAACTTGTAACCTTCTAGAGCTTAAAAAAGGATTTCCCATGAAGTTACGATTCCGTCCTAGGTGCCAAGGATGGTGCGTGTCCCAGAAGGTTATGAATTCAATTAGTTATTAACGTAAGCATTAACTTCACTTTCACTAGGGTGGAACTTGCAATCTTCTAGGCCATGCACTACCATGTTTGGCCCCAAGGACATTCCATGGCTCATAACGTGCACCAAGGACATTCCATTGCATGAGTTTAATTTATTTTTGAAGCTACAATATTAGTTTTGTGCTAGCGAGGTTCAAGTTCGCAACCTTCTACGAACATGCACCATCTTCCTCAACAAGGATGGTTCAAACCTCCCTAGGGCATACACACACATATATATAAAATTGTATAATACACACTATTTCAATTTTTATACACATTCAAGTGCATATACATGAGCATGTATACATATGCATATGCATATGGACATATATTGTCAGAGTTTGAGCAACATTAAATCTTCCAAGACAACTCATATGCTCAAATAAGCATGAGACTTAAGGTCCTACCTAAGTCCCCTAAAATGACTATTCCCTGAACTATTATTATAGTTTTTATTATAACTCCTCTTTACTTTGGACATTGACTGTTATTACCTACTGAACTTAAAAGAAACAGGTCTGCTTAATGCATTTGGCTAGTGATGGTCTGGTTAAGTGTCATTAGGTATTTACAAGAAAATCTAGGCGAAGTTAGCATTTCCATTTAGAAAATTCTTACCATAGTTTTTTATGTCCCAGTTAGGTTTTTGGATGGTTCTGGTGAGTTCGGCATGTTGGATATGGGTAGAAACACCTAGGGTTGCCCTAACCCCACGCCCTAAACCCATCAGGTTAGGGTTTAGGGGTTAATGGGTCACCAAGTATATTTTGTTTGGGAATGAGATTCCGTGCTAGCCCACTTATGTAAACAGGAAAACAAGGGGGCCTTTGTCACATAAATAAGGTAGAGTATGTAGGAGAGCTCATGTGTTCATGACTGAGTTCGTTGCTCTTCTATCGGTGCAAGCTCTAGCTTGTGTCGTTAAGATATAACCCTCTATTGTGCCGCCTCAACTTCCAAACAATAGGGGTACGTCCCACCTTCGGGGTAGCCTACCCTTAACTTTGGTGAATCCATGTTTGAGAGGTCATGTCGGACTGCACGTTCTAAAAGGCAGAGGTAAAGACTTGTCTCCAGCCTCCTCCTCCACGTCAAGCTAGGAGTAACACTCACAGCCAAGCAAGGCACATCCGTGCCCTTGTTTAATTGTGGGTGTGGAATCTTGTTTGACAGGTTCACATTACCTAGTTCCTGAAGGTTCACTAAGGGGTTCTAGAGTTGGCATTAGGAGCCACGTTTGTGGCACTTGGTGCAACTCTTGAATCTAAGGGCTATGGCATGATAGCTCACATCATGGAAGGCAATGTCACATGAAAATGTGACACTTAGCTAAATGTCACACAATACACAATGCCTAAGGCATGCCCTTTGGGTTGTGTCATGGGTTTGTCGCCAAGGGGTTGGATACTCTAGCAAACAAGCATGTTTGTGCTTGCATTAGGGTGCTAAAAGCCTTCGGCATTTCCTCAAGGGAGGTTAGGTCTCGTAACTAGGTGTGCTTTGGCACACTTAGCTATGGGAGTATTCTCTTTGGAATCCAGGGGTTGAACAACTTAAGCTTGTTAGCATGAGCCTTTTCATGAGGCACTTGCAAGGTCATGTACTTACTTAACAGAACACTTGTGTCCACCTATGACGCATAATTGTGTCCTCATTAAGTACTAGCCCTAGGTCTAGGATATGACTTGGCCACTCAAACCCTTTGGGGTTAGTCATAATTCAGGGTACTCCTTGTTACCATAAAGGGGTTGTGCTCATGGATGAGGGTGATTCCTCAAGGAGTAAGTGACGATGCCTTAGCTCTATCACGGGGGTATGTGTAAGGCACATCTCCTTGATGAGGTTAGGGCATGAGCCTGTCTAGGTCTATTAGGATAGGATCCTAAAGTCTACTCGGGTTATCCTTTAGGGTTCATGGGATGGTCATTCTAGCGGACTTAAGGTAGAACTTTAAGTCTTCTGCCTAATTGGGCCTCTGAGTTAGACTCTTAGGGCTATCTTGGAAGACTTAATGTTACTCACACAAGGTGATAACGCCCCTAGTCCTAGGATTAGTTCTTAGTGTCAACTCAAGTGCACACAAACATGAGTGTTGTGCTAAACAAACCCCTAAGGCTGGGTTTGGAGAACATTAAACTTGCAACCACGTGAGTGCCTCACAATAAGGTTCATGCTAATGAAATTAGGTTATTCAATTCATATACATATTCACATGCACTCTTAGTCAAATGTGCTTGTTAGCACACCTAATTATGAGACCTAACCTTCCTTGAGTGAATGCCCAAGGCTTAACATCGTGATGCAGGCAAAAGCACACCTACTTACTAGAGTATTTAGCCCTTTGGCATTAAACCCATGACACAACCCCAAAGGGCATGCCTTGAGCATTGTATCATGTATCATTTAACTTAATGTCACATGTTTATGTGACACTATTTCCTAAGATGTGGGTTATCTCGTCATAACCCCTCATATTCAAGACTTACACTTGGTGCCACGAACATGGCTCGCAAATGCAAACCTCTAATACAGTACATACCAATTAAAATGTACCTCTCTCTTTAATAAGTTATGGATACTTATAACAATGTCTCTCTCACACAGACATCCCAAACATGTTATATTCTTTGTGTTTTGACATTGTATGTCTTATCTCCCTTGTAAACTTGGAAATATATAAAAGCCCCTTTGTGAGCCTCATAAACTTGGTAAAGAGAACCCATTTAACCATTCAACAAGACTTCCAAGTGTGAGGTCAAGTTACCAAACAAAAAGAATTAGCAACCCCCTTGGATGATGTGTACCGGAGTACAACATGATCCACCAATGCCAAGGGTAGGCTAACCTTAGGGCATGGCATACCTTTACTGGTTGGAAGTTAAGGCGGCACAAAGGATGTGCCTTAACAACATAAGCTAGGCTCATGTTGGTTGGGGAGAAAGGAATCAGACACATTCAATCTCTAGCATGCTTTTTCCACACATATCTTACTTAATATATGTGATAAAGGCCCTCCATGTTTTTTTGTTTTGTAAAGTGGGCTAGCACAAAATTTAGATTTGCTTAGGGTTTCTTACAAATACTAGGTTAGCAAGCCCTATGTGTAAAAGAAATATGCTCGCTTAGTAACCTAGGTATTTAGTAATGATGATATGATAAGTAACAATAATTAACATTCAACGTAATAATAATCATAATAAAAACCATGACACACATATAACATATTGTAATAGAACTTTAGTTAAGTCGATTCTTTGTTGATTAATTGTTGATTAAAAATGTATAAAAAAGTAAGTTGTAAAACATCTTTGAATAAACATGTTTACTTCTTCTATACAACAGAAATTCTATATTGGTAATAAAGAGTGCATATTTTGGGAGTTGGACTGTTATTCAAATCATTAATCATTGTTATCTATAAAAAAAAATTTATAATGGTAATAAGAGTGCATATTTTGGATTAATCATTATTATAAGTTAGGTATATGTATGTCTTTATTAAAAAATGAATCATCCTCAACACCAAAGACTTTACAATGTCCTTGCACCAAGGATGGTTTTTCTTTAGATTTTAAAAAAATTGTAAGAGTATACAGAAGTTTATACATAACTGTATAGTAGCCCACAAGCTTCAAAATGCCAAATATGTGTAGGAATCTATGCATGAATTATGAAGTGAAATTGAACAATGAGAATGCCAAAGTGACACAAACTATGCTCAACAACTTTAACTAAACTGATGCTAATGTGTATGCTAACATGTTAGGATCAATATCCCAACACTTCAACTGAGAACTTGTCATGACCCGATACAAGATGCAGGATATAGGATACGGGTTACATGATATGCCTATAGGATATACTTACAGGATATGCCTGTAGAATATTCCTATAGGATATACCTACAGCATATGCCTACAGGATATTCCTACAAGATATACCTACAGGATATCCTACAGGATAGATACTACAGGATATGCCTAGAAGATAAGGGTTACTTTTTACATGACCAGATTAGCTTGGAGTTGTGAGCATAAAAGCTTCGACCTAATTGTAGTACAATTAGTTACTATTAACACTAATTTTCTACGATCATTCTTGTTCCTTGTTCTTGTCTTGCTCCTTGCCTCCTGCTCTTGTCTTGTTCCTGTTCCTAGTTCCTGTCCTGCTCCTTGTCCTGCTCCTGAGTTAAGCTTCCTTGTTCCTGGATCGTGACTTGACAGTTTAATAGTAACTGATTTCATAACTTTCCGATTTTTAGCTACTTTTTTTCCTTGATTCTTTTCCTTCATTTTCCTCCTTTTTTCTTTCATAGATCATGGCCAATTTCAACGCGAGCACCAAATATTGCTTCATGAGCTGGCCACTTTGCGCCAAGTGGTCACAGATTTGCAAGGTTCCACCAACGCGGCGCATGTAGTTGCTAATGCATCCTCCAAGGCTGCTGCGCAGGCTCTCTCTAAGCATTCGTGGTTTCCTCTCCATCGAACACTTCTTCGGAGTCGAAGATTAGCATGCCGAAAAAGTTCAATGGCAATCATGCCAATTTCCAAGGGTTTCTAAATCAGATCAGGCTTTGAATCCGCATGCATACTCGACTGATGCACAAAAGGTTAGCCTTTTGGCATCCCTACTAGTTGGATCTCCACGGGCTTGGGTTGCCCCTTTGCTGGAGCGTGACGACCCATTGATGGAAGACTTTGAAGGTTTTGTGGCTACCTTTGAAGCTTGCTTTGGAGATCCCGATAAGTACCGTTCTGCATGCACGAAGTTATGAAAGCTCACACAAGGATCTTGACCAGCTTCTGTCTATGCATCCGAATTTCAGCAACTTTGCACGAACATTCCATGGGACGAGACTGCATTGATTGAACACTTCCATTTTGGGTTGAGGATGATGTGAAGGACCTTCTCCTTTGTTACCGGATACCCAAACATTAGCGGAGATCATGCAACATGCCGTTTGCTGCGACAACCGCTTGTTCGAGCGTCGTTAGGAAAAATCCCGTCAACAGTTCCTGCAAACCAATCCTGCAGATGTGGTACATACTCCTGCGACACCTTCTAGAGTAGTTCCTATGGAGATTGAGAAATAAGTGTGGCTCACTTTCCGTTGCTGAGAAGCAACATCACTACAGTGAGAATCTATGTTTTATTGTGGTGAAGCAGAACACAAGGCAGCGGAATGTCCTATTAAAGTCAGGAAGTTCAAGACACGTGAAGTTGAAGCTGAAGTTCAGTCGGAAAAACTTCAATGTTCACTTTGTTTAGGAGCCACGAAGTTGGATGTAAGTGCAGGCTCTATTGGTGCTGCTCATACCATTCCATCACTCAAGTTTCCTGTACACATTCATCTCAATAATTGAGAGCTCAAGGAGTTTGCCCTGTTAGACACTAGTTCAAATGCATGCTTCATGGATGACACTTTTGCAACTCAACATGGCATTCCGATGGTGAAGTTGAAGCGTACAGTTCCTGTAGAGGTGGCCGATGGTCGTCTAATTGCTTCTGGTGTAGTTACCCATGCTACTAAACCTCTCTTTTGCAGTCATGGCGCATTCAACTGTTCGATTTCCTTCAACTTGATCAAGACTTGGTCGACTCCCATCATTTTGGGCATGCCATGGTTCATTATACAAATCCTCAGATCGACTGGAGGTCTAGGACACTCACATTTTTCTCTCCGGCAACTAGATCAATCCTATACCTTCCTGTGTGTGCATAGTGTCTGAGGCAGTACAAGTTATAGGATTGACCGTGCCTGTTTCTGTATCAAAGACTCCTCCTTGACAAGATTCACCTCATGTCAGTTCCTCAACACATCCGCAGGCTCTCTCCACTCCTGTAAGTTCGCAGATTCCTGTACATGGTGCTTCCAATCGTGTATCAGTGTCGAAAGTTCCTTCTCAACAGGATCCACCTCCTATTAGTTCGTTAGCACACTCACAGACTCTCCTCACTCCTGTGCATTCACGACTTCTGTACATGATTCTTCCAATCATGGACACTTATCAACATTCACACATGTTTCTCCCAGTCCTGCCTCTTTTCATTACTTGTTTTTTGTTCCACCCCCCAAGATCCTTCCTCTTTTTTGATCACAACTCCCTCCTTTTCCTCTCCGAGTTCTTACCACTACCATGCATGAACTTGCCACTGATCCTGCTCCTTTTCATCTTTTTGCCTTCCAAGTAACTCCTACGTCCTCTTCTACCTTTCTTGTATCTGACTCCCCTGTTTTTCAATTTCCTTCTCCTGTTCCTTCTTCTTCCCTGCCATCCAAGTATCACTCCTTTCAGGACGTTTTTAACAAGCACAAGGCTACAATTCTTCCTGTTCACAGGTCCTACGACTATCCTATTGATCTTGTGGAAGAAAGACTCCACCGTTCGGACCGATTTATGCACTGTCACCTACAGAATTAGAGGTTCTTCGTCAATACATCAAGGAAAACTTGGCATCCGGCTTCATTCGTCACTTAAAGTCCCCTGCAGGAGCACCTATCTTCTTTATCAAGAAGAAAGATGGGAGTTTACATTTGGTTGTGGACTACAGAGGTTTGAATCACCATTTGGAATCGGTACCCGTTGCCATTGATCCCATAACTTCTCGATCGGCTGCAAGGAGCAAAGGTGTTCACGAAGATCGACTTACGAGGGGCTTACAATCTTGTACGGATTCGTTCAGGCGATGAGTGGAAGACTGCTTTTGTACAAGGTATGAACACTTCGAGTACACAGTGATGCCTTTCGGACTTACCAATGCCCCAGCCGTGTTCCAACACATGGTGAACGACATCTTTCGTGACTTCTTGGACCAGTTTGTGGTAATCTACCTCGATGACATTTTGATTTTCTCCAAGGACCAGGCGGCTCATGACAAGCATGTACGACTAGTCCTACAGAGGCTTCGCGAGCATGGCCTATATGCAAAGTTGGAAAAGTGTTTCTTCGACAGGGATACTGTGGAGTTCTTGGGCTACATCGTCTCTCCTGCTGGTGTTTCCATGGACATGCACAAGGTGAAGACTATCACGAAGTGGGAGAGGCCCAAGTCTATATGAGACGTACAATGTTTCCTTGGCTTTGCAAACTTCTACAGGCGTTTCATACAAGACTTCTCTAAGCGTGTACTTCCACTCATGGAACTCACCAAGTGCACAGGAGTGTTCTCTTGGTCCGACAAGGCGGAACATGCATTCACAACACTCAAGGATGCCTTCACGACAGCTCCGATTTTAGCACATCCTGATCCTTCTCGTCCCTTCTTCGTTGAAGCAGATGCCTCAGATTTTGCAGTAGGATCTGTTCTATCACAAGTTGGAGAAGACAAGTTGCTTCATCCTATAACTTTTCACTCTCGTAAGTTCCTTTCGGCGGAGATCAATTACAAGATTCATGATAAGGAACTTAAGGCCATTGTGGATTCATTCGAGGAGTGGCGGCATTTCCTGGAAGGTGCTGCGCATCCTGTACAAGTTCTTACGAATCACAAGAACCTGGAGTATTTTTAAACGGCTCGAGTTCTCAGTCGGCTACAGGCTAGGTGGGCAGAGTTCCTATCACATTTTGATTTCGTCATCATCTATAGGCCTGGTTTTCGAAATGGCAAGGCGAATGCATTGTCTAGGCGCTCTTACCTTGCACCGACCCCGGGCGATCCTGCATATGACTATCAAAAGCAAGTGTTGTTGGGTCCTGATCGACTTCGGCTTGCATCACTACAAGTTCATCAGGCTCCAATAGATTCCACACTCCTACAGGACATCCATTTGCAATTGACTACAGACGACTTAGCAAAAAATGTGTTTTCACACATTAGTCTTGACATCGCAAATTGCTCTTCCTCCAGTTCCCGTACAAACTATAAGTTGTTTGCCATACAGGACGGACTCTTGTACTGGGAAGGTCTCTTGTACGTTCATGTTTGTTTGCAGAACTCGTGTGATATAGATTGTCATACCCCGGCTACAGGACATTTTGGTGTGGCTAAGACAGTTGAGTTGGTGACTCGCAACTATTGGTGGCCTGGGTTGCGAGGTTTTGTGGACAAGTTTGTACGGAGTTGTGACACCTGCAATAGGTCGAAGATGTCTCGTCACACGCCCTCTGGTCTTCTTCGTCCTCTTCCTGTTCCTTCTGCTCCTTGAGATCCATTTCTATGGATTTCCTCACAGATCTTCCTCCTTCTCGTGGATTTGATGCAGTTCTTGTGGTGGTTGACCGTTTCACCAAACAAGCTCATTTCCTACCATGTCACAAGACTGCTACAGGCCAAACAACCACTGAGTTGGTGATCCGCGAAGTATTCTAACACCATGGTCTTCCTAAGAGCATTGTTTCTGATCGAGACCCACAATTCATGTCCAAGTTTTGGCGAGAACTTCTCCGGAGTCTACAGGTTGAAGTGGACCTTTCTTCAGGATACCATCCACAAACTAATGGGCAGTCAGAACGCACGATTCAGACTTTGGAGCAATATCTTCGCTACTTCATCAGTTACCAACAGGACAACTGGTTGGACCTTCTTCCAATGGTGGAGTTTGCCTATAACGACTCCGTTCACGCATTTACAGGCCAGACACCTTTCTTTGCTCTTACAGGCTACCATCTACGTTTTGACTTTGCTCCTCCTACTTCTCATTCTTCCGCTCCTGCAGTGCAGGATCGTCTCCAACATCTTCATCAGGTACATGAGGATTTTCGGGTTCATCTTCAGTAGGCACAGGAACGGTACAAGCGTCATGCTGATGCTCATCGTCAATCGGCACCTGCATACAAGATTGGTGATCTCGTGTGGCTTCTTCATCGATATATTCGCACCAACATGCCTTCTTTTAAGTTGGATTTTCAACAATTGGGCCCTTACAAGATTGAGGTTGAGGTCAATCCTGTAACTTTCCGACTCGAGTTACCATCTACGGTGAAACTTCATTCTGTGTTTCACACCTCTTTGTTGAAGTCGTATCATCCTTCTTCTCTTCTTGGTCGTGCTTCTTCTCTTCCCCCTCCTGTGGTCATTGACGGTGAACCTGAGTACAAAGTTGCAACCATCCTTGATTCTCGTCTTCATCACCACTAATTTCAATACTTGGTGGATTGGAAAGGTTATTTGCCTACCGATCGCACTTGGGAACCTGCATCCAACTTACTCCATGCTTCTTCCAAAGTTACTGCTTTCCATCGACGTTATCCTGTTAAACCAGGTCCCAAGACTCGTGGAACTCGTCCTTAGGGAGGATGCTGTCACGACCCAAACAAGATGCAAGATATAGGATACGGGTTACAGGATATGCCTATATATACCTACAGGATATTCCTACAAGATATACCCACAGGATATTCCTATATATGCCTATAAAATATACCTACGGATATGCCTGCAGGATATTCCTACAGGATATACTTACAGGATATTCCTATAGGATATGCCTAAAATATACTATAGGATATGCCTAGAAGATAAGGGTCACTATTTTAACTCATGACCAGATTAGACTCATGACCAAATTAGCTTGGAGTTGTGAGCATAAAAGCTCCGATTTACAATCAGTTACTATCAACACCAGTCTTTGTATGATCATTCTTGTTCCTTGTTCTTGTCTTGCCCCTCCTACTCTTGTCTTGTTCCTGGTTCCTAGTGCCTGTCCTACTCCCTGTCCTGCTCTTGAGTCAAGCTTCCATGTTCTCGGAATCTTACTCACTTCCTTGTTCTTGGATCGTGGCTGTCACGACCCGATACAGAATACAGGATTCCGGATACAGGACATGGGTTGCAGGACTTTCCTACAGGATTCCGGATACAGGATATGGGTTGCAGGACTTTCCTACAGGATATTCCTACCAGGATTCCGGACACAGGATTCGGTTGCAGGATATTCCTACAGGATATGCCACAGGATATGCCTAGAGGATAAGGGACATGTGGACTCATCTTAGCCTCTGCATGCATGCATGCATCACTTTTGCATGCATGCAACCACTTTTAGCACTCATGCCTAGATTAGCTCTTGGAGTTGTGAGCATAAAAGCTCCGACCTAATTGTTGTACAATCAGTTACTATCAACACCAGTCTTACTACGATCAATTCTTTTCTTGTCTTTTTCTTGTCTGTTCTTGCTCCTGTTTCCTCCTCTGTCTGCTCCTGGATCCTGTCCTGTTCCTATCTGCTCCTGGATCCTGTCCTGTTCCTGTCTGCTCCTGGATCCTTCCTGATCCTGTCTGCTCCTGGATCCTGTCCTGTTCTGTCTTGCTCCTAGTTCCTAGTTCCTGTCTGTCCTTTCCTGTTCCTGAGTCAAGCCTTCCTGTCCTTGGAATCCTGTTCCTTCCTGGTTCCTGGATCGTGGCTTGACAGTTTGATAGTAACTGCTTCATAGTTCTCCGTTTCCAGCTACCTTTTTCTTGATTCTTTTCCTTCATTTTCCTCCTTTTTTCTTTCTAGATCATGGCTGATTTTGAGCACTTTCAACGCGAGCACCAAATGTTGCTTCATGAGCTGGCCACTTTGCGCCAAGTGGTCACCGACCTGCAAGGTTCCACCATGCGGCACATGCAGCTGCTGATGCATCCTCCAAGGCTGCTGCGCAGGCTCTCTCCAGGCATCGGTGGTTCCTCTTCATCGAACTTTTCTTCGGAGCCGAAGGTTAGCATGCCAGAGAAGTTCAGTGGCAATCGTGCCGATTTCCAAGGTTTCCTGAATCAGATCCGGCTCTTGATCCGCATGCAACCACGCGCTACTCGACTGATGCACAAAAGGTGGGTCTTTTGGCATCCTTACTAAGTGGATCTCCACGGGCTTGGGTTGCCCTTGCTGGAGCGTGACGACCCATTGATGGAAGACTTTGAAGGTTTCGTGGCTGCCTTTGAAGCCTGTTTTGGAGATCCTGATAAGTACCGTTCTGCATGCACGAAGTTACGGAAGCTCACTCAAGGATCCGACCAGCTTCCGTCTATGCATCCGAATTTCAGCAACTTTGCACGAACATTCCATGGGACGAGACTGCATTGATCGAACACTTCCGTTTTGGGTTGAGGGATGACGTGAAGGACCTTCTCCTTACGTTACCGGATGCCCAAACATTAGCGGAGATCATGCAACAAGCTGTTCGTTGCGACAACCGTTTGTTCGAGCGTCGTCAGGAAAGATCCGTCAGCAGTTCCTGCAAACCAATCCTGCAGCTGTGGTACATGTTCCTGCACCACCTTCTGGAGTGTTCCTTATGGAGGGTTGAGAAATCCAAGCGTGGCTCTCTTTCCGCTGCTGAGAAGCAACGTCGTCGCAGTGAGAACCTGTGCTTGTATTGTGGTGGAGCAGGACACAAGGTGGCAGATTGTCCTATTAAAGCCAGGAACTTCAAGACGCGTGAAGTTGAAGCTGAAGTTCAGTCGGAAAACTCCAATGTCCACTTCGTCTAGGAGCCGCGAAGTTGGACGTAGGTGCAGGCTCCATTGGTGCTGCTCATACCATCCATCACTTAAGTTTCCTGTACACATTCATCTTAATAATCGAGAGCTCATGGAGTTTGCCTTGTTAGACACTGGTGCAAATGCATGCTTCATGGATGACACGTTTGCAACTCAACATGGCATTTCGGTGGTGAAGTTGAAGCGTGCAGTTCCTGTAGAGGTGGCCGATGGGCGTCTAATTGCTTCTGGTGCAGTTACCCATGCTACCGAACCTCTCTCCTGCAGGTATGGCACATTCAACTGTTCAATTTCCTTCAACTTGATCAAGACTCGGTCGACTCCCATCATTTTGGGCATGCCATGGTTCGTTGTTGCAAATCCGCAGATCGACTGGAGGTCTAGGACGCTCACGTTTTCCTCTCCAACTGCTAGGATCAATCCTGTACCTTCCTGCGTGCAGGATACATCCTTAGTATCTGAGGCAGTACAAGCTACAGGATTGACCGTGCCTGTTCCTGTACCAGTGTTGAAGACTCCTCCTCGACAGGATTCACCTCATGTCAGTTCCTCAGCACATCCGCAGGCTCTCTCCACTCCTGTAAGTTTGCGGTGTCCTGTACAGGGTTCTTCCAATCCTGTATCAGTGTCGAAGGTTCCTCCTCAACAGGATCCACCTCCTGTTGATTCGTCAGCACATTCGCAGGCTTCTTCCACTCTTGCGCAACCACGGACTCCTGTACAGGATTCTTCCAATCCTGTACACTCATCAACACCCACACAGGTTTTTTCCAATCCTGCTTCTTTCTGTTACCCTGCTCTGTTCCATCCCCCAAGATCCTTCCTCTTTTTCAGTCACAGCTCCCTCCTTCTCCTCTCCGAGTTCTTACCACTACCATGCATGAACTCGCCACTGATCCTGCTCCCTTCCACCTTTTTGCCTTTCAAGTAACTCCTACGTCCTCTTCTACCTTTCCTGTATCCGACTCCCTGTTTTTTCTCCTTCCTTCCTTCTCCTTCTCCTCCTTCTTCCCTACCATCCAAGTACCACGACTTTAAGGACGTTTTTGACAAGCACAAGGCTGCAGTTCTTCCTGTTCACAGGTCCTACGACTGTCCTATTGATCTTGCGGAAGGAAAGACTCCACCATTCGGACCGATTTATGCATTGTCACCCACAGAGTTGGAGGTTCTTCGTCAGTACATCGAGGACAACTTGGCATCCGGCTTCATTCGTCACTCAAAGTCCCCTGCAGGAGCTCCTATCTTCTTTGTCAAGAAGAAGGATGGGAGTTTACGTTTGGTTGTGGACTACAGGGGTTTGAATCAAGTCACCATTCGGAATCGGTACCCGTTGCCATTGATCCCGGAACTTCTCGATCGGCTGCGAGGAGCAAAGGTGTTCACGAAGATCGACTTACGAGGAGCCTACAACCTTGTACGGATTCGTCCCGGCGATGAGTGGAAGACTGCCTTTCGTACAAGGTATGGACATTTTGAGTACACGGTAATGCCTTTCGGCCTTACCAATGCCCCAGCTGTGTTCCAACACATGGTGAACGACATTTTCCGTGACTTCTTGGACCAGTTTGTGGTGATCTACCTCGACGACATCTTGATTTTCTCCAAGGACCAGGCGGCACATGACAAGCATGTACGACTAGTTTTAGAGCGGCTTCGCGAGCATGGCCTGTACGCGAAGTTGGAGAAGTGTTTTTTCGATAGGGATTCGGTGGAGTTCTTGGGCTACATCGTCTCTCCTGCTGGCGTTTCCATGGACATGCACAAGGTGAAGACCATCGTGGAGTGGGAGAGGCCCAAGTCGGTACGAGATGTACAATGTTTCCTTGGCTTTGCAAACTTCTACAGGCGGTTCATACAGGACTTCTCCAAGCGTGTACTTCCACTCACAGAACTCACCAAGCGCACAGGACTTTTCTCTTGGTCCGACAAGGCGGAACACGCGTTCACAACACTCAAGGACGTTTTCACGACAGCTCCGATTTTAGCACATCCTGACCCTTCTCATCCTTTCTTCATTGAAGCAGATGCCTCGGATTTTGCAGTAGGATCCGTCTATCGCAAGTTGGAGAGGACAAGTTGCTTCATCCTGTAGCTTTTCACTCTCGTAAGTTCCTGTCGGCGGAGATCAACTACGAGATTCATGACAAGGAACTCAAGGCCATTGTGGATTCGTTTGAGGAGTGGCGGCATTTCCTGGAAGGTGCTGCACATCCTGTACAAGTTCTTACGGATCACAAGAACCTGGAGTACTTTCAAACGGCTCGGGTCCTCAGTCGGCGACAGGCTAGGTGGGCAGAGTTCCTATCACGTTTTGACTTCGTCATCGTCTACAGGCCCGGCTTTCGGAATGGCAAGGCGGACGCATTGTCTAGGCGCTCTTACCTTGCACCAAGCCCGGGCGATCCTGCATTTGACTGTCAAAGGCAAGTGTTGTTGGGTCCTGATCGTTTCCGGCTTGCGGCACTGCAGGTTCATCAGGCTCCAGCAAATTCAACACTCCTACAGGACGTCCGTTCGCAGTTGGCTACAGACGACTTGGCAAAGAATGTGTTCTCACACATTCATCCTGACGTTGCAAGTTCCTCTTCCTCCAGTTCCCGTCCAGACTACAACCTGTTCACCATACAGGATGGACTCCTGTACCGGGAAGGTCTCCTGTACGTTCCTGTTGGTATTTCCAGGACTCGTGTGGTACAGGATTGTCATGATACCCCGGCTACAGGACATTTTGGTGTGGCCAAGACAGTGGAGTTGGTGACTCGCAACTATTGGTGGCCTGGGTTGCGAGGTTTTGTGGAGAGGTTTGTACGGAGTTGTGACACTTGTAGCAGGTCGAAGATGCCTCATCATGCACCCTCTGGTCTTCTTCGTCCTCTTCCTGTTCCGTCTGCTCCTTGGAGATCCATTTCTATGGATTTCCTCACAGATCTTCCTCCTTCTCGTGGATTTGATGCAGTTCTTGTGGTGGTTGACCGTTTCACCAAGCAGGCTCATTTCCTACCCTGCAACAAGACAGCTACAGGTCAGACAACTGCCGAGTTGGTGATCCGCGAGGTGTTCCGACATCATGGTCTTCCTGAGAGCATTGTTTCCGATCGAGGTCCACAATTCATGTCCAAGTTTTGGCGAGAGCTTCTTCGGAGTCTACAGGTCAAAGCGGATCTTTCTTCAGGATATCACCCACAAACCGATGGGCAGTCCGAACGCACAATTCAGACCTTAGAACAGTATTCTTCGTTGCTTCATCAGTTACCAGCAGGACAACTGGTTGGACCTCCTTCCAATGGCGGAGTTTGCCTACAACAACTCCATCCACGCATCTACAGGACAGACACCTTTCTTTGCTCTTACAGGCCACCATCCACGTTTTGACTTTGCTCCTCGCTTCTCCTTCTTCCGCTCCTGCAGTACAGGATCGTCTTCAGCATCTTCGGCAGGTACAGGATGATCTCCAGGTTCATCTTCAACAGGCACAGGAACGATACAAGCATCATGCTGATGCTCACCTCAGCCGGCACCTGCATACAAGATTGGTGATCTCGTGGCTTCTTCGTCGACACATTCGCACCAACAGGCCTTCTTCTAAGTTGGATTTTCAACGATTGGGCCCTTATAGGATCGTGGCGGAGGTAAATCCTGTAGCTTTCCGACTCGAGTTACCATCCACGGTGAAACTTCATCCTGTGTTTCACACCTCTTTGTTGGAGCCGTATCATCCTTCTTCTCTTCCGGTCGTGTTTCTTCTCCTCCCCCTCCTGTGGTCATTGACACTGAACCTGAGTACGAAGTGCAGCCATCCTTGACTCTCGTCTTCATCGTCACCAACTCCAATACTTGGTGGATTGGAAAGGGTACCTGCCTACTGATCGCACTTGGGAACCTGCATCCAACTTACTCCATGCTTCTTCCAAGGTTGCTGCCTTCCATCGGCATTATCCTGCTAAACCAGGTCCCAAGACTCGTGGAACTCGTCTTTAGGGAGGAGGTGCTGTCACGACCCGATACAGAATACAGGATTCCGGATACAGGACATGGGTTGCAGGACTTTCCTACAGGATTCCGGATACAGGATATGGGTTGCAGGATTTTCCTACAGGATATTCCTACCAGGATTCCGGACACAGATTCGGTTGTAGGATATTCCTACAGGATATGCCATAGGATATGCCTAGAGGATAAGAGACATGTGGACTCATCTTAGCCTCTGCATGCATGCAATCACTTTTGCATGCATGCAACCACTTTTGCATGCATGCAACCACTTTTAGCACTCATGCCTAGATTAGCTCTTGGAGTTGTGAGCATAAAAGCTCCGACCTAATTGTTGTACAATCAGTTACTATCAACACCAGTCTTTCTACGATCATTCTTGTTCTTGTCTTATTCTTGTCTTGTCTTGCTCCTTTGCCTCCTGCTCTGGTCTCGCTCCTGGATCCTGTCCTGTTCCTATCTCGCTCCTGGATCCTGTCCTGTTCCTATCTCGCTCCTAGATCCAGTCCTGTTCCTGTCCTACTCCTGGATCCTGTCCTGCGTCTTGTCTTGCTCCTGAGTTCCTAGTTCCTGTCTTGTTTCCTATCCTGCTCCTGAGTCAAGCCTTCCTACTCTTGGAATCCTGCTCACTTCCTGTTTCCTGGATCGTGGCTTGACAGTGGCTTGACAAGACTCAAATGACAGCATGTCAACTCAGGGGTATTATCGCAGACCAAGGCACTCACGATGTGTCCGAAACTGATCTCTAGAAAGCAGCTTGGTGAAGATATTCATCGAATTCTCTTGGGTAGGGTTGTAGCTGAATATTGCCTTGATTCTACTGCTCTCGCACAAAATGATGGTGTACATCAAATGTTTGGTGTGGGCATGGAACCGCGGATTCTTTGAGAGAGCAACTGAGCTCTAATTGTCACAGTAGATAAAAGTAAGAGAAGCCGAAGATGGTCTACCATGACAGCTAGTAGAACTGCTATTGAAAATATCAACTGCTGTTTGAAGAGCGTTGAAAATCCTGAAGGAGATGTTGAAGCCATAAGGCCTCCTTGGTATCGAAGTTGTAGCAGGAACATGCTTGCGACATGCATCATCTATGAGTTCATGAATCACCTCGTTCAAGGTGCGAGGCTTATGTGGTGTGCTTCTGAGCACCAGGGACCTGATTAACTCCTTGTAGGGGAGCCATGGCAGGGAAGACAAGAGGTATTCAACTTCCTCTTCATCAGTAATCTTGGCCCTAACATGTTTGAGTTCATCAAAGATGGCACAAAATGAATTGATGTGCTCTACCACTAAATCTCCTTCTCTGAAGGCCAAATTGCTCAGCTGCCTAGGGAATTGGATTCGATTTGCTGCTCTATACACCTGCTTTAAAGCTATGCCTCCAAAGGTGTCTTCACACGTGCGATGCAGTAGAAATCACACCATCAAGGGCCTTTATTGCATTTGGTACCGCAGGAAATCACAATCTGTTGCAAATGGACGTTAAAACGGCCTTCCTCCATGGAGACTTGGAGGAGAACATTTACATGCACTAGCCTGAAAGGCTTCCTTACTGAAAACAAAGCACACTGAATAAAGCCCTTTATGGGCTCAAGCAATCTCTGCACCAATGGTACAAGAAATTTGATTCTTTTATGCTAATGTTCGATTTTCAGTGCAATACAGCTTAACCAAGCCTTTACATGAAGTGGGAGCAAAGTTTATTCATCATTCTCAGCATCTATGTGTTGATGATGATTTGATCACCCACAATAGTTCTGCTCTTCTTCAATAGTTTGGAAGAAGCTCAGCAATTAATTTCGCATGAAGAATTTTAATGAAGTCCACTACTATCTTGGCATTGAGATACTATGTGACTGGGAAAAAGGGTTGACTTTTCTGGGGCAAACTAAATATTGAATCCATTCTGCAAGGATATGTAATGTTGCAGACTACACTAGCTCCTACACCTATGGAGGTTGGTACACAATTGACTATAGAGATGTGCCCTAGCTCTGATGCCATGATACGCAGAGGAATCTATGCGTTAATTGTGAAGTGAAATTGAATAATGAGAATGCCGAGTTATGCTAGGCAACTCTAACTAAACTGATGCTGACGGTATCCTGATGTGTTAAGATCAAAATCCGAACATGTGTATCTATATAAATCTTATTGTGCTTAGAATGAATATAAAAATTACACACCTATATATATACACATCCATATATAACCTGTATATATAGAGATGCAGTAGGTTTATTTAGGTAGAGATTAAAGATGGCATAATCATTCATTAGTAGGTAATTAGTATTATTAAATTGTCATATTAATATTTAATATTTAGAATTTAGTATTTAATATCAGTTATATCACTTGATATAATATGTTATTAATTACAGTGTATAATTTTAATTGTAATTACTATTGCAAAGAGAGTGGAGAGATAAACATTGTAAATATCGTATATTATATATACACACATGTGCACAATGTTTTGACGAACTGCATCATATATGTTTTCAAAACGAGATCAAGTTTAAAAAACTTCATATTAAATAAGATTGGAGTTTATATTAAATAAAAACATTTCTTGGAAACATTTGGGTTTCTTCTACTGATAAGGAATTTATTAGAATGAAGGTACAAAGATCTACATTCTGCTCTTGTTTAGTTACTCTTGATTCACAGCGAATTCAGTTGTAAGTAAATTTGCTACCATACAGTGGTTTGAAAGCAAATTTGCTTTCATATTACCAAGTAATCTACTATAGAATATTCTATCTATATTAGATTCTTTATTATATTCTATAAAGGATAATTGAATATTCTGGCATGAGTGATCAATTTCTAATAATGAAATTACAAATGAAATTACAAACATGTTCAGGAAAGCCTACATTTTCTGGATGGCCTTGTGGACCGTCTCAACCCTGGGTTTTGTTTAGGCTGCTCCTGTGGAGCTTCAAGTTGAGCTTCAGGTTCTACTACTGCATGAGGCATCTCTGGCTCAAGTTCTTCAACAAGTTGCTCCTCTGGTCGAGGCTCCGGCTCCTGCTCCAGCTCCAAATCCTCTTCAACCGGTTCAGTGAGCTCAGAAAGAGACTTGTACTTCCTGTTCCTTGATAAATCATCACCTTCAAAATCGCTTTCCTCCCACTCCTCAGGGATCAAAGCATCATCTTCCCCGTTGAAAGAAAAAGAAAGAACATATCAATACAAGTAACCTGGAATTTTAGCAAACTACAAGCGAGTGTAGCCACTATTCTATTCATCCCGCCTTCATCAAGCTGAGCTTCAACTTGATCCGCATCTGGGATCCCTGTGAGCCTGAGACGATGATGCGCTCGATGGAACAGTTGCTTCATGATTCCATGATCCATAGAAGTTCTGGCCTTCGTTTCTTCATGTGGCTGTTGTAGTAGATATAAACTAACTTCTTCACGCGATCTTCCGTTACCTATAATAAAAAAGATAAATCCATATAAAAATCAGCTAAGCAGCTCTAAAATATAAAATAAAAAAAGAAACAAATATTACCTGTTCCGTTTAACAGTCTGGACGTTCTTTATTGCGCTGAAGTTTCTTTCAGCTGAGGAATTTGAAGCTGCCATCCCTAGAACGAGCAGGCAACATCTCACAGCTGTCTTGCATGTTTGCAAATCACTCCAGAGGTTGACCACACGTTGAAAGGATTCACATCACACCTGGCAGCACTGGAAAGCTCTATGTCGGCCACGCTTCCCTTCTAAAAAGCATTGGTAAATTCGACGTAGTCCCTGAACTGAGCTATGAAGGTGAAATGATCCTCTGTTCCAGGCTTGCAGAACTACTCGACAACCTCATATAGTTGCTCGTATAACATCTCGAGATTCTCATCTCCTGAAAGCTGGCTTACTCGGTCGTGCATGCAAGGATTGAGACAGTGAGCTGCTAGAAACAAGCTGCAGCCCTTGAAGTCTCTCTCCCATTCCTCTACAATTTGGAGAAGAACCTCTTGTTGTCTGGAGCTAAAACCTGCCGCTGCTTGGGTTGCTGCTCTGATGTTGCTCCAGGCCTGCCAAACAAACCCTATGGAACTCCAAATTCTATTGAACTCACGTATGGTGAAGAAGACTGGTTTTAGAAGCTCCTCGATCCGTGCAATCCATGTCCAGAATTCAGCTCCAAAAACAGCCTCTTCAAGCTCCTTTGCTTGTTGCTTCAACGCTGAGCTTTGAGTACACAGCCACTCCTTATACTCCGGTTCCTCAAAAATCCCTAGAACAGTTTCCTTAACCTCCAACAACCGTCGGAGCATCAAGAAGTTCGTGGCAAACCTTAAAAATAAATCACTATTAATAATAATAAATAATGAATAATGAGTTAATATGCAACCTTTCGCAAGGTTCCAGTCCCGGAAAAGCCTCAACACTTGTCCATGATTCCTCACAAACATCACGATACTTGCTGCCTACATCAACCACTTCTGGATGAACTTCAACTTACACCAGGAGGTGAGATTGAGGTTGAATGCATGGCATTGACAGCTGATGCTCCAGAATAGCTGCCCCTGGCTGCGATACAAGTCTTCAGCAAGGCTCCACACTTCCTCATATTCGCTGCGTTGTCCATGATTATTGAAAGGACCTTTAGCGGGTGTAGATCGCCTCCAGAAAACCGGTTACACACGGCATCGATCTCTTTCGAGAGAAGCTCTACAAGAGCTTCACCTGCATGACATAAAAACAAAGCTTAGCTAAGTTGAAAAGATAAAATAAAGCTTACTTGTTGTGTTCTCCATGTTAATGCTAGTGTAGAAAAAATCTTGAGAATGAGATGCATCAACAAGCATGATGTTAACCACATGCTTGGAGTTCACATTTTTCCAACCGTCTGTAACAACAAACAAAGGTCAAGGAAAAGAGGAGCTTTTGGCCTCAGTGATAGCAACTTCTAGCTCATGCATCGCATCACTATACACTTCCTCCAGCAGTTCATTGCAAAGCATGTTGACGGTTGGAACCTTGTAGCCGGGGAAGCCAGGTATGATTGTTAAGTCTTGAGCCTCCTGGAGTAGGGGATCACTGAAAACATTGAAAGGAACACATGTACGAAAGGCCCACTCTGCCAGCTTTTTCTAAAAGCTTTACCAAGGTGGTGCATGCGCTCAGGGGTCAAACCAGCCCGATATGATGTGGCAGCAGCTCCAGGCAAGTTTCTCCGTCTGTTAGTTGGAGAGGATGATGCACAACATTGAAGTTCAAGACCATGTTGTCAATGACTTGGTTTTGCTGGGTGACTGGTTGAACCCTTGGAAGCGGAAGTTCTAGTTGAAAATCTTAGAGAGATCATCCAAAACCGGCTGGGCCTGCTCCTCTCGAATAACCTGGAACTTCTAGCGAAGCTCCTGATCATCAAGGAGATCCATAAATTGTCATGCATCTCGGTCGCTCCATTCAGGCACTCTAGAAATGGATTGATCCCGTCTCAGGCTGCTTGGTGGGCTCGTGGAGCTGGACCCTAGAAGCTCACTCCCGGATCCAAAAACCCTTGGAGGAACTGGTGTTGGTGGTCTCGAGGATGAAGACCTAGCTGAGCTGCCTCGCCTTCAAGCCCTACCCCTATCATCTCTTCTCCCAATGATGCTCAACCCCATCCCACCTCTTGTTCCCCGGCGTCTGCTCCCTCTAGCCCCTCCTCTGGGAGCCGTCGCCTGTGCTTCGCTAGAGGCACCGCTAGACCCTGTGCCACTTGACCCTGTTCCGGTTGCGGTTGCTCCACTAGCTGCCCCTGCCCTGTTGGCCGCCAACCTTGGTCCCCTGCCGCCGCTGCTACTCCTATCGATGCTGCTGTTGCTGCTCCTGTCGATGCTGCTGCTGTTGTCCCTGTTCCAGTTGCCGCTTTGCCTGTCGCTGCCCATGTTTCGCCTGCTGCCGCTAGATCTCCCTCTCTGCTGCCACTACCCTCAGATGCCGCTACTCCCTCCCTGGCTGCCATTGCCCTTGCTGCATCAGCCGCTATTGCTGCGGCTTCTTGTCCAGCTCTTGAAACCCTAGAACGGGTCAATGCCTCTTGCCGTGCAATCCGTTTCCCCCTTTTCTCATTTATGTAAGAGTTATATCCTTTGGTGCTAAAACCACTACAGTGAGCTTCCTTTCAGCTCCTAAAGCTTTACATCTCTTTCTAAGAGATGGGTGAGTTTTCAGGATGTGTTTGATCACTTGTTAAGGCCTAAAATGTTTATCATAGCAGTGATCACAATGCTTGCAATAGTAAGCATTGTTCCTAAATACACAATACTGCCTCACATCAATGTCACTGTCCACCATTCTCAAGAACACGCAGCTGTGCCACCTTCAAAGAGTCTCACTCACGAGCTTCACTTTCACTATATTTAAAAAAATGTTAAAAAATCCAAAAAAGTAAAAATGAGTTTGACAGAAGAGATAACAAAATATTCTTTGTCAGCTGAATTACAATAAGTAAAAAACTTAATTTTAATTAATTCTGATTAATTGTGGAAGATTTTTTTTCTGTCAGACCAAAGTCACTTGCTCTTGAAGGATAATACATAAGAATATGCGAGTTTAATTAAAATCATTAGTTCAGATGGGATATACTCTGAAATGTACTGCAGTGTCGAGTTTACCGTTGCGTTTGAGCTCTTTGTTGCAAGCACACTTATCGATATGTATTCCAATTCCGGAAGCGTGGAGGATGTATTCCAATTCCGGAGCAGGCACGCGATCAAAACACCTTTATGCGTGTATATAATATGTCTAACATCATATACACGTGTCTATGCATGCGTGTGTGTGTGGGAGGAGAGAGTGCATTATGTTTAGGCAACTATACACACTATATACACACAGATAAGACTTAGCGTACATGCATACGGCATATGTACATACGTACATGCGTATGTAATATCTATTCCTGTACGGACTGTTGCAAATTGTGGATCCATGAATCCCACCTAAGTCAATATTATTTTCACAACATAAAAGTAATAATGTTTACCTGCATAATTTAATTCATGCGTTGTTTGTTGAAACAGACTAATCTATTTCAATTAGGTGTGAAACCTCCTGACGCCGTTCTAAGTTTTATGTAAATAATGTCAATATACAATTATATATATAAACCAGACTTCTTATATTCACTAGAAAATTATTAGCATCAGTTTTATACACTCCATTCTACATCAAGAACAGAATATATATATATACTTATGTTCGTTTACTTGGAAATTTCTGATTTGATATTAATCTGACTTGTGGTTTCATAATGTAAAATTTTATTGCACATTATATTTGCATTTGTTTTAACTTGTAACATTAATTAATATATGTTTGTTACGTGAAGGAAAGAAAATCATCTAAATTAAAAAAAGTTACAATAAGTAATTACTAATCAAACTTAAATGAGTTCTACATTTTATTCGTGATAACTCTTTAATCAATTCTATACAAAATTCTTCTTCTTCGTAACTTTATTTGTATTTCGTTGTGTTTGACACTCAATTTATTTTCTGAGAATAAAGAACGATGATGCATTATTAATTTACATTTAATAATTTAATAATATCAAAACAAATAAATTACTTATTGTGCGTCAAATTTATGCCGCAAGTTCAGGTATTACAATTTAATTAAAAAAATAATAATATTTAACTTGAATACTATTTCAGTTGAACTTGTTATATATATAACAACTGCTTGTTTTTTGCTTTTAATATTGTAGATACAACCCAGTTGCACGTACATATCACAACGATCTGGATAAGGAGTGTATTTCTGGCTGTACATATTCCTTAAAGAGAATTTGCAAAAGAGGTCAAGAATATAAAAATCATAAACTTCTTCTATAAAATGTAAATAGTAATTTATTTTGTATTATATAAATATAAATAACATCTATTAATTGAAGGCACAAAATACTTGCTTTGCTGCATTGTATATGTATATGGTCATGGTATAATACTTCTAGTAGTAATTCAGCAAAGATTATAAACTTTTCTTTTGTTGCTCTACACAACCAGATATGTGAAAATTAGTCTATATTTTTATGCTTAATTTAGTTTAAAACTTCTTATCGTTAGTATTTATTTTATCAATGAAGTAAAAAAATAACCAATCGTCCTCAGAAATGTGGTAATATGTGTGTGTATGTGTGCAAACAAAATATATATGGCATGCAACTGTGCATATAATCAGTATAAAAATTACACACCTGTATCCATTAGGCAAAGATTAAAGATGGCATTATATTGAGTTAAACGAAGAACAGGTTACTTCATTAGCAGGTAGATTGTATTATTGAAATGTCATATTAATATTTAATATTTAGTATTTAATATCTAAAATATTTAATATTAGTTATTATATCAATTGATATTAATAATGTATCTTATATAATTTGTTTTTATTACAGTAATATTTTTTAGTTGTAAATTATTATTTGCAAAGAGAATAGAGAGATAAACACTCTAGGGTGTTAAATATTTTCAGGTCTATGTCTATCGTATATTTAATTATTTATATACGACACAAACGAACACACGTATGCACATTCGACCAACTACATCATAATAAGAAGAAAGATTAGTTTGCATAATTATGAAAATATGATTTTAAAACGAGATCAAGTTTCAAAACCTCAAAACTAGTTATAAATTAAATGAATTATATTAAATAAATTTGAATTATATTAGATAAAAACGTAAAAGTTATTCGTGAAAGCATTTGGGTTTTTGTATTTATTAAAATGAAAGTACAAACAAAGATCAGAATTCTGCTCATGTTGATTTAATCTCAAGAAAAAATATATAATTTTTAAGGATAATATACGCGAGTTTAATTAAAATCATTAATTTAAGTGGGATATACTCTGGAATGGACTGCACTGTCGAGTTTTATATATAGGTTCCACAAGTAACCTTGTTGTGCATATTTAAATGTATCTCTACTTTCATGTAAATATTAATATACGTTAGTGGCTCTCCAACAAATGAGTCAAACTTTGGAGGTTTTTAGTAAGATGCAGGAATTAAAACATGTGTACAAACGGAGTTAACATATTCACATGGAAGGTGGAGCGGAATTAATCTCGTCACCCCTTCTATTTCTCCTGAAAGGGTAAATGAGAATAATCTCACCCCTTCTCGATCTCTAAATGGGTGTTCATCGTCCTTTTTAATCTGAAAGAGAACTGGTTGGAATTTATTTGGCACGTTCATTCGTAAGAAGAGAAGAATGACAGGATTAATCTCGCCACACTATAAAAGAAATGATGAAATTAATCTCGCCACCCTTCTTAATCCCTTAAATTATTGCTTAATGTAATCACTCTGCTAAGTGTTTGGTGTGTTTCTGATATTGAACTGTATGGTCAATAGGATTGAAGATTCTGTGGAAGTTGTGAGGGATATGCCGTTTGAGGCAAATGCCGTGACGTGGCGGACGTTGTCGGAAGAATGCTGACGTGGGAAGCTTGCCTATGAAAAGTTAGGGATGCTGCTTACAATATGATGAGCAATACTTACACTGTTTGACCACGTACGCTAAGTCTTATCTGTATGTATATATGTGCATAGTTGCCTAATAATAACGCAGTCTCTCTCTCTCTCTCTCTCTCTCTCTCTCTCACACACACACACACACAACCACACACACACATTCGATGTTATACATATTATATACACGCATAAAAGGGTTCTGTATTGTCCGTACAAAGACGGAGAAGACCACTCAGCACTAAATGTGTGAGTTTTGTTTTTCTTTTTTTTAATTTACTGAACTTCTATTAAGACATAACTTAGATTTCAATAGCAAATAAAACTTATAAACTTAGAAATTTGAATAAAAATTATTTTATAAATAAATTATTCCAGGCTAACATAGCTCACAAGGTTTAAATTAAACTTCAATGTATGAAATAGTATCTTAATTACTAATAAAAGTTTATTACTAATCGTAAAGATGAGTGGTGGAAAATCTAACGGAATCAACATTGTGCAAAATTTATTCAGTGAGGTGAATTTAGAAAAGAATAAAAATAGTTTATATAAATACATGCATTACAATATACTCAGGATTCTGGAAAATATCCATTATTCTGAAATACACGTAAACTTCTACCTGATGATGTGGAAGGACCACGTGGATTTAACACACGCACGAGCGCGATACATATGCATGCATAATCCTAATAAATACATTATATATTAAAAATAATAATTTCTTTAGTTCTTGCATAAGTACAAGCTTTCTTCACGTGAATTGCCAACAAGATAAGAGCGGCGACATAGACAAGAACACGGAATCTGTGAGTATTTGAATTTATTAAATTTCTTAGGCCCACCTTCCACTAGCAGGTGAATATTTGACCTGGTAAATTAAAAAATAATACATCGTTAATAATAATTATCACTACGTTTTTCCGTTACAGTGGTTAAATAAACTACCAATGCATAATTTCTATTTACCCGAAAGTGAATTTTTATACACACACACACACACACACACACACATTACACAATACATATGCAATAAAGGCGCACCTAATCAATATCTTTGATTAAAAGATATGTTAAAATTTTAATTCTTTAGTGACTTTATTATATTTTCTTAAGTGAAATCACTGGCTATAGTTTATTAGTTTCTCTTTTTATATATATATATATATATTATATATATATATATATATATATATATATATATATATTGTGTGTGTGTGTGTGTGTGTGTGTGTTGTGTGTGTGTGTGTGAACAATGTACACACATACATATATATTACACACAAACATGTGAGTGTGTTAAGAGAAAAAAAGAGATTTTTCAAATTTTACATATTCTACATATAATATATACATATATAATTATATACTCATGTGTGTGTGTGTGTGTGTGTAATTTATTTATTTATTTATACATAACAATTGTTTAGTTCGATTGTTTATTAATTATAAGGAGATTTCTTCTCTCTCATTCTCTTTATATATATATATATATATAAATATAGCATTGTGCATGTTTTTATTAATCTCTTACAAAACTTATGATGTCATTTTTTATTTAAATACATGGTGAATCTAAATGGAATAACATAATATATACAGAAAGATCTATGTATTTGTGTTACAACGAGACACCTTCTAAAGACCGTTCATATTATCTATATTAATGTCTTTGTTGATATTCTTCTTGCAAAATAAATAATTAATTATTTTAAATGTGTGTATAATATATATATAATATTGTTGTGAATTTTTTTCTTTGCTCTATATTTTTAGGTCTTAGATCTTTTATTATTTATGTGTTTTTCATTTTTTTTTTTAAAGTTAAAACAAAGAAAAACTTATAAGAACTTAATTAATTAATTTTAATACACATACAACCCAGAAAAATTGCTTGTTTATTTCGTTACTACTGAAAAGGCTATGTAAGTGCTATGTATTTGTAAATAATAAATAATTAAAAAGTGAAAAAGTAAATCCAAAATAAAATAAATAATTTCTTTTAATTTTATTAGCTGAAATAATTAACCAAAATGAGCCTTAATTTCAAACTTTATTTGAACAATGGTAATTATTAAAAAGTTTAAATATACATAATCATTATATTGAAAACAAGGGGTCTTTTGTGGATGGTTTAATTTTATTTTAGAAGTCTTTAATAACTACCTGGAAGGCATGGCTTCCAGGTAAGCACGAATGCATGGAAGCAAGCAATATATTTCCTCCTGGAGCCGTTTTAATATACAAGGTATATATATATATATATCAGACTTCATATATACTAACTGAACCATTCACTCATAATTTATTAAACATCAGTTTTTGTATAAAGCAAAATATATATAACTTTTAAATTTGAAATTTCAGTACTGATATGACTTATAGTAAAGTGTTTATTTATTTAGTGTGTTAATAAGGTAAAAATTTATTTAAAAATATATATTTCTGCATTTTTAATTTATAATATATTAAAGTCATATAATCTTTTATATACGATGTTAGGTAAACCTCTAAGTATTTTTGAATTGCAAGTATATAAATAATAATTTCACATATTTATAACATATAAATGTCCATATAAATGTAGCTCCGTTCGAACATAAAACACACATGTAAACATACACATTCACATACATATATAAGCTATATATATTTAATGAATTATATATTCATATGTATACATTATCCATCTATGTTGTGATAGTATGTACTTTAGAAATTAATGGTATAGTGCTAATTCAATACATATATATTTATATATGCAGAAAGAGACACACACACAAAAATACTACATGTATATATTTAAATAGACAGTTTAGAAATTAAATATATAAAAATTATTATTTTTCTTTTAACTTAGAATATTGCATGTTATAAATATTAAATAACTGTATTAGTAAACCATAGGGCTAGGCAAAATCTAGTATATGCAAGACCTTACATGTATATATTATGTATATGTTTAATAAGCAAGCTTAGAGATTAGATATATAAAATAAATTATTATTTTTCTTTTAACTTGGAATGTTGCTCAATTTAGTTAATGATAGTAAACCATAGGCAAGGCAAAATCCAGTATATATTATAAGAACAATATAATTAGTATAATATATATGCTTCTAGTATAGATAATGTATCTTACATGAGCTTCTAATAGTGCATGACCTACCAAACATTAATTTATATTGGAATTCTCAGTTATGTTTTATAAATCTTAAGAAAAATATTGTATATTCTTAAAGAACATATAGGTTCTATAGTTTATATAAATTGTGGTGCTTTTAAGATATTAGCAATCTAGTTTAAGAATTTTAATATTTTTAATGGATTTATATTTGAAAATGAAATTAATCTAATATTCAATTTTAGTATTTTACAATTAGTAATGTGTTTTTAATATAAATTTGTAATATACTGATACTATTATATAATATTCAAATTAAAACTTTATTTAAAAGTGTATACTGGCTAATGTGCTGTATACAATATTAATTAATAAATATATTAATGAATAAAATATAGAATCTAAAACATACAGATAAACCATATAGTTTGTAATTTATAATACAAATATATATTCTCTCTCTAGATTTAAGATTACATGTGAAATAAGATTGAATATAGTAGTATATTTGTTAATGATTATATTTAAATGACCCATAAATATATAAATAGACTTACTATGGATGTGTCATGTGAATGTGAACAAAAGATGTCAGTGTATATTAAATTCATAATTTGGTTTTAAGAAGTAAAAGTTTATACATTTTTAGGTATATGATCTTGCAAATGCCCATACATAAATTATAAAAAAAATAATGTCAAATTATAAAAATTGTAATGAGTATTTATATGGCTAAGTAAACAAAGTTATTTATAATCAAAACTCATGCTTTTGTGACATGTTTATTCGAATTATATATTAAATTTATCTTATTAAATATTTAATTACTTAATATTAAAATTTTGACTTGGTGCCACTTAAAATATCAATTTTAAAATTCCTCAATATAAATTTTACTTTGGAATCCCCAATATACATTTATGAAAATTAGTAATAAAATTTATATTAGAAACCATTTATCTATAATTTGTGCTCTAAATTGATCAGAAATAAAAACAATATTCATTCATTAGCTTTAAATGTCATTTTTAATTTGGCATTAAGTGTCTCACGCAATAAATAAAATTGTAAAATATGTATTTGGACAATACATTTCAAGTATATGAATAAATTATTATACTAAATAAATTAGTTAGCTCTTTATATTATCAATTATAAAGATAAGTTAACCATTAAAGTGTGACACACTTATATAAACTAAAAAGTTTAGATGTGCCTTTACAACATAAGTTAGGTTAATATTAAAAGGGAATTTTTAAAGTCACTAATATATTACCTATATATACTCTACTTAATTTCCATGTCAAAGCCATTTAACAATAATTAACCTTTAAGTAAAAAGTAAAATTCAATAAGTAATAATAATTAATTTTTAGATAAAAAACAGAGTTACAATGAAACTTATGACACTTAATATAAAAAAAATGTGTGAATACTTTATTCTATGTAATATTTTACAAATGTATATACATGTGTATGCTAAATGGACCCAAATTATGTTTCTATATATAATATACATGATTTATTATATTATGTGTATAAATTTTATTTAAAAATAATAAGATTAGGATATGCTAATGATAATTTTCAAGATATGATATAGTTCTTTTGTATACTATATAAACAAATTTATTAGAGCATCTCCACCAGTATAAATATATGTTCATTTTGTGACTGTGTTTGAGTAAATAAAGTATTCATATACGATGTAAACCACGTGTCGAAAATTATGACATTTTTTTCAAATTAAATTTACATACATTACGGGTGTGTAGTACACATTGTAAATAAATAATTAATTTAAATTTTGATGTCCTTATTTGTTTGCATTACATTTAATTTAAAATACTCACCATGGGTGGAGATGCTCTTATATTTTCAGGTGTGAATCCTTTTGTTTCACATGTGATTCTTAAATATTCCTTGCTTGACCAGTCAAATTCAAAAATATAATAATAGCTATCGGTAAGCTCTTTAAATATATATATATATATTGTGAGATCGTGTGAATCCAACTATGAAACTTTCAACGAGCTTTGGTTTAAATGTTTTTTGTTAAATTTAAAAGTTTTATTAATAATTAATTAAACATGATTATTTTTACCTTAATTTAAATTGAGTGGCTGCAACTGTTTACTATATATTAAAATATTTGACTCAGACTTGAGAAAGGGCTGCTGCAAACGAAGTCACGTACATGCTAAACATGACAAATAAACAAGTTAAGTTTCAAAAAACTTTCAAAGTTTTGGTTAAAGGCCAAATTAATTTCTAAATTTATATTAAAGAAAAAAAAGAAATTAATTGTTCTGAAACATCTGAGTTTACTGGATTTATTTTATAGAAAAAAGTAACAAATTCTGCTCATGCTTAAATTTAATTTTAAGATAATATATATTGTTCAATATAATAATATCATAATATACTAGTTTAATACAAATAATTAAACGAGTGGAACATACTCTAGAATGTACTGAAGTGTTCGTCCAGAAAAAAATAGTTCAGAATAGTAGCGTGTCAAATATATCTATAATTCTACTTGGAATGTATTCTTAAATATATAATGACTGGTATACTCATGTAAATCTATATGTACGCATGTATACACACAAACACACCGCGTGTGTGTGTGCGTGTTTCTTACACACTGTAAATATATACTAGGCTAACAACCTTAACCAAAAGTTATCGCATTTTAATTAGAATATAAGATAATCATGATGATATCATGCCATGTCAGCAAGTACGCCAGCAAAAAACGAACTTATTGATGTCGTTAAGGTAATTATAAGCTACAATGAACTACAAACGACCGATGGTTTTGCAAAAGCATATTCAAGAATATACTAGTGAATTAGGGTTGAGCAGAGATTAGGGTTCCGAGTGGAGGGATCGGCCGGTGGTTACGGGAGTTACCGGAAGAACGGTCTCTCGCTGCTAACGGTGCGGTTTGAGCAAAACTGTAGAGGTTAAACACACCCAGCAGTTTAACACACAACTCACTCCCAGAGTTTTTCTCCTACATTTTCTTTACCATGGTGGCCTCCTCGCCACCCTACCGTCTCGTGGCATCCGTGGCATCCGAGGCGATGGGAATCGGAAAGAGCTCCGACGTACTCACGGTTCTCGGTGGCAAAGCCTCTTGCCGGCGTAAGTTTGTCCTCAACGTTCACCTCCTGGATGAAAATGGGAATTTGGCAAGCAATAAGGACCTCACGATCGTGGCCTCGGTGGCGTACGCCCACGACCACTGCCCTGTGGTACGTGACGACAAACCCTACCTGGCGGAGCCGCCGCTGTTTACCACGTTCAACGGTGTCGAGTTTCCTGCCTCTGAGAGACCGACCAGGATGGTATCAGGCCGTGCTTGTTTCAAGCTTGCAATATCTTTGCTTTCCTCCAAGTGCGATAACAGGCTCTTCTGCATATGTTTCTCTCCGCAGTTCCCACCTGACACAGCCCCAATCTGTGCACCTTGCTACTCGAAGCCAATCCGCAGCATCTCACGTAAGCGAACGCAGTCTACCCAGTTAACCATCCCTCTACCGGGTCCTTTCGAGAATGCAAGCTCCCCCTCCGGTTTCACCAGGGGGGTCCAATAGTAATGCTTCTCCACGACAATCCGAGAGCTGTGTAGACACCCCACCGGTCTCACCCCACCGGCCCCGCCTACCAGGCCCTTTAGGCCCTATGCAAGCGTGGGAGCGTTCTCGGACCTGCAACTCGGGATCGGTACTCGCACCGCCGAGAATAGCAACAACGCAGCGGCGAACAAGCTGAGCGAGGTGAGCCTCGAGGAGGAGGAGAAGTCACTACAGTACATCGAGGTGAGCCTGCAGGAGGTTAACCGTGAGCTACAGAGGAGGAAGGAGGAGCTCCGCAGCAAAAGGAGGAAGATGCTCGAGGAAGACGCACGCACTCACAGTATCATATTCCAGTCTTCTTCTTGGATTGAAAGCCTAAGTGGAAGGTTTAGTCTCTAAACAGCACTGGGTTAGCGTTGTTGTTTGAATAACACCAAGGTGTAAGATCATAGTTTAACTTTGTATTATTATTAACTTTTCATTTTACACAGCTTTCAGTTGCTTGTTACTTCGTAACAATTGTGCGTGTACGTGTGTGTGTGTGTGTGTTTGAGAGAGAGAGAGAGAGAGGTTTGAGCATGTAAACTCTAGCCGATTGAAGGTTTTAACAGTTTTTAAGAATGTTCAACTGAATGTTCATTTTAAATAACGAACTGGAGTATGTAATTATCACAAAATGAGGTCGATTTAGCCTCTCTGGAGGGGAATATACACATTGTCATGAGAAACTTATTTGGGAGTGTCTCTAGCACTGTGAGGTTGGGATGTGACAAGTGGAGATTGACAGGGAGACGAGTACTGACAGTCGTCCGTCTCTGAGAACCTCCGCGGCTCCCTGCTCAGGATCCTTCTCAGGCTCTTGAGATGGTTACCAAGGGGTGACGTGCTGCGCGGAGAACACGCCGTGCTGAAGCTGCCGCGTGCCGGGACATCGATAACAAGCTCCCCTCGGTTACGGTTCCTTCTAGGAGAACATGCCACAGTCTCGGTAACGCCTTGGGAGGTTACTGCCGCCCCACGTATGTTTGGTTGCCCCAGAACAGAACACTTGCTGGAAACTGTTCCTGCTGCTGTACAGTGTTTGATGAGGATGCGAGCAGAAGTGAGCTACCTTCAGTCTGTAGGATCTGTATAGCCACTTCGTTATTAACATTGCTGTTTAGAGCAGTCACTACAGCTTCTCGCAGCACACTCTCTCCTCCCTGTCTGTCTTCCTCCACCACGCTTGCTCTACACAAGGGACAGGTAGAGTGCGACTGGAACCACATGTCGATGCAATCCGTGTGGAATACGTGGTTACACTTTGGTAATCTCCTTCCTGCCTCGTCCTCCTCGAAGACAGATAAACAAACTGCACACTCTATCTCGGCCTCTTTCTGACCATTGTTGACCTTGTGGTGAAATACGGGAAGAGACTCAATGACAGACTTGTCCAAGCCCTTTGTGTTCACCACCGATCCATGGGCAGGCGCGACTTCAGCAGAGAGATCGAACCTGAACCGTCTCCGCCTGAACCTTCTCGACCAGCTGCTCCTCCTCAGCCTTGCGTTTCTCCAGAACCATCTGGCATATATGTGCAGCACGACGATGAAGAGTACCACGAGGAACAGCACGACGATGGCAGCTACCATGATCTTAGTGTTCACATTTGACGCACTACCCGATACAAACCAGCCCTTGTCGCCCCCCATGTCCGAGGAATTCGACCGCAAAACACCGCAATTCTGCTCGAATTACACACTTTGGATGTGAATTATGTGTAGAACTCACCTATCATGTGAAACCCAGTGTGACCACACTAACCAGTCTAAGTCCACAAATTATGACGCGCAGCCGTGAAGACTCAAACGCTACAGTGATTGACTGCAATATTAACGAAATAATTAGAATGTAATTAACAAAAAAACAATTGTCGAGTCAAACAGGGAAAGACTTTTGTTGCAGACCCAACAATAAGCCAACGACTTTGAACACACACGTATATACATACATTATTGTGTATATGTTGCGTAATGTGAAACCTAACCAATAACGTGTATACTAAATACTTTTAAACGTTGAATATCCTTCCCCTTCAAAAAAGGACAAAAAGCTTAGGAAACTGCAGTCACGTCACATATATTGGACTCAAACGCCCTTGCATGCCGTAGCTGTATCCAATTCACAAACTAATTGTCTGTGTGTGTGTGCGTGCGTGTAATATATATACATTCCAATTTTTGACGTGCAAACTATGAAATGGATATCCAAGGAATAATGTAGAAGTGATGATAGAATATACCTATCAAGGGCCCTACAATTTTTCTAGATAGATTGAAGAGACGTCATGCTTAAACCACAATGACATGTAATACGTAACAAATGACGTAAAACACTGTACAACATGTCTACGGGGAAAGAGAGAATCTGACGTCATGCAGATGTTGGATGATCCAGCGGCTGCAGTCGAGAGATGTGCTCCCACGTGGATCCCTCCTCTTGATGTGTGTCACTCTCTTTCCTCTATATTCACTCCTTTATATCCAGACGTGTATGTGAGATTCATCATAGAATGTCTCCTGTTCAAGTCTTCCATAATTTGCACGCTTTTATAATCTTTTCCGCTCATCTCCTTATCTCTGTACAAATCTTTGGCAGTCTATCCCGTGGGCAGGACAGGTTTCCATCAGTCTAGTGCATAGAGAGAGAGAGATGGAAGCATATGATAAGGAGATGGAGATTATGAAGGCGATTGAGAGGATAACATCAGAGAAAGCCGTGGTTGTGTTTGTGAATAGCACTTGTTGTTTTGGGCATGCGGTGAAGCGATTGTTTTCGAACTTGGGAGTGCATCCGGCCGTCTATGAGCTCGACAAGCAAACTAACGGAGGGGAGATAGAGAAGGTGCTGAGACGGGTGTCAGGGAGCGGTGCACAAGTTCTTCCTTGTATTTATATTGGAAAGAAGCACTTAGGTGGCTTGAATGAGCTTATTTGTGCTCATATCTCTGGTGGTTTGGTCCCTCAATTGAAGCAAGCTGGAGCTCTTTGGTTGTAAATCTTGTCAATTTTTAATTCTTTTGAAATAATATACTAATTGAAAGTAAATATTTGATCCTTTGTTCTATAAATATCATCTTAACTCATAAATTAAACTTTATCGTCTTCATATTTTAATCACTTTTCTAAACTGTGGCTAAACTTTGTTATTATATATTTTGCTTCATATGTACTGAGTTTTCAACTCACTTCTATATTTAATTAGTTGTTAACTTCAAGTAAACGATCGCGTTTAAAATTCCCTTTACAAAGCATTGCATACACTATAATATAATTTTTAAGATTAAAATTATAGCAGTAAAAATATTTAATATACATTGGTCTTAATATACGTTTTCTTCAAGTCTCACCCCATGTTTCTCCAGCAGTTCCAAACCTGTATAACTTAGTTAATCTCTCTCTCTCTCTCTCTCTCTCTCTCTCACACACACACACACACACACACACACACACCAGGAAGGTAAACTTCAGGTTCTAGGGGACGCACAACTCCTCTAGCTTTTATTCTTCCAGTAAGTAGTAACTAAAACAGACACCAGTTTTTGTCAAATAATTACAGAGTATATATACACACTATATAAACTTAACAACAATAGTTAGTTTTTAAAACGATTAATATAATAATAATCATGCGATTATAAATCCTTACCTGAGCTCCAATTGCCGCAGTAAGCCCCACAGTCTTCGCCATTGCAGTCTGTGGGTTTCTATCTTTAACTTGCTTCTCTGTTTCCCCCATTGTTAACAAAGTTGCTGAGTGTTTCTCGCTTGGTCGCGAACCCTCGTATATTATCTCCATTACATGATGCATAATAACCATATCCTATGTAAAATACATAACAAATTAATTCTATTTATATATAGTTATACATTTACATAATCATATTTACCTGTTCATCTTGTTTAAATACTAGCTTTGACTCCATTTGTGAACAGAGAACGTCAAATAGTGAGCTGCATGAGTCTGGTATTTGATTATGAGAATCCAATCCTAAGAACCTGCAATATATCTTCTTTATAGTCATCTCTCTCTCTCTCTCTCTCTCACACACACACACACACACACACACACACGGGTGTGTGTATACACAACCTTATGCAATTTATCACCCGTTTCGAAATACGACTTTCATCAATAGATACTTGCTGCAGAAGGGCTTTGTAAACATGCAAATATGTTGGTTTTGGCGAGGTTGTTAATAATGGATGGTTATCTGTGTTATAGTACCCAAGATTTCCTAAACTGTCCATTATATGACTAAATCCTGTTTAAAAATAAACACATAATTAGTATATAATTAATATATTAATTATTAATAAATAATAATATTATACACCTTCATAGCGCAGCGTGGCTCTGAAGATTGTTTGGGCTTCTTGAGATATTCCATAGAGTTCACCGTATTGTAAAGAGTCCCGGTTGGGAATCATCTCTAATGCATATGCTGGATATTCTGGAATCCTGAATGGAACAGCTGAAGCAAGTAGACTCTCACCTGTAAATGTTATATAATTTACTTAATACTCCAAGTATTAAATAATAAATAGTAAGTTTATTGACTTGATTAATTAACTTAAACAATTCATACCAGGAACTTGTACAATTTTGCCTCCTTGTTTGTAAATGGCCGAGTTCCTCCCTGCCTTTATAGCACCGCTTGGGTTCCAGCTGTTAATAAAATATTATATAAAACTTAATAAAACTAAATACATAATTACTTATACACACACACACACACAGAGAGAGAGAGGTTTTAAGAAAATAAATGATAAAGTAGAACTGTTTAACAATTATTAAACAGTTAAATAAAATGAAATACCTGAACTTGTATCCCAAAGGATTATTAGCAGCTTCCGGTGAAGGTAAGCCCCCACAATATGATTCAAACACACTGACTTTACCACCATTTTCATGTGCAGTGTGTATCATCTTCATTGCCATCATATGATCTGTTTTTATTATTTTCATTAAAATGTATATGTGTGTGTGTGTGTGTGTGTGTGTGTGTGTATTCTCACCTATTCCAGGATCAAGACCCATTTCACAAAGCAATGTGATCCCTGCCTCCTGTGCTTTTGTATGCAACGAAGCCATGTTCTCACTTACATAGCTTGCAGTCACTAAATGTTTTTTGAGCTGTTAAGATTTAAATAAATTAAAATATATAAAACACTAACTTACACACACACACACACAACATAAATACACCATTTAAAAACATATATAAAGACAGACGTTAAATAGATTACCTCAATGCAAGCCATTGCGATTCTTTCATGGAAACTTGGAGGCAACAAGCTGATAACTACTTCAGCCTAGAAACAACATATCAAGCGTTGTATCACACACACACACACACACACACACACATTGCGTATTTAACTAAAGCTACCTGTTGGATAAAGCTTTTTAGCTGTTTCTCATCCATAACATCTACCTGGGCTGCTTCTGCGTTGATATACCCTCACTTACCTGGAAAATAATTATTATGTAGTTTTTTATGTTTTTGATTATTCTCTTTGTGATATATATATATAATATATATAAATACACATACACACACACATATATATAATAACTTCAATTATATAAACAAATATACATATATATTTTACAACACTAAAGAATATCCTTATACTCTACCAGACAGTATGTCTATGCTATTGTATAAGCAATAACTCTCTCTCCCTCTCCACACACCCGCACACACACTTCGTGTTAGCATACTCACATGTACACACACACATCGACCAAGTCCGTTACACATTTGGCATCCAGAGACACACACACACAACATATTCAGCCAGTCACTTACCCATACTCACACGTACACACAACACACACACTGTACACACATGGATCTTATAGCGTCCACACACACACACACACAGAGGTGTGCTTACTTTGAGTGCATCATCGAGAAATAAGGATCCAACACACACACGCGCTGCTCCTTGAGAAGATTTTAACACATGGTTAAGATCGGCTGTAGCCAAAATGTAACAGCAGGCTCACACATTCTCCCTGCTCCCAAAATAACAACCTTAAAACCTTCATTTAAGACTTCCATTTGTGAAGAATGTTCTGTCGATGAAGACTGGGTTGCTATCATTGATAGGCTGTCCACAATACGAGATAAGATACCCTCAGAATCTGCTGCAACCTAGTAAAAGAATCTATAAATATTCTTACATTTAATTAAAATAACTTAACAATATAAAATACATAATAAATTTACCTCGATTTCCGCATAAGATATGTCATCACTTGTTTGCCCAATCTCACACGTTGCAATTCTGAAGTTGCCTCCAGCTGCTTCAATCACGTCTAAAGCCTCGTTAATCAGGAACTTATCAAACAGATGACCACTAAGTGACACCTAGTAAAATATCATATATAAGCTATTTAAATATTAACTATATACATATCTTTCTTTAATCTATACAACGAGTACCTTTGTATGGTACACATTTCTCCCATTATCATAAAGCACCCTACATCCATGTACATCATCATAGTGGTATGATACGTCTCTCTCTCTCTCTCTCTCTCTCTCTCTCTCTCTCTCTCTCTCTCTCTTATATATATATATATGTGTGTGTGTGTGTGTGTGTGTGTGTGTGTGTGTGTGTTTGTGTGTGTGTGTGTGTGTGTAGATTTTATACCTGTCTTCAGAGTTACGTATACGCTGTATATACTCAAAGAGATGCGTTAAATGGCCATGGTAGGCAATACACGATCTTCTTAGAGGAGATGAAGCATCTTCAGGATTTTGACAGTGTGCCATCGTACTTAGAAATGGATATAAAACATTTCCGAAATGGTTCGTAGCCTACAAGAAGCATAACTCTCTCTCTCTCTCTCTCTCACACACACACACACACACACACACACACAGACACACACACGCACCTCTTTTGCAAATTCTGTTGGAAGAATATCTACAGCCAGAAATACGACCCCCTCGCCATCCAGATCCTTGTGATATGTACGTGCAACTGGGTTGTATCTAAAATATTAAAAGCAAAAACAAGTAGTTATTTATATATATAAGAAATGAAGTTAATTACTTAGTATTTAAGTTATATATTATTATTTTTTTAATTAATTTATAAATACCTGAAGAAAGGTTGCTCAATACTTGTAGTTGTTTTAAGGCATTCAATAGAGCCTTCAACATCACAAGTGATATCGGATATACCCAATAATTTACAGTGGCCTTCCTTAAACATGTCATACATTTGTTGGTTTGTCAACAACTGTGGATATCTATGCTCCCAATACATACAATTCACTATATAAAAAAAGTTATTTAATTAAATCTAATATTTAACTAAATGATAGTTAAATAACTTAATTAGTTAACTAATAACTTACCAATCACAGAAGCATAAGGAGCAATTGTTTCATGAAATATTGAGTGATACTCCTCCGGGTGAGCATAATAGTCAGCCTGCAGCATCGTTTTAATATATTTACATATATATAATGATTAATATCAAAATAATTAAGCTTATACCTTGCTGAAATGTTTGTTAGGATTATTAGGTGCTACCATGTGTTCAGCAGTAACCACGGAAGCATAAACTTTGCGCTTACTTAGCTTGTGTTTTGAGATATCCTTGAAATACAAAACAAGTCAACACACACACACACACACACACACACACGCACGCACACGCACCTTAAGTTTGGAAGGATCTATATATTCATGTGGAAGAAGTCTGAGTATCTCTTGAGCACCTTTAGAAACTGTCGTTGTCCAATGTTATTTATTTCAATACTTTATAATTAAGTCATTTATCAAAATAAAATAATGATAAAACTACATAATTTTTTTATAAGATTAGTGATATATATATATTTAATTATAATAAATTTTACCGTTTCCCGAGCCAGTGAAAACAAATAGTAGTGGACATATTTCTTGTGGGAGTCCACTGCTCGCAATCGCGTCTCCAACCATAAGTACAGCGGATTTAGCTGCACTTAATGAAATATACATATATGAAGAACCAAGTGAAAGGAAGGGTGTGGAATATCCCAGGCTCAAAAGTCCTAAAAAATAATAATTAATTAATTTTTTTAAAAAAATTCATTAATATTAATTAATAAATGTTTAATAATATTTGTATTACTTTCACCAAGGCCACGGAGGAAATCGATCATTCCAGCTCGCCCAGCGTATTCTCCAAATGCCACTAAACGTTTACCGTTTTCATCAACGATGAGTTCATAATCGTAAAGTAGAACCCTCTTATTGAGAACCTGATTAATATTTAAATAATTAATGTTATTATAAAACATATTAATAATATAATACTGTTTTATCCATTATTAAATGTATGTGTGCGTGTACGATACCTCGTCAAGTATGGGCATGTTTTGGGGGCGTGCTTTGTGTGTGTGAGAGAAAAATGCATAAGCCCTGTCTTCAAGTAGAGTTCCAAGCTGCGAAAACAATAGTGCGTGTGTGTGTGCGTGCGTGTGTGAGAGAGAGGGGAAAGTAATAAGAAAATATACAATACACACACACATATATATAAGATGTGTTAATTACCTTGGGTTGTTTGACACCAAGAATGAGAGCACATGGTGATAAATCCTCGGAAATCTCACAGCCAGCATCTTCGTATTCAATATCGCGGTATATTCTCTTCGTGCAGGGCTGTACTATAATCTTATTAACATCACCTGAACAAATTAGTTTAGCACAATGTTGAGGTGTAACTGGAGCTCTCCTTTCCCACTTGTTATTTAACTCCTTTAAAATCCCCACTATTCCATTCCCAACCATGTTTACAATCACAGAATTCCTATAGAATGTGTAGCAAATCTATTAGCTTTTTACATTCATATTGCATGCTATATATAATTATTTTATAACTTTTTAAGCATGCTATCTAAAAATATATATAAAAAAATTGCGTAATTTAATAAATTGAAATACTCACGGATTCCGTGACCGTGTAGGAATCTTGTCCATGTCACCGCTCTGATCTTTTGGCTTTATATCGGTTTCTTTCGTTTTCACGGCTCCAGTTGTGGACACATGTTAACTAGGATTACGCATGCATATATAGGAGTGTCGTGCGTGCGCGTGTGTTTAAATCCACGTGGTCCTTCATGTAGAAGTTGTACAATAAAGGATATTCTCCCAGACTATTAATACATTTAGATAATTATATAAACTAACATTTTTGTTATGTGTTATTTAACTCCTTTAAAATTACTAAACTTTTATAATTTTAACATATAATAATTGAAGTTTAATTTAAATCTTGTGGGTTACGTTAGTCTTATATATTAAATAACTTTTTACTAAGTTTTATTTAATAGAAGTTTAATAGAATAAAACAAAAATTCACACATTTCGTGCTGATTCTTCTCCTTCTGTATACGTATATAATATGTATAATATTATATGCATGTGTGTGTGAGAGAGAGAGAATGCATTACGTTTAGGCAACTATGCACACGTATACACACATATAAGACTTAACGTACGTGCACATGGGCGTGGTCAAACAGTGTAAGTATTGCTCATCATATTGTAAGCAGCAGCATCCAGTTCTATCATCTCTAACTTCTCAAAGGCAATCTTTGCCACATCAGCATTCTTCCACTTTTGACAAGCCCCCAACAACGTCCGCCACGTCACGGCATTTGCCTCAAACGGCATATCCCTCACAACTTCCACAGCATCTTCGATCCTATTGGCCCGTCCCAGCATATCCACCATACAGTGGTAGTGCTCAATATCAGGAACCACACCGTACCTCCCCATAACACTGAAACACTTCTCGCATTCTTCCACGTAACCAGAGTGATTAAGCCCATTAAGCACGATTAAGAAGCTAACTCCGTTGTACACGTGTAACTCCAGCATCTCACTGAAAACCTCCAGCATGTCCCCGCAAGCAGCGTTCTTGGAATATGCTGTAAGAATTGAGTTCCAAGTAGCAGAATCTTTCATACAGGACGCATCAAAAACCAGTTTAGCCCCCACTAAACTCCCACACTTTGTATACATATCAATAATACACGTCTCCAGAGCGTGGAAACCGAGCCGATATATATCGCCCTCAACTGCCTTTCCTTTCTCGGCTGAGCAGCAACTTCCGCAAGCCTTGAGTGCCATTGCAAGTAAGGGTGTATCCGGCCGTGTGTTACCCATGACAACGCAGTACATATCCAAGGCAGCCTCACCCTTCCCACACTCTACGTATCCCACCATCATCAAAGTCGAACGAAACAATGCCGTGACAGGGCATCTTGCTGAACACTGCTTGAGCTTCATCTGTCTTCCCGACTCTCACGTACATCTCCAACAATGCATTTGCAACAAACTCATCCACCGGAAGACTGCAGCATTTTAGGACTTTCCTCGAGGTCTCCAACCCGTTTCCAAGGCTTACGCAAGCTCTCAAAGCTGCACACACTGCCGTAGAGTCAGGTACACACTCCATTCGCTCAAAGAGATCCAGAGCAATCTCTTCTTCCCCAATCTCCACATGTCCAAGGATGATCAATGTCCAACAGACCACGTCTCTACACACCATCTGGTCGAAGAGTTTACGAGCGTCATACATACTCCCGCATTTCACGTACATCTCCACAAGAGCACTTGCCAAGAACACATTCTCGAGTCGTCTTCTACATTTCATATGAAGTGCCATTCCTTTCTCAAGAGCTCTTATCTTCACTGTCTTCCCACACACGCTTGTTCCATTTTCCTTGTCCCCGAGGCCAGTACACACCTTAACTGCAACGTATAACACCTGTGCATCGGGCTCACAACGCATTCCTTCGAAGATCTCCATTGCAATATCCTCCTGGCCATTCTCTGCGTATCCAAGGATCAACGAGGTGCAAGAAACGACGTCCAGAGAGCCATTCATTGAGTCGAAGACCCTCCTTGCATTCTGCATGCTTCCGCACTTCACATACATGTCAACTAGTGTGTTCATGACAAACATGTTCTTACCGCAGCCGTTCTTTACTGCTTCGGAGTGCACTCTTTCTCCCTCTTCGAGAGCCTCAAGTCGAGCACACGCCTTCAAGGCAGCGACAAAAGTCCTCGAGTCCTGTAACTCCGTGCTGGAATCCCGCATATACGCGAACAACTCCAGAGCGAGCTTCCTCCCCATTCTCCACGTACCCCATCAAGAGTGCATTCCAAGAAGCCGTGGTACGCAAATGCATTGTATCGAAAACTCTACGAGAATCAAACAGACTCCCACACTTTGCATACATGTCAACGAGCGTGTTCACAACGAGAATGTCGTGAAGAAACTCATTAGCTCTTGAATGCACCCACATTCCCTTCTCAAGCAGTGCAAGCCCGGAGCACGCCTTGATAGCTGCAACAAAAGACACGTTGTCCGCTTGAGGAACCTGCTCGAAGAGTTTCAAGGCCTTTTCTTCTTCCCCATTCTCCACGTATCCCATCATCAAGGAGTTCCATGTCACAACGGTATGAGCGGGCATGCGATCAAACACCATCCTTGCATCCTCCACGCTTCCGCACTTAGCATACATATCGATAAGCGTGCTTGCAACGAAGAGCTCAAAGGCAACGCAGTATTATTAGCCAAACAGTGGATGGCTATGCCACTCTCTAGCGCAGCCGGTTTATCAAGTTTCGACCTAGACGCAAGGGTAGCACACGCCTTGAGTGCGTTTACAAAGGTATGTGCATCTACGGACACTCCTCGCCGTTGCATGAGGGAAAACAGATCCAGAGCTTGTTGCTCCAGCCCATTCTCCACGTAAGGAGTTCCAAGATGCAGTAGTTGGGATGTTATGTTCGTGTACATGTTGATGACTGTGTTTGCAACAAGGACGTCCCTTTGCCCTTTTCCAAGAATGCAGTATGAGCCCTTTTGCCCTTTTCTAGGTTCCCAGTTCTGGCGCATTCTTTCAACGTGGATATCAAACTCAATGCGAGCGGTTTTGTCATGGAAAGTTTGATTCATTTGGTGGAGATCAATCTTAGCTACTACCATCTCTAAACCTAATTTTCCTGGTGCCCTAACGTGAATTTATTATTTATTGATAAAATATATACTTAATAGTTAAATTCCCAGATATATTTAAAGTGACTTTATCTTTTTGAAATTTTATTGAATCCGTGACCACTACATTTAAGAAAGTTAGGGTTACGTGTTATATCGACCTAGAATAAGGTACTCTCTAGTTTTGATACACTGTACGATAACTTAACATATGATTAGAACTAGGGCAGGAGCTAGCATTTGTGTTAGCAATGATGATTTATTATTTTAAATTATTAGAGTTGGTTTCCATGGTTTTGTTTTGTCAAAAAATTAATGCATTACAACTACTTTGGGTGATTCCTGTACATTGTTTATGTGTAGACCAAACCTTGACATTAGGGTTATAAAAAATGAATTTGTGGGTGATCCTCTCCGGGGGTGTGTTATAATATATATTATATATATTTTTTTATATTATATCATCGTCTGATCGAGATTTCTTTGACAATGACCCAACTATTTTTCTCGTTACTGTAATATTTTATTTTTACATCTCTTTCCAAGTCAATAAGTTTATTAGAAATAATACAATTTTATAACCTTGTGATCCTTACTAATGAATTATGTCATAAATTTACTTTCATAACATAATTTTATAACTTTATATACCGCCAAGAACAAGAGAGAGGAGAGATAAAGAAGCCAACTATAACGTATGGCTGAGGTCTCCCCAAGTACGAACCGCCAGTTTGTGAGTTCATCAGGAATGAATGGGAAGTCCCCACTTGCAAGCATGAATTCACGGAATCTGAACCAGAAATGTACACTCTCTACTTCTTCGTCATGCAGATCTGCACTCTCGGGTGCTCGTAACGTGAGTACGAGCTCGACTTCGTGGCTTTCGAGGTTCTGGGCAGGAACAGTTACGTCGTCTGCTGCAGCAGTAACAGTAGACGACGAAGCTGAACAGCTCAATCAAGGGATTGCGAGTTTCTATGATGCTTCATCTCGTTTGTGGGAGGATGTATGGGGAGAACATATGCACCATGGATTCTACGAGCCTGCCCAGCCGCTTGGAGATCATAAGGCTGCTCAAGTTCTCATGATTGAACAAGCTCTCAATTGGGCCCGCATCTCAGGTAGTTAATCTTAGCTTACATACACCATATCTAGCTCTTCTTTTTTTTTAACGGCAGAGAACGGAGAAGGCAGACCACAGTCGATAGTTGACGTCGGATGTGGTATCGGTGGCAGTGCACGTCACTTGGCCAAGAAATATTCCGCTAATGTTAACGGAATCACTCTCAGTCCGGTTCAGGCGCAAAGAGCACGCTCTATTACTGCTGCTGCTGGACTAAGTGACAAGGTTAATGATTTGATCAGATTAATATTAATTATATATTTATATTATTTTTCAGGTTTCTTTCAAGTTGCAGATGCATTAAAACAGCCCTTTGCAGACAATCAGTTTGATCTCGTGTGGTCTATGGAAAGCGGAGAGCATATGCCAAACAAGCAAAAGGTAATTACTTAATAAATTTAATTAATATATTAATAAATATTATGCAGTTAATATTAAATTTGCTTAATTAGTTTATGCAAGAGCTTGTGAGAGTTGCTGCACCCGGTGGACGTTTACTAATTGTTACCTGGTGCCACAGGGATCTCTCACCTGATGAACTATCTCTCACTACAAGTGAACAGGTTTTCCTTGATTAAATATAATATAATAGTAATATGTTTTAATAATGATTATTGATTATTAATAACAGGATCTCTTGAATAAAATATGTAATGCATATTACTTACCAGCTTGGTGTTCGACTTCTGATTATGTAAAGCTGGCAGAGAGCCTGCAACTTGAGGTCTGAGTGTGTGTGTGTGCGTGTTATGATGGTTATTTAATTATTTAAAACAGGATATAAGGGCTGCAGATTGGTCAGAGTATGTAAGCCCATTCTGGCCGGCTGTAATTGCTTCAGTTTTTAACCTTAAAGCGTTGCTTGGGATTCTTAAATCAGGTACTTAATTTGTTTTAATTATATAATAATGATATTGTTTGCATTTACTTACTAAAATATAAAATATATATTTTAATATATTTATTACAGGCTGGGCAACAATTAGAGGAGCATTTGCAATGGCTTATATGGTACAAGGGTACAAAAATGGTCTTATTAAGTTTGCAATAATAACCGCGCGGAAGCCTTTGGTGGCAACACCTTGATTCTTTTATACGCATATATATATATATACATATGCATTATTTACAGCACGAAACATTGTTATTTCATTCATTGAATAAAGGAGAAATTATACTCGAGTTACAAATTTGGGCCCTAGAGTTAAGTTTTGTATGAAGTTATAACAAAAATATTTAATTAATTTGTAAATAAACTAGTACGGTATGGCATTGTTAATTGTTTAAATAACAATGTTATTTGTTAAATCACATAAATTCTTTGAACAATTAGTAATAAATTTTAGCTACATTCTAAACAGCAATGTCATTGGTTAAATCAAACTTTGCTACATAAATTCTTTAAATATTTAGTATCAAATTTTAGTTACATTTTAATTATTTTTTAGATTTTAAATGTATGATTATTAAAACTGTAATTTTTTAAGTTTTGACTTGGTATATTTTAAATTTTGTAAAGTTTAATAAAGAGTAAATTTACAATATGTGCTGTAATTTTCGCTTGAATGAAACACTTATATCTGTATGTCACATGGACACACATAATGCATAAAAATATAGATTCACACACACACAACATACATAATACATACATCGGTGTCATTTTCAAATTAAAAACTTTAGTTTATTTTTGAAATATAAATCTCTAAAGATAATGTGTATAAAACATTAAATAACATTTATTACACATCCATATTCTAGTAATTATTCTATTCATAAACTATTAATATATATATAATAAGTCTATTTATGTAACAAAGTATAAACACACACACATACTATAAAATAAAGAAATGAAAAAAGACAAAAATTATGTTTAATGTTCATTAACTTACAAACGAATATATTTTCCTAATAATAAATCTTTTAAATAAAAGATTATTATTTTATACTAAAATGAACACTGTCACCATATACACAGACATACACTTTCTGCTCTTTCTTTCTACGTTGCGTGTGTATTTTTCCAATGTATTTATATGCAACACAACACACACGCACATACAGAGGGGAGAGACATATAGCAGACATAAGTATATATACTTGGATGTAAGTAACTACTTCAGTTTCCATGTGTAGGTATTTTATTTAACAGCATGTTTGCCTCTCTGAACCAACTCCGTTTGCGTAGGAGATGAACCATGCAACCAAGTTCTTCCTCCGTAACCTCAAGACTGTAATCATGCGTTATCGAGCCGAACAACGCACACGCTTCTTCAAGCAACCCAGCGTGTGTGCAAGCTGAAAGAACACCGAGCACAGATACATCCCCAGGAGTAACTCCCTCAAGCAGCATCTCCCTGAATACCTCGAAAGCCAGACGGTGTTCAACACTCCGCGAGCAAGCAGAAACTAAGCAACTCCACAGGACGACTCCGTGCTTCCTAAAGGCCTCAAAAACGTTCCGTGCTTCCCGAGAATCCCCACATTTCCCATACATGTCGACGAGAGCCGTCACAATGTGCTCGTCAAGTGCATATCCCGACTCTTGGAGGATGTAATGCAGTTTTCTTCCTCTGACAAGATCTGAGAGACTCGCACAAGCGTCCAGTGCGAGGACGATGGTAACCTTGTCAGGAACTGCACCCTCAAGCTGCATTCTCTCAAACAGAAGGATAGCCTCATCGTCCCCCATTTCTCCCACACTCTTTCATCATAGCATTCCATAAAACAGTGCTTCTCACTGAGATTTCAACACCTTCGAACACTTTCCGAGCGTCCGTCATGCTCGAGCACCGCCCGTACATGCCCACAAGAGCCGCCACAACTACCTCGTCACCGTCGAATCCCCTCTTGAGAATCTCCCGTGGACAAGGCGGCCGTCCGACAGGCATTTCTCACCAGACAACCCCGATAGAACTGCAAGGAAGGTAGCCCTGTTCGGCTCGAGCTTCTTTGCAAGCGTTGAGATGTGTTCCCAGCAAGAATGTGGTATATCTTCATGGCTCTTGCAGACTCATTGTTACAGGAATAAGCAACTATCATGCCGTTGTATGCGACAACGTCTCTGGTACCTTGTCCACGGAACACCCTCCATGCTTCCACACTAGAGCCACACCTACCATACATGGATACCAGAGAAGTGGCGAGCACCACCTTGTTCTGAAGTCCTCTCTCAAGAACAAGAGTGTGAACAAACCTCCCCTCTCGCAGATGCTCAGGTCCGGTGAACGAGCCAAGGAGGTTAGCGAACACATACTCGTTCGGCTTCATACCGTCCAGCAGCATCTGGGAGAAGAGCGTTCGTGCACGCAATGGTTTACCATTCCGTACCGCATTCAGTATCGCTGTGCTCCATGACACGTTGTCCCTGAAGTGCATACTCTGGAATATCGAGTTGGCCTCCGGAAGCACCCGTGTTTGCCGAACACGTTCATGAGTGCCGCCCCGACACAGGGGTGTAGCGTGTTCCTCTTCCTCTTTCTGGCGTGCTGAACGACGTTGGCATGGATCTCACGGCAGACACGGAGGCCCTCTGCGTGTGCTTCCACTGCCTTGAGGACAGTAAGGTACGTGACGTCGTTAGGGAGTACGTACCCGACCTCGGTCATTCTCTCATACAGAGATAGCGCGTCGGAGGCTCGCCCGGCCTTTGAAAACTCGGAGATGGCGGCATTCCATGAGCCAGGCTCCTGCTTGTTCATGTCGTTGAATGCAACTCTCGCGCTGTCCGGCCTGCCGCATGACAGGTACATTCGTATCAGCTGGCTGGCGACCAGTAGGTCCGTCTCCAGCTCCAAATCGCGTACACGGTGGTGCAGCTGCTTACCGAGTTCCAGAGAGGTGCATTGTTTTAGCAGCCGGATTATTTCCCGAGATTTTTCATGGCTTTCGTCTGGTCCGGGATTGAATTGGGCTGGCTTACCAGGTCTTCTCCATCGTTGCGCCAACGTTATCTCCATTCTCCCATAAACCCTAAAACAGAGCACCAGCCCTAATACAGGGCGCAAACCCTAATACAGAGCATTTTCGAAAATGAAGTCCAGACCTTATGACATGTTCTAAAATGTTCTTATATAAATATGTTAAAGTGGACTAAGGTCATGTGACCTTATATAAGAAATGAACTTACATAATTAAATGACTTAGACTCATTTAATAAATATTAATGGTAAAATATAAGTATTATTAAATATTTAAGGCATTTAAAACGAAATATTGTATAAATATGTTTTAATTAAGTGATTATATTTATTTTAGTTTTAATTTTATTTATGATAAATATAATATACTAAAATATCCTATATTTTTAATAAAGGTCCATAATACTATTCATTCTTATTTTAATTGAATGTTATAACAATCTTAAATATAATTCTTTTTATGTATATATTCATATACATACATGACTTTGATATTTAGTTTATTAATTTATATATACATACAGTTTAAATTTAAATTGAAAACGTAAAACATGAATGAAGCCCAGCCAAGCATCTATTTAAAAAAATTACTATATTATTAATGTATTATTAATATGATGTAATGATCTAAATTATATAATATTATAGATTTTAAGTATTGCTGTCGAATATACCAGGGATATCAGATTTAGGGCAGGAAGCCGCAAGTAGGGTTTATTGACATCTTCCTGTGTGTAGCGTGCGTGTACGTGCAGCAGTGTGGAGTGGAGGAGCGTGTGCGTGGAGTCGTCTTCTCTCCATGAGCTGCGGTGGTGTGCGTGGAGTAGTGCCTCAGGTGTGCGCCATGGATCCGGCTGCTGCCTCCCTTGCGCCTCCCCAATCTCCCCCGGAAGACGATGAATGGGGTACGTTTAGTGTTTTAGTTCTTAATTAGCGCTCTAATCCGTCTAATTTGCACAATTTGCTGCAGTTTTTGCTCATATATATATATATATATATATATATATATATATATATATTATTGTTTTAAGTTTTGTTATTTTGGATGGTTATATAACATATATGTACACATATAACCTATTTTTATTTGTTTTTTTAGATGCGGAAGGATTTGAGATTCCAAGCCTGAATACCAACAAGGATATCATTGCAACCAAGAAAGAAAAGCCTGTAGAGATTATAAAACCCATCCTGCATAAGGTCCATATTGTTATTAAAACTATATATTGTTATTTTTCATTATAACATAGTTCGTTAGTAATTGTTTTATGATAACTTATGAGCAGACTCAAACTGAGAATCTTTACCTCGGCCCCATGGTGCAAAACCCGGTTTAAAACAGCAAGTGCAGCAGCAAGACAATTACCCTGGAAAGAAACAGCGTTTTAAACAGAAGTTAAGAGATGCAGATCAGCGTGGTACGTGTGTTTGTGTGTGTGAGAGAGAGAAGTGTCCAAAATTTCTTCTATATGTGTACTGCCGAGAAAGCGATACTTCTTATACTCAAATGTGTATACAAAGTAACACATAAGTTGTTGAAAACAGGGAATGTGTATGGTGGTCGCGAGAACAAGGTCGAAGTTATACGTGACTTGGTTGGAAGTGGTAAATCACCAGTGGTAACTCCAAGGGGTAACTTGGTAACTACGAGAAGTAATTTGGCAAATCCGAAGGGTGCAGAGTGGCTCGATCCTCATTGCCAAGAGTCTCTGTTTGAGAGAACCAAAACTCGTGGTTAAACAAGTAAGCTTATACATATGTTTACATGTATATATATAATACACAACTGTAGATGTAATACACAAGCAAAACTCGCACAAATGTATATGTATTATGTATCTGTATAAACAAACTACAATGTGTATATTTTTGTTTATTTATTAACTCAGTTTTGTTTTTGTTCAGGTTTTAGTTATGCAAGGCTTGGATAGCGTGAAGAAGAAAATAATGTCTATTTCAGAAAATGTTGCTGGTTAGTAGAACTGTGTCTTTGGTATGTCTTTCCTTTTTTTAATATTACGTTTGAATTTTATCAATTTATTTAAGTGAAGTATGTAATATATTTCATGGGTTTAATTTCTAATTACTTCTCTTTCTCTCTCAATACTTCATCTGTACGAAGTACTAAGTTTATTTGAATATATATTACTATATATATAATCCTTATAATACTTATATATAGCATATTTAATAATGAGATAAAGTTATATTTTCTGTTACATATTGTAAATTTCATAAATATGCAGGTCATACATTACTAGTTATTATTAGTCATTAAATTTTAAGATTAATGTAATGCTTGTTATACATTATGCACATTTGTAAACATGTACAAAAGTGTGATAAAAAAATTTTAAAGTAATTTTTACAAAAGTTTTAATATACTTTTATGAGATTTTAATAATTTTGAATTTTATTTTTAAATTTTATGCTTTTAAATATAATAAATGAATTATATTATGCAATTTTTTAATTTTTAATTATCCAAACATATATAAGTAGTAGAATCATTACACCATTATGATGTAAATTTTAGTTTATTAAGCATGAATAATCATGAAAGTTAATATTATTACATTATTTAGATTACCAAAGTTGATTAGTGCTTAACTTGAGCAGCATTAAACTAAATCTCTCAAATTGTTTGATTTTGCTAATAAAATGATAATTTATTAAGTACATGAATTAAGTAACTTTGGACAAAAAAGAATATCATCATTCTCATTAAATTGTTATAATTTTATTGTTAATAATTTGAGTAGTACCAGGTTGTGATAATTAAGAATAATGATTGTATCTTTAAGAAATGACACCATTAATTTTAAAAGAATTGATAATTACTCATCTTCATTTAATGACTTTTATTAAAGATTAATTATGATATTTACGATAAATAACTATTGATTTAATCCTTTTAAGAAAGAATAATAGTATGTTCAATGGCAAAATTTGAGACGAAGTTCAAGAAATCAACAACAATGATGAAGGTTGTGAGTTAGAAGAGGGAAATGCCCATATCAATAGTTTGAACAAACACTAAACGAAGGGGATGACTAAGTGTGTTCCCCAATTGGGAGGTGGTAAGTCCTGGAAAGCACAAATGTGAAGTGCTAAGGAAACACACATTTGACATATTAGAATCAATGTACTGCTTACAAAGGTGGATAAAGGAGGATTGTCACAACCTTTCCCTCTCCCATTAAGTCAATTACGCAACGGGGTAATTGGTGTTTATGAGAAGGCCCTTATGATGACTAAGGTCCGCTTAGGTCTTTTTTTTACATATTCATATATCCCACAATCTTTACCCAAGTGGCCAACTCACCAAGTTAGAACTATGATAAGGACTACCCACCACGTAATCCAAGGGTAGACCAAAAGATTAAACGAGAAGAAGTACTTGACCACAGATGTGCAACCACACATAGGAAGTGAATCTCTAATGCCTAACCGGTTAGGGCAAAGCATAGGATAATGATGGTATAGAACTATACAATGAGAGGAGTTCCATCAACAACCCCAACGAACCAATTGGAGTCATGCCTTGGCATACCTCTAGAATGTTTTGGATGTATAGAAGCCCTTAGAGGAACAATACGCTCCACCACTCTAAACTACTAAGAGGCTAGTTGATTAGGGAGCACTCGGTGAGTATCAATGGCATGCCTTGAAAGACAAGATCCCCATGACCATTGAGATCATCACCTATAGCATTGGGTAGCAAGGGAACTACACCATTGGAGATGAGAGGTGGGTGGCACTTGTGAAAGAAATTGTGCCACTACACCACTGATGAGGAATTAAATTGGGCTAAGAATCCTGATCTTGATGGTGGCTGGATAATGCCTCAACATTGTTATACGACACATGGCCACAATAGAATGTTACAAAACCACAAATTCAATAATTGAACATTTCCAGAGTCTCATATTTAATTTAAATAATGTTTAATAAATATTAATTATGTCTTAAAGATTAATTCACAATGAATATATGCAAAAATTTATTAGTTAATTTAAACTGAGAGCCATTCTAAATTTAATAATTAAATAGCTATAATTATATAAACTTTTAACAAAATAACTAAGTCAATTTGTTATAATTTTTATTTTTCACTCTCCACAACCCTTTGACTTTACACTTGGTAACATGCATGGGGAGCAGTTGGGGCATAGACACAATCTCTATAATGCATATAGAAATTGAGGGTTTAGGTCTGATTGATTTAGGTTATTAGGGCTAGAGTAAACTTTACTTAGGTTAGTACTCACTAACTATAAAACTTACCCCCTTAGGGAAGTCTTAAAGGTATTAGTAGTTAAGAATTAAAATTAATTCTTAATTTAAGTGAATAGCATATGGCATGGAAATTTTGTGCTAGCTGCTTCTTTTACATTGATTTATGTGTAGATGGTTAGAGGGAAGATGTGTCTTCCATTATGAAGGAAGTGCTACTGTGTGCTTCAAAGGATGGAACCTTTTTGTTGGCACCCTAGTGAAACCGAACTCTTTTCTCCCCTTGTTGCAAACTCTCAAGAAATCGAACTTGTTTTTTGAAAGCATGAAGATGACGCATGTCGAAGAAAGCAAAGGTGGTGTCATCGACATGTTTGTTGTAGTGCCTTCACATGACAAAATGGTCATCAACATACTAAAGGAAGCATCAATCCAAATTGATGCAGCAAAGAAGATCTTAAGAAAGTTGGTGGATGCTACCCTTTCATAAACAAAGAAACAAGGCTTGCATATAATATTTTGGGAAACATCATGTGGTATATGCTAGAGAAGATGTGATAAGAGGCTTGTGTGGTAGAATATACTATAGCAGGTTCTTTGATGTTAAAGACTATTTTCCTTACCAGTAACGAGTGTGTTGCCTTTGTAAAGGGGAGACATGCAAAAGAAGGGGTGAAACTAATAGAAACCCTAAACACATGTTATGAAGTGGAAAGATAGATGTATGGTGATGACTAAATGGATGATGATATTTTTTGGAAGTACAATACATGCCTTAGCAAAATAAAAGACTCAAGGAAACTCATGTGAGTCAGTCAAAACAAAAAAGAAGAGCAAGTAAAAAAATACTAGTGGCATTACGTTAATTGCATTTTTTTAAACATGATCCCTCACATTGGCTATGAAAAGGGCCATCATAGAAGTACTTGAGTAACAAGAAAAAAAGAAAGAGAGGAAGGATGAAGATGAGGAGAGGGAGGATGAAAATGAGGAAGGATGAAGATGAGGAGAGGGAGGATGAAAATGATGAAAATTAACAATGAACCAGAGGGCCATGTGAATAAAAAGGGGAAAGGACTCAGGGTCCAACAAAAAAGAAGGGAAAAAACATGAGATATCATTTTCGTTTATTTATACTGACTTCATATTTAACTTTGTAAAAGCATTAAATTCCTAAGTTGACATAAGAATTCTCAAAATACAATTAAACCTCAAAAGAATGCTGAAGTTGGAAGTGGCATAGGGTCAATCAACGATCTAGTCTTTGAACCATGTGACGAACAAAATGGTGAGGATTGAAACGAGACGCTTCTCACTTTGTAATTTTTAATGTACCATTTAACAAAGGTCCTAATGTAAGTCTTACATTTCAAAAGACACAGAGGAATTTCATGTTGTTGATTTTAATAGTAAAATTCAAGGTAATGTTTATTTACAGTTATTGTTGTTACTAACTCTGGAAACACAGTGACATTTCTAATTAACATTGGAGAAAGAACATCAATGTGCATCAAAAATAACCTTGTTAGTGGCATGCAAGGTAACGGTTTACAATTCAACAAAAATAAACTCGCTTGATGTATGTTTTGCCTAATTGACTTCATCTAGACAAAATGGAACAACTTGTGGCAACGAAAGCTTATGAACAAAAATCCCCAGCTAGTGGTAGAAATGTAGGTAATTCTTACTTAAAATAAACGAGATGCATCTTGTTTAATATCTCGTTTGACACAACCGTTCAACAAATCCCAATAATAGATTTTAGCTTTGGTAGTTCATATTTTTCATTTCATTCCCCTAGAGGTAAGCTATTTTTTTTATTTATTCACTTTCGTTTTGTGATGAACCATGTGTGTGTAGATAAACACCAGAATGTGGGCTACAAAACCACTAAAAGATCTATACAACGAATACATGTAAAGATAGACAAAGAAGTCTCATCTGTAAAAAAAAATAAATGTCACAATCAAAAGGAATTGCAGTGAAGGATACAACGACCTTGTGCTCTTTGTACCAGGTATTCCAAGAAGCAGAAAGAGTAGAGATTGAACAAGAACAATCTTGTTCACAAGTGCAACAACTAACAATGTCCATGTCCAATCCAAGGAATTGGGCTTCCTCCTCCGTAATAACATCATCCACTTACTATAGTATTGATTGGCCAATTGGTGGATCCAAAAGAATGCTCATTGCAATCCTTGATCTAAACGGTGTGCTGGAACACAAATGCAAAGACAATGACTGGTAGAAAGAGGTGAAAAATGACCTTCAAAGGTTGTGGTTCTAGATTGAATAACATGAACCTAGAACTTCCTCCATTTCTTCAATGGGAAAGGCATCTCTATTTATATATGGACCACATGAATGCAGAAGAATGCAGAGAACCTTAAGCTTGTGCGACTGTCTATTGATACTCCTGTTGTCGGCGTGTGGTATCAAGATCAATACAAAAGCATCAACAACATGGATATGCAAGATCCAATGTGATGTTACTTTCTAAATGACAAAACTATCTTTTTGAACCATGGAAGTGATAACCTTGACATTTTGCTAGTTGATGACAACCCCTACAATTCTTTGGCCAATCATGTCATCTGCTCTTTCATCCGAAACAATATGATTCCTTCAAGAAAGCTATGACTGATGTCAAGGAAGATCCACTACACAAGGTTCATAACTACAGGAAAAGACAAAGAACGAGGACAAAAAATGCCTCTCAAGGCATACATGGAAAAATACCCACTAGATCGTAAGCACTTCTAACACTCGTTCAACCTAGGAAATTACTAGTTCAAGGAGTGGCACTACCAGTATGCAACAACTTCATGTTCCCAAGAGTTTTGGGGCATCTTTGTCAAATTGAACAAAAGCAAATAGACACCTTCAACAACGGAACTATTTGATTTTGTGAAGGTCTACAAGTATGAAGGGATGCTGGTTGATAGGGTTTGTCCACCTTAGACGACCAACAAATCTGAATGAGTGGTCTAGAAGGAAGGCCGAATGGTGGAGTGAGCGACTTACATCAGGTATGAACTGACAACGAGGATTGTTAGGTGGCACTAACAATAGGCTAGATCTGATCATCCGGATCAACCATCAAGGTACTAAGGACAACACGTGTGGGGAGGTGCATTACGTTAGTAGGCCAAGACCCAATCATAGGGAGGGGGTCCAATGGGGGAGTGCCACATGGGCCTACGTCCTAGTACCACTCGATCCATTATATAAGCAAGTTGGCGAGAAATGGGTAATGGTTCTTCTAGTTCACCTTCTTTGTGTATCTTGCTTCGACCAGGAGGTAGTGAATCCGAATCTTGGTCTATAAGAGAGGGGCCCCCTTGTACTTCTAAGAGACAATACGTATATATCTCTTTTGCATACCTTTTCCCACTTCTAATCTTTCTCTCTTCCTCCCTCTTTCCTCATCAGCAGGGGCCGTACGAAGCTCCAATCCATTGGTACACGGACCCTTGCAGCATCCAAGCATAGGCCACCACTACACATCCCCATACATCTCAAAGTAACAGCTAGACCCCGTCTCAAAACCCTAGGATTGGGCGTTGGCAATAGTGTCCTGGTGATCACTGAGACCATCCAAAGTCACCCCACATCTGGCATGCGGAGTCCCTGACAACCAATTGTGAAATTGGTAGTAGATTGCAGCAACAGCTTCCACATTTTTCGAGTTGCCACGAATAGATGATGTTTCTCAAGATCTTATATATGCCAATCTTCTACACATGTCATGTATGCCAAATGTTGTATGTATGACCTATATTATGTCTAACTTACTAGAAGAAAATAAATCACATGTCATGTCATGAAATGCTTCTTGTTGTGATATTGAATGGACTTCCACTACCATCTAACACAAAAATTGAACTACCAGTTGCTGCTTGTAATTTTCAAGTTTTTAGATCTATATTCCACAATCTTGTGAGCACCAAAAAATTTAAATTTTTGTTGTACTCCAATGAGATTACTACTCAAGGATGTTCAAGAAAGGAAAGTACAATTGAATGTGAGAAATAAAGTATAAGAAACCCAAGCATGTTGCTTGTTTGGTGAGTACTTTGAATGCTTTATGTTTGTGTCATGACCCAATACAGGGTGCAGGATATAGGATACGGGTTATAGGATATGTCTATAGGATATACCTACATGATATGCATGCAGGATATACCTACAGGATATGCCTATAGGATATACCTACAGGATATGCCTGTAGGATATTCCTACATGATATTATTACAGGATATGCCTATAAGATATACTACAGGATATGCCTAGAGGATAAGGGTCACTATTTTTAGCTCATGACTAGATTAGACTCATGACTAGATTAGCTTAGAGTTGTGAACATAAAAACTCCGACCTAATTATTGTACAATCAGTTACTATCAACACCAGTCTTTCTACGATCAATCTTATTTTGTTTTGTTCTTGTCTTGTCTTGCTCCTTGCCTCCTGCTCTTGTCTTGTTCCTGGTTCCTAGTTCTTGTCCTGCTCCAGTTCTTGTCCTGCTCCCTGTCCTACTCCTTGTCCTACTTCTGAGTCAAGCTTCCTTATTTTTGAAATCCTGCTCACTTCCTTATTCCTAGATCGTGGCTTGACAGTTTGATAATAATTGCTTTCATAACTTTCCGATTTCCAGTTACTTTTTTTTCTTTGATTCTTCTCCTTCATTTTCCTTCTTTTTTTTCTTTCATAGATCATGGCCGATTTTGAGCAATTTCAACGTGAGCACCAAATGTTGCTTCATGAGCTGGCCACTTTGCGCCAAGTGGTCACGGATCTACAAGGTTTCACCAACGCGACGCATGCAGATACTGATGCATCCTCCAAGGCTGCTGCGCAAGCTCTCTCTCAAGCATCCGTGGTTTCTTCTTTATCAAACACTTCTTCGAAGCCAAAAATCAGCATGCCAAAAATGTTCAATGGCAATCGTGCTGATTTTCAAGGGTTCCTAAATCAGATCAGGCTTTTTGATCCGCATGCAACCATGCTGTTACTCAACTAATGCACAAAAGGTTGGCCTTTTGGCATCCCTACTAGTTGGATCTCCACGGGCTTGGGTTGCCCCTTTGCTAGAGCATGACGACCCATTGATGGAGGACTTTGAAGGATTTGTGTCTGCCTTTGAAGCTTGCTTTGGAGATCCCGACAAGTACCGTTCCGCATGCACGAAGTTACGCAAGCTCACACAAGAATCCCGACTAGCTTTTGTTTATGCATCCAAATTTCAGCAACTTTACACGAACATTCCATGGGACGAGACTACATTGATTGAAAATTTTCGTTTTGGGTTGAGGGATGACGTGAAGGACTTTCTCCTTACGTTATCGGATGCCCAAACATTAGCGGAGATCATGCAACAGGCCGTTCGCTGCAACAACCACTTGTTCAAACATCATCAGGAAAAATCCCGTCAATAGTTCCTGCAAACCAATCCTGCAGCTGTAGTACATATTTCTGTGACACCTTCTGGAGTAGTTCCTATGAAGGTTGAGAAATACAAGCATGGCTCACTTTCCGCTGTTGAGAAGCAACGTCGTCACAGTGAGAATCTATGTTTGTAAGGCAGCGGAATGTCCTATTAAAGTCAAGAAGTTCAAGATGTGTGAAGTTAAAGCTGAAGTTTAGTCGGAAAACACGTAGGTGCAGGCTTCATTGGTGCTGCTCATACCATTCCATCACTTAAGTTTCCTGTACACATTCATCTCAATAATCAAGAGCTCAAGGAGTTTGCCTTGTTAGACACTGCAAATGCATGCTTCATGGATGACACTTTTGCAACTCAACATGGCATTCCGGTGGTGAAGTTGAAGTGTGCAGTTCCTGTAGAGGTGGCCGATGATCGTCTGATTGCTTCTGGCGTAGTTACCCATGCTACCAAAGCTCTCTCTTGCAGTCATGCCGCATTCAACTATTCGATTTCCTTCAACTTGATCAAGACTCAGTCGACTCCCATCATTTTGGGCATGCCATGATTCGTTGTTGCAAATCCTCAGATCGACTGGAGGTATAGGACACTCACGTTTTCCTCTCCGGCAACCAGGATCAATCCTGTACCTTCCTGTGTGCAAGATACATCCTTAGTGTCTGAGGTAGTACAAGCTATAGGATTGATTGTGCCTGTTCCTGTATTAGTGTTGAAGACTCCTCCTCGACAGGATTCACCTCATGTCAATTCCTCAGCACATCCGCAGGCTCTCTCCACTCTTGTAAGTTCGCGGATTCCTGTACAGGGTTCTTCCAATCCTGTATCAATGTCGAAGGTTCCTCCTCAATAGGATCCACCTCCTATTGGTTCGTCAGCACACTCACAGGCTCTCCTCACTCCTGTGCATCACAGACTTTTGTACAGAATTCTTCCAATCCTGTACACTTGTCAACATCCACACATGTTTCTCCCAATCCTGCCTCTTTTCATTACTCTTCTTCTGTTCCACCCCCAAGATCCTTCCTCTTTTTCAATCACATCTCCGTCATGCTCTCCAAGTTCTTATCACTACCATGCATGAACTTGCCACTGATCCTGCTCCTTTTCATCTTTTTGTCTTCCAGTAACTCCTACATCCTCTTTTACCTTTCCTATATCTAACTCCCTTGTTTTTCAATCTCCTTCTCCTGTTCCTTCTTCTTCTCCTTCTTCTTCCCTGCTATCCAAATATCATTCCTTTCAGGACGTTTTTGACAAGCACAAGGCTGCAGTTCTTCCTGTTCACAGGTCCTACGACTGTCCTATCAATCTTGTGGAAGGAAAGACTCCACTGTTCGGACTGATTTATGCACTGTCACCTACAGAATTGGAGGTTCTTTGTCAGTACATCGAGGAAAACTTGGCATCCGACTTCATTCGTCACCCAAAGTCCCCTGCAGGAGCACCTATCTTCTTTATCAAGAAGAAAGATGGGAGTTTGCGTTTGGTTGTGGACTACATAGGTTTGAATCAAGTCACCATTCAGAACCAGTACCCGTTGCCATTGATCCCGGAACTTCTTAATTGGCTGCAAGGAGTAAAGGTGTTCACGAAGATCGACTTACAAGGGGCTTACAATCTTGTACGGATTCATCCAGGCGATGAGTGGAAGACTGCCTTTTGTACAAAGTATGGACACTTCGAGTACACGGTGATGCCTTTCGGACTTACTAATGCCCCAGTTGTGTTCCAACACATGGTGAACGACATCTTTCATGACTTCTTAGACCAATTTGTGGTAATCTACCTCGATGACATTTTGATTTTTTCCAAGGACCAGGCGGCTCATGATAAGCATGTACGACTAGTCCTACAAAGGCTTCGTGAGCATGGCCTGTATGCGAAGTTGGAGAAGTGTTTCTTCGACAGGGATACTATCGAGTTCTTGGGCTACATCGTCTCTCCTAGTGGTGTTTCCATGGACATGCACAAGGTGAAGACTATCGCGGAGGACATTTTGGTGTGGCCAAGACAGTTGAGTTGGTGACCCGCAACTATTGGTGGCCTGGGTTGCAAGGTTTTGTGAACAAGTTCGTACAGAGTTGTGACACCTGCAATAAGTCGAAGATGCCTCGTCACGCGCCCTCTAGTCTTCCTTGTCCTCTTCCTATTCTTTCTGCTCCTTGGAGATCCATTTCTATGGATTTCCTCACAGATCTTCCTCCTTCTTGTGGATTTAATGCAGTTCTTGTGGTGGTTGAAAACATGCTTATTTTCTACCATTTCACAAGACTGCTACATGCCAAACAATTGCTAAGTTGGTGATTCGCGAAGTATTCCGACACCATAGTCTTCCTGAGAGCATTGTTTCTGATCGAGGCCCACAATTCATGTCCAAGTTTTGGCGAGAACCTTCTCTGGAGTCTACAAGTTAAAGTGGACCTTTCTTCAGGATATCATCCACAAACTGATGGCAATAGAACGCACGATTCAGACCTTGGAACAATATCTTCGCTTCTTCATCAGTTACCAACAGGACAACTGGTTGGACCTTCTTCCAATGGCGGAGTTTGCCTACAACAACTCCGTTCATGCATCTACAGGCTAGACACCTTTCTTTGCTCTTACAGGCTACCATCGGACAAGGAACAGGACAGGGAGCAGGACAAGAACTGAAGCAGAACAGGAATTAGGAACCAGGAACAAGACAAGAGTAGGAGGTAAGGAGCAAGACAAGACAAGAACAAGACAAGACAAGATTGATCGTAAAAAGACTGTGTTGATAGTAATTGATTGTACACCAATTAGGTCAGAGCTTTTATGCTCACAACTCCAAGCTAATCTGGTCATGAGTCTAATCTAGTCATGAGCTAAAAAATAGTGACCCTTATCCTCTAGCATATCCGGGCGATCCTGCATATGATTGTCAAAAGCAAGTGTTGTTGGTCATAATCGACTTTGGCTTGCAGCACTACAAGTTCATTAGGCTCCAGCAGATTCCACACTCCTACAGGACATCCGTTTGCAGTTGGTTACAGACGACTTGGCAAGGAATATGTTTTCACACATTAGTCTTGACATCGCAAGTTCCTCTTCCTCCAGTTCTCGTACAGACTACAAGTTGTTTGCCATACAAGATGGACTCCTATATTGGGAAGGTCTTATGTACATTCCTATTGGTGTTTGCAGGACTCGTGTGGTACAGGATTGTTATGATACCCCGGCTACAACAGCATGTGCAGCACCTTCTAAGAAATGCTGCCACTCCTCAAATGAATCCACAATAGCCTTGAGTTCCTTGTCATGAATCTCGTAATTGATCTTTACCGAAAGGAACTTACGAAAGTGAAAAGCTACAAGATGAAGCAACTTGTCTTCTCCAACTTGTGATAAAACAGATCCTATTGCAAAATTCGAGGCATCTGCTTCAACAAAGAAGGGACGAGAAGGATCAGGATGTGCTAAAATTGCAGCTATCGTGAATGCGTCCTTGAGTGTTGTGAATGCATGTTTCACCTTGTCGGACCAAGAGAACACTCCTGTGCGCTTGGTGAGTTCCGTGAGTGGAAGTACACGCTTGGAGAAGTCCTGTATGAAACGCCACAAGTTCTTACGGATGACAAAAACCTGGAGTATTTTCAAACGGCTTGAATTCTCAGTCAGTGATAGGCTAGGTGGGCAGAGTTCTTATCACATTTTGATTTCATCATCATCTACAGGCCTGGTTTTCAAAATGGCAAGGCGGATGCATTATCTAGGCGCTCTTACCTTGCACCGATCCCTATTCTATAGGCATATCCTGTAGAAATATCCTATAGGTATATCCTGTAGGAATATCCTGCAGGCATATCCTGTAGGAATATCCTATAGGCATATCATGTAACCTGTATCATGTATCCTGCATCCTGTATCGGGTCGTGACAACACCTCCTCCCTAAGGACGAGTTCCACGAGTCTTGGGACCTGGTTTAGCAGGATAACGCCGATGGAAAGCAGCAACTTTGGAAGAAACATGGAGTAAGTTGGATGCAAGTTCCCAAGTGCGATCGGTAGGCAAATAACCTTTCCAATCCACCAAGTATTAAAGTTGGCGGCGATGAAGATGAGAATCAAGGATGGCTGCAACTTTGTACTCAGGTTCACCATCAATGACCACAGGAGGAGGAGGAGAAGAAGCATGACCAGGAAGAAAAGAAGGATGATACGGCTCCAACAAAAGGTGTGAAACACATGATGAAGTTTCACTGTAGATGGTAACTCGAGTCGGAAAGCTACAAGATTGACTTCAGCTACAATCTTGTAAAGGCCCAATCGTTGAAAATCCAACTTAGAAGAAGGCCTGTTGGTGCGAATATGTCGACAAAGAAGCTACACGAGATCACCAATCTTGTATGTAAGTGCCGGTTGACGATGAGCATCAGCATGACGCTTGTATTGTTCCTGTGCCTACTGAAGATGAATTCGAAGATCCTCTTGTACCTGACAAAGATGCTAGAGATGATCCTGTACTGCAAGAGCGGAAGAAGGAGAAACAGGAGGAGCAAAGTCAAAACTGATATGCCTGTAGAATATTCCTATAGGATATACCTACAGGATATGTCTATAGGATATACTACATACTTTTGAGTCAAGCTTCCTTGTTTCTCGGAATCCTGCTCACTTCCTTATTCCTAGATCGTGGCTTGACAGTTTGCCTCGACTTTTTATCATGAAAGTTGCTTTTTGCAACCTAAAAAATGTTAATACAACTTGTAAGTAATATTAATATTATATAACGAGATGCATTGTGTTGTATTGTATACTCTGAATTAATATCAATACCCTTGTGCCATTGGTAAAAGCTACCATGGTAGAGGTCCGATCAAACTTACATGGTAAATCTCTATGTTATATTAATTAGATCTTTCAATAATTAATTAATTCATCTTAATATTATTTTATTTATAATATTATATTTATAAATAAATGGCAAAACTTGTTTTACCACTTTATTTGATAAATGAGTTACATTTCATAAATTAAACATAGGTTATAATTGATAAATTTATCAAACAAAGTTATCCTCAAATTAAGACAAGTTATATTAAGTGTTCAAGCCTCATTTCTTTAAATAAAGAATATCATTATGATATTCTACATTTTGTTACAATTAAAATATTTTAAACAAAATTTAAAGCTATCATAAAATATAAATCATGTAATTAGAGCATTTCCTAAATTATGAAGATAATTAACTCAATAATTTTCAAGAACAATTATTAAGAACTTTATGTTGAGAACTTTGGTAATGATAGTGTATATTTGAAACAGTTTTTTCTAAGCAGAACCAAAGACAATGTGGAAATAGTAAAGTACTTTAAAATATACCACAAGAGTATGACTTTTAAATGTTATGTCTTACACAATTTCTTAAAGAGGATGTAAAACAAGAAAAAACAAGACAATATTATAATTAAGAACTCTTAATTCAAGAGCACACATTAACTTTCTCAATAAAAAGATTGCATTAGGTAGTTGCAAACCTTAATTATCATATAACAGCCCTTCAAGTGCATGTGAGAGACTTGAACATGGCTTACTCTTTTATATAAGAACTTGGATGAACACACATGCAAAACGCCTATATTTCCATTCTTTCGATGACAAAATACAAATAAAATGCTCTAATATGAAATTCCTAATAATCAAATGGGATTTCTTAAAGAAGAATAAAAGATTTTGTCTTAATAATAAAAACGACAATCGAGGGCTCAATCATTTAAGTTAAGAAAGAGATCTTCAAAAGAGATTTGCAGTGACATAGAGGCTGGGATAATTATTAAGGTTAAAAAGGTAGATTGCATATTAAGTTACAACTTGCCACTCAAGAATGATAAAGGTTATGATTTTAGCAAGTGATGTATTTACAGCATTATTGTAGGCAACGAATCCAGCTCTTAGACTAGGGTGTTGTCTTTAAGTTTAAATTAGAATCCAGCTCTTAGACTAGGGTGTTGTCTTTAAGTTTAAACTAGATTAACAAAGAGTGGGAGTTTGATGACTTGCTTGAAATCCTTAATTCACTCGCAATTGTTTTGTAAGAAGAAACGTTGAAAAAATCATCCAATGAAAAGAGAAAACACGAAGTGGTTGAGGAGATGAACGATCATCTGCAAGAGAATAAGAAATTGTGGCAATTGTACTATCATGTCAATCACATAACTTTATGTTGAGAACTTTGGTAATGATAGTGTATATTTGAAACAGTTTTTTCTAAGCAGAACCAAAGACAATGTGGAAATAGTAAAGTACTTTAAAATATACCACAAGAGTATGACTTTTAAATGTTATGTCTTACACAATTTCTTAAAGAGGATGTAAAACAAGAAAAAACAAGACAATATTATAATTAAGAACTCTTAATTCAAGAGCACACATTAACTTTCTCAATAAAAAGATTGCATTAGGTAGTTGCAAACCTTAATTATCATATAACAGCCCTTCAAGTGCATGTGAGAGACTTGAACATGGCTTACTCTTTTATATAAGAACTTGGATGAACACACATGCAAAACGCCTATATTTCCATTCTTTCGATGACAAAATACAAATAAAATGCTCTAATATGAAATTCCTAATAATCAAATGGGATTTCTTAAAGAAGAATAAAAGATTTTGTCTTAATAATAAAAACGACAATCGAGGGCTCAATCATTTAAGTTAAGAAAGAGATCTTCAAAAGAGATTTGCAGTGACATAGAGGCTGGGATAATTATTAAGGTTAAAAAGGTAGATTGCATATTAAGTTACAACTTGCCACTCAAGAATGATAAAGGTTATGATTTAGCAAGTGATGTATTTACAGCATTATTGTAGGCAACGAATCCAGCTCTTAGACTAGGGTGTTGTCTTTAAGTTTAAATTAGAATCCAGCTCTTAGACTAGGGTGTTGTCTTTAAGTTTAAACTAGATTAACAAAGAGTGGGAGTTTGATGACTTGCTTGAAATCCTTAATTCACTCGCAATTGTTTTGTAAGAAGAAACGTTGAAAAATCATCCAATGAAAAGAGAAAACACGAAGTGGTTGAGGAGATGAACGATCATCTGCAAGAGAATAAGAAATTGTGGCAATTGTACTATCATGTCAATCACATAACATCTTTTAATATCCCAATCTACAAATGCACTACAAACTTGCACTACAACCACATACAAATCAACATACTCAAGCTAACATGGCTCACAGAGCAACAATCCATTTGTACTAGAGGTCGCAGACGTGATACCTTTCATATTTCCTAAGAAAGAAGATGTGCCAAAGGGAAAAGAAGACATGCAAAAATGGCTGCATTAGAAGATCAATGACTACATTCGCATCTATGCCTTCATCAAGCTTCTCCAAGCCTATGTAAACGTACTCCATTGTGTGAATCTTGATGTTTGCAAGTGATGATAAAGCTTGAAATCATTCCAATTTATTTTCCTCATTCTCTAGGATACTTGGAGAATGGGGAAACTTCTTTGGGACATTTGGAGAATGGAAAATCCATTGTCCTCATTTATCAATATACAAGGTTCATCTTTATGAACATTACACATTGTGACCTTCTAGATTCATGTGAGACATGTAAGGGTTTTTTGATTAGGTTTCTTGATTAACATTTTGTGTTGATTATGATATCTTTTTAACTAACAAGAAATCATGCACTCATCTAGGCAAGTATTTAAACATTTTCTTCATTTGCTCATGTACTTGGGCTCCATAGCAATCCTTACTCTAGTGCCCTGTTTTTGACAACATCATACTTAAATAAATTTTAAAGCAATATTGCCTTGTCCTTTACATTAAATTTAAAATAATGTGTAAAAACTTAATGAACTTTAATTGCAACCCATCCTCTTAATACGTAGACAAAAGTACACACAAACAAACACACAGAGTCTAATAAAAACAAACATAAACATAAGTTGCACACATACTCAAAAACACAAATAGTACGTAGTAACGGTATCATCAACGACATCGTTCCAAGGTTGTCTCCATTCAAGAATTGCATTTATAAATAATATGTATATGTATAATATTTATATATTGATTTTTTCAATAATATATAATGGTGTATGTAAATAAATTTATGTATTATGAATGCTTGGCTTTGTAAAGTAACAAAAACTGTTACGACCTATATAACGAATCAAAGAATATTCCCCATAAAGGTATAAGCTAGAATATTCCTAAAGAGCTATACCTAGATCTAAGAGAATTAAGGGCACACTAATATGGGAAGCCTTTTGGGAGAGCAGCGTGTGAAGACTAGAGACAGCTCGGGGAGGTCGGGTGGTTTTGTGAGGGTCTCTAGTTTGTACGTAGTGATGCCTAACAATTGGTATCGGAGGAATGAGTCCCAGGTAGATTCTTTATGGATGTACAAGGCTAATGATACAGGACCAGTTGAGTAAGTATACTGCCCTTGAGGACAAGGACTGGGGGAGGATTGTTACGACCTATATAAAGAATCAAAGAATATTCCCCATAAAGGTATAAACTAGAATATTCCTAAAGAGCTATACCTAGATCTAAGAGAATTAAGGGCACACTAATATGGGAAGCCTTTTGGGAGAGCAGCGTGTGAAGACTAGAGACAGCTCGGGGGAGGTCGGGTGGTTTTGTGAGGGTCTCTAGTTTGTACGTAGTGGTGCCTAACAAAAACACTCTAAGATTGTTTAAATTGTGACTTGCACACACACACATTTATATATAAATAAAATATAAATAATATATACATTAAATGTTACTTAAATCAATATTTTTATATGCCCTTGTTTAGGGTTAACTTCATTGCCTGTTTAGGGTTTATAACCACGGGATTCATTGGATCGTTCAAGTAGGGGTTTGGGCTTAAGGAAATTGTGGACAGCATGATGGAGTGGGCAACGGACGAGGAGGTGTTTCTTACTTGGATGCACACAATCTGCGCTCGTTTGCTACGGTTCAAATCTATATGCTTCAAGTGGATCAATCACACTCACACAAGGTACGCATTCATGAGTTTCACCATATACATATGCGTGTGCGTGTGTGTTTATGATGTATTGGCAAATTTCCAAGTGGTCAATGCAGCCGTATAATATGCTATATATCTATATGTATATATACCAATACATATCATGTATAGTAATAAACGTTATTTATATTCACTTATAATATGTAAAACTATGTCATGTAGAATTAAAGAATAGCTTGTTTTAATTTATTAATACTTAAAAATCTAAATTTTATATAGAAGTCACATTTTAAGTGAATTTCTACATCCATTTAATAATAATATTAAATTGTAAATATAAATAGTATTTCTATTGTTTAAATAATATGGAATATACTTCACGTCCTTTAATAGGGTAAAACCCTAATCAGGTTATGGCTTCAATTCACCGGATTCAGGACGGGAAGGAGCGATTGGGCAAGCCAGCGGGGAGTTCTGTGAAGAGAAAAATGATAGAAATAATCCAGAGAATGGGTTTCACTCCGGTTCCAAGAGAAGAAGACATGCTAGTGACACCCTCGGAGGTAAGTACTTAAATGTCATAGACTGAACTGTCTGTCTAGCTGCATCTGGGTGTTGCAGCGTGACGCTCTCGGACAGGAGTTTTATGGCTGCAGTTGTGAAGCTCCCTTTGCCACGATAAAAAAAACTAGGCACGGGATACGAATTGGTTGCATAGGAGCTTTACCCTGTCGGGTTACCCCTTATGTTCCGTGGGTACAAAGGAAATGCAAATGACGACCCAATACACCAAATTGTGTGGCTTGGGTCAAAAGTGTTATTGAAGGCATTCGTGAGAGAAGATCTAAAACTGGTGGATAAGCACAGGGAGATTGACGGAGTTGGTAAGCCCATGATTACGGGGAAGGTGATAGTTGGTTTTCCTGGGGAATCTGTAGAGATAGGCTTGCACTTAGGTCCGTCTCCGAGCCTGTGCGAAACGATACTAGAGCAGCGGAAGGCAGCTGCAGAGCGCAAGAGAGTGGCAGGGACGGCAAGAGCCGCAGACTCCCAGGAGAGTAAGAGGCCAAAAGCAAGTTGATCATCTGTATATATGTGATTCTCTTTCAATATCTTATCATGTCACATATTAAATGTCCCTCTCTCTATGTGTGTGTGAATGGCAATTTAGTGGCATTCTAAATAGGTTGATATCAGTATGTCATTTCTTTTTTATATGTTGGTGGTCTAATTATACTCGACGGAGCGATATCGATGGTGTCTTCCGAAAGACTTACTGTGGGAGATCTGAGGCTCATCTTGCGAGGCTATGCACTTCTCCGCTCACTGGTGGTAACCGACAGCCCTCCCAGTATAAAGTATGTTGCAATCTATATAGTTAACATATGTTATCATGTCACATATCAAATATCTTCTACTTCAGCTCATACACAGGCCTCTCTCTCTATGTGTGTGAATGGCAATTTAGTGGCATTCTAAATAGGTTGATATCCATCACAACCAGTATGTCATTTCCTAGTATACTTGACGGAGCGATATCGATGATGTCTTCCGAAAGACTTACTGTGGGAGATCTGAAGCTCATTTTGCGAGGCAATGTGCTTCTCCGCTCACCGGACAGCCCTCCCAGTATTGTACATAAATATGTTGCAATCTATATAGTTAAACAATATAGACATTCAGTTGTAAAATGCTTAAATATTCGATTATATATTACATAAGTATTACGAAGGTTCTACTTACAACTAAGCAGTTGTCCACGTAGACAGCCATGACTAAACAGCTTACAAAACAGCCTAGAGTGTCTTTTCTTTCCGGACTTCTGGAACATCCTCTCGCCCTGGGGGTCTTCAAGTATTTCTGCCAGAATTCCTCCCATGCTTCTTGCCGTTCTTGAGAGTACTCTTGGTACATGTCCTCCTCATCCTCGAGCTCTGTTTGGATCCTGCTGCTTGCTTAGATTCTTCTCTGTTTCTGTATGCCTCCTCCTCAACTGCCTTATAATATTCATCTAGTGTGAGAGAAAGGTCAGTTGTCTAGACAAGTGTGCACTTCAGTCAAGCTGACTTTGATCTTCAGTCTCTTCAATCCACTTTATGGGATAATCCCTTAGCTTCTCCAGTCTAAAGCCCTTGTATTGAATGGACAACCTAGCCTCTATCGTCCCTCTGCACAGACCCTTGAAGTAGTCAAATGCCTTATGCATTGCTTGGAGACTGCCTGGCAATTTGTGCCATGCTCCCGCAGATACTCCAGGCCCAGGTTGGTTCCACATTCAATTGCAAAGGGCAGAGAACTGTGGACATCAACGAATTATAAACATATGATACACTGACTGATTCACAAGAACAAATTCTGGAGCACAAAAGGAATGTTGTTGTTCAGCCATTCTTGTTAGAAATATTTTGATTCCGTAATCATCAAGTGCTTCTTGAAAAATGCTTGATATATCATTTAGATTGAGGTCCACTGCCTTCTAAATGCAATCCAACACTCTCTTGATGATTCAAAAACCCATTGAAGGTGTGACCAGATAGCCCTGTGATAAATTTGTTATTCAGCCTCCTGACTTTCGTCTCATGTTCTTCCTGTTGCAATGGTTGTATTTGTGCTTCATCTTCGTCCAAATCCTTGCAACTTTGTTGAGAGTGTACCTTTGCCATAAGGGCATGGTAAGTATCTGCATCAGAAGTGAGGTCATCAAATTGTGATTCTCGATATGTCATCCAACCTCATCATTATAATAATGGTTCTGGTCCTGAACATCATTATTAAAGTTGGGGTTCTTACTCAATTAACCCCATTATTAGGGTTGGGTTCTTACTTAATGAACCCCATTATTAGGGTTGGGATTCTTACTCAATGAACCCCATTTTATGTTGTTTTAAAATATGAGGATGAATTTGGAATGCTAGCAGGGGAGTGCTATGAAGAGTAAAATGAAAGAAATAATTAAGTAAATGGGTCTCACTCAAAGAAGACACACTAGTCACACCGCCTTGGTCATGAGTTTTTCGAATGCAATATGGCACAATCAATCTGCTAGGCGCGGGATACCAGCTGGTTTGAATGAAGCTTTACCATGTAGGATGCCCCTAGTATACTACTATGGGCTTCTCAAGTACAAAGGGGATGCAAATGACGACCCAAACAAACATTCATGAATGTGAGGAACTAGTCACTCGGTTTTCATGGAGACTTTGGAGTGTTGTTAAAAAGAAACAGAACACAAGTAGGAGAAACCTCCTCAACCTCCTGGAACACATCCCTTACAAATGAGTTTAGACTTTGCAATAGACTTACAACGCAACACTCTGTGCCAATGCCTATGTCCGTCCAGCTCAGGGATGTATACTGTTGCAGTGCAGCAGGGGGGGTAGCAAGGCCGACAGACTCCCACGAGAGAGTGCTATATTTATACGATTCTCTTTTTTATAAAGTGGTTTAGGCCCAATAACCGGTGAAAGTATATTTGAATAAAATAAACGTCTTCTTATATGAAATATGAAAGGTAAACCTTAAACCCTAAATTCTAAACTAAGTATAAGTGAATTTAAAATAAAACGTGTTTTTCATATTCCGCACAAACGAATGAAGAACAACTATATTGTATGTCTGGCGAGGGACCACGACCGGATAAGGTACGCGAGGTTCTTTATTATGGGTCCAACACTCAGTGAGATGGTTTATTAAGAATTATAATATGTTGTGCAGATTTTTGGTGGGGACTATAGTATGTTCCCAGCTACTCCAATAATAATGGATCAAGTACACTCTCTCTTTCAGCTACAACATATGTGGTTAGAATCTGTAGAAGACTCTGTGGAAGAACAAAATGTTTGAACAAGACTTATAAGGTAACCAAGTGCATCTTGCAACATAGCATGGACCTCCCATGTATGTGCTGTTTTCGCGATTCAATTCTCATGAAGAATATTCTTTATGATTATTTCTTTTAATAGCATGGGAGCAAGAGTATTCTCATTCAACGGTTGACGTAAAATTTGTTCGAACATTTAGCATAAGGAATATTACTTAGAAATATTCCTTTGACTGTAAAATACAATATTTAGATGTTTGTGTGAATTCAATCTTATTCAACATTTTAATATTTATAGGGTAAACCTTCGTTCACTCTTCTTAACCTATAATTTACATAACGTGGTTATGTATTTCATTTAAGCTGGAGAGAGTGGTTATGTATTTCATTTAAGGTGGAACACTCTCTCTGCTGCAACATGCTACATTATTATGCGCATAGATGGGAGGTCCCATGCTATGGTGCAGGACCGACTTGGTTACCCTAGAGTTTTAATCAAATTAAATTTTAATAGCCAATAACGAATGAAGTTTTATTTTAAAAAAATTTAAGAAAAACACATAATATCAATTAAATAAAGTTAATTAAATTATTTAATTATTAATATATATTTTCTTTTGTTTTCCTAAGGAACTTATTGTTTCTAAAACATTTATGAGGACTTAATACACTGTAGCCTTGCAATAAACTATATCCATATTAATTATTTAAATCATGTTTCACCTATAACACATAATTTAAACTTAAGATAGTACTAACATATTTTAATTTTAATTTAATAAACTTTATCCAATTAAAAGATATTTTTAGTGTATAATTAATTATTACTAAGATAGTTCAATTTCTTTTAAAATTTAACATTTGTAAACGATTGAAATTGAATCCTTTTTCTTAAACATATAATTCAGACATAAAAGCTATTGAATTAAAGAAATTTTATATGTCACAAAGGAAAAAATAAAATAATCTTTAACATTCATTTCATAAATCAAACATAAGATATTATAGAACAAATTTAGTAAGCAAAGTCACCATCCAGGTTATATTAAGTGTTTAAGCCTCATTTCTTTAAACATTATAATAGTCTAAAGTTTGTTACAATTTAAATATTTTCAAAAAAATTTAAAGCTATAGTAAAATGTAAAATTATGTACATAGGGCATTTCCTTTGTCATCTAATTCTAAAAAGACATTATGAAGATAATTAACTCAATAAGTTTCAAAAACAATTATTAAAAATATTATATTGGAGACTTAGGTTTTGAAACGGTTTTTCTACAATTCCCAAGGTGAAGTGGGTTGGCAAGCAGAACTAGACACACTGTGGAGATAGTAGAGTACTTTGGAATTGTGGTAAATAATGAAGGAATGTTTAGGTGTAGTGATATGTCGTTGGATTTGACAATGTACAATTTAGTTTTTGCAAAATATGCCACAACAATATGACTTTTAAATAGTTTCTTAGAGAAGCTGCAAAACAAGACATTGGTTAAACTGTTATAATTAAGAAACTCCTAATTCAAGAGCACACATCAACTTTCTCAGTCAAAAGATTGCATTGGGTAGTTGCAAAGCTTAGCTATCATATAGCAGCCCTTCAAGTGCATGTGAGAGACTTGAAGACTTGGAGACATGGCTTACTCTTTCTTGTAAGAACTTGGATGAACACACTTTCAATCCTAAAGGGAAGGTGGTTGTACATCCATTATAAGTACATTAGTAAATATAATGTGTATAAAACATGTGTCCACTCTTCTTAGGTGTAAGCATGTCTAACAAGTTATAAGATATATGCATATTTATACCGATCCTTGTTTGAGATAAACTAAGCTAGAGGGTGAGTTTAATGATTATATAAAGCTTGAGGATCAGTTTCATAATTATTTATTAAATTAGTCTGAACACATGTACACACATGTTACACACCAGTTCACAAATTGTGAATATGGTTTGGAACCATCTTGTTAAGGTTTTTGCCATTGGGGTTTCTATAGTTAAGGTTTTTCATAGATTTGTTGTGTCTTCTCCCCATTCTCACCCTTCTCACCATTGTATGTTTTTGGTTTTTTGTTATTTTCAATTAATTGTGTGATCTGCCATTGTTTGGTGAATCCCCTATTTTATTTCTATAGTTGCCATTGGGTTTGATTCAACATTTCTTATTCACATCTCTGTAGATTTCAAATTAGATTTTGTAGATTTTAGTAGTTTTCTGCCTTTGGGGTTTTGCCATTGGTTTTTCTAATTTGGGTTTTGACAGATTTTTGACAAATTGTGGTATTCGCCATCTCTAATTGCTTCTATTGTGCCTCTCTATAAACTCACATTGCACTCTACAATGTCTTAGAAGGTAAATTATGTTATTATTGCCATAATGACTAGATTTGTGTTAAATTCATGGTACATGCATCTCGTCTTTTAGATTCCTCTGTTCTTGAAGAACACCCTAGAATATTCCTTTGCATGTGCAAGATTTGTTTATTCGATAGTGCAGTTGTTCGACAACGAGAAGCATCTCACACTATATTTAGAACAACTAGCACATAAATGAGTACTTCTTGAGAATGAGATGCTTCTCGTTGTATCATTTGATACCAACACATTGAATGTTGTTCTATAACTTTTTGAAGTAATGTATTATTTAAAAATGTGATGTTTATCGTATAGCTTTTTGAAGCAATGCATTATTTAAAAATCGTATAGTGTTATTTTAATTAGGAGTTTAATGTGTAGGACATAAATGCATCTTGCCTAGGTCTCCAATACCGATCCATAACATTATTGTATAGATACATAAAACTTATATATGTTATTAGATGACTAGCATATCACTAGTACTCCTTAAAAACGAGATACTTCTTGTTCTATGTCTAGATACCTTAATTATAAGTTTTATTATCATTTCATAATGCATTACTCGTTCAATATTTCATTGACTATCACTTTTCTATGTAGGGCATAATGAGATTCATCTTGCCATGCTTTCCTTAAATAAGCACTATTGTTATGTCCAACATTTAAATTTATTTAGAACAGCTAACAAAGAAAGCAATACTTCTTAGGAACAAAATTAATTCTCCTTCATTGTCTAGTTACCTTAATTATAAGATGCATTAATTAAAACGATATGGTTCTAGTTGAGTATTCATTTGACTAAGATTTTATTGTAGTGGTTTATTTTCATTAATTTACATTCGTCATGCATTAAGTCTATGCTCATATTAAAAAAAGAAGATGCTTTTCGTTCTAAAATTTTTATGTGTATATTATGATATAATGAATATATTTATTTATTTGATACTTGTATATTTTCTGTATGTGAATGTTATTTTATGATTAAATTACTTAGTTACAAGCGGTATTTATATTGTCTAATGCATTCCTTAAGAACAATATAATTCTTGTTATGTATTTCATTGAGTAGAGTTCATGTGCATCGGTTAACTTTGTTATCATATTAAACATGAGAAGCTTCTTGTTCTTATATTTTTTTATTTTCATTCAAATATGATGTCTTTTGTATTATATTTATTTGATGCTAGCATATCTCTTATACAATTTTTATTATTGGGCTTCATGTTTGTTTACAAAGTAAGATGTATAAACTTGTGAACTTACATAACAACAAAGTGATCATGGAAGCTGCACTTTTGTCTCTTGACCCATACAACAAGCATAATGACAAATGCATTGGTTTCTTTCATGAGTTTTTCAAAGTGGAATCAATGCACAACAAGAAATTAACTACAAAGGAAGGGGATACTGTGTTGTGGCTAAGAAAAGCAATTTAGCCAGAGATTCAAGAAAACGTATGTATTTCCATTATTCTTGATGACAAAATAGAAATAAAATGTTCCAATGTGAAATTCCTAACGGTCAAGTGGGATTTCTTCAAGAAGAACAAGAAGAATAAAGATTTAGTTTTAATAATAAGAACGACAATTGAGGGCCCAATCATTCAAACTAAGGAAGGAAGAACTCTATAATGACATGGAGATTGAGATAGGTTTGACGGTTGAAAAAGTGAATTGCTTCTTAAGTTGCATAAGGGCTATGATTTAGCAGGTGATGTATTTACAACATTATTAGAGGCAATAAAGAAGTTCATTGGAATCGAATCCAACTTTAGGGCATTGTCCTCTTAGGGTTTAAACCAAATTAATAAAGAGTGGAAGTTTGACGCCTTGTTGGAGATCCCTAATTTACTTGCAATTGTTTTGCAAGAAGAAGCATCAAAAAATTGTCCAGCAAAAAGAGAAAACGCAAAGTGGTTGAGGAGACGATTGATCATTTGTAAGAGAATAAAAACTGTGGCAATTGTACTATCATGCCAATCACATAACATCTTTTAGTATCCCAATTTACAAATGCATTATAGATTGGCATTACAACCATAGACAAATCAATAGACTTAGGCTAACATAGCTCACAGAGACAATTCGCAACAATCTTGGTACTAAAGGTTGTAGATGTGATACCTTTCCTTGATTCTCAAGTCGTACATGGGGATGATTTGGTATACATATTTCCTAAGGAAGAAGATGTGCTAAAGAAAAAAGAAAACATGTACAAATGGTTAAATGAGAAGGTCAATGGCTACATTCTCATCTCTAGGCAATACTCTACAAGAGCACTACAAATTCTTCTAGCAGATAATGACTGGGTGGATAAGGTTGGAAAGGAGGTAAGTGATAGTTTCAAATTAAGAAAATGTTGTCTGGTCAACAAAAATAAGAAAAGACCAAAATTACTAGAGCTATCAAAATTGCACAACAAGAAAAATGAGGATCAATTTAAAACACTCATTCATGAGCAGTTTAGTTGGCAAGGTAGGTCTAAAATGATTTTCAATAACCGCAGCCATGCAAGTCGAGTTCAAAGGTATGTATATCATAACCAGATTGTTCTCATTACGATAATGACAATTCTTTATCTTGTAGAACTATGGTGTTTTATCAAACTTCCATCACATGTTCATGTCGATATTTGACATATCAGATTCTTAGGATCTAATGTCAATTTTCATGACCAATGACAAAACATTCAACATGTGGATGAAAGTTCTAAAAAAAACACTACAAGGTATGTGTGGACTCTCTGGAGAAGAAGAAGAAATAAGTTCAGGATGAAGCAAAAAGGTCCAAGGGTTCTCAATAGATAAAAGCAAAGGGCTACATGCTGAGGAACACTAAAAGAATGACAAATGATGAGCTGTTCTTTATGGAAGTTGAAATGTTGAGGGAATGTTCATTAGGGTCGACCAAGAAAGCAAGTGTATATACAATTGACAGCCTATGCCTAAGGTTGAATAGAGGAGGGCTCTCTTGTATAGGGTGCTTTTAATGGAAAAGAGACAAGAGTGGATTGAAATTGAGTCTACCATTGATGATTTGCAAGACAATTCCTTGTATTGATGAGTTACATGATAATTTCTTCTTCGCTATCACACATATGTACGCACTAATTATTGGAATTTAATAAAAACACACAACATTGGAATTATTTTAATTTGCACACTACAAACACCGATTTGTCACTTGTATCAATTTTAGACAAACCCACCAAAGTATGGCGAAGCTTGAAATCCTGCATTATATACAAATATCAATTTATTATATTCCACAAGACCTAACATGTACTTATATTGATTTTCGTTGTTTCTAAAATTGTATCATCTTTACCAAAGCCTTAAAGTTGACAACAACTTGATAAACAAATGGGTGGCATGCTACATTGATTTTATAAAACAACTTATGGTAGTGAATGTCTCCAAATCAAATGTTAAACATCCTAATGGACTTTTGAATGATGTTCATGAACTTGTGAATGAGTGGACTTTTGAATGATGTTCATGAACTTGTGAATGAGAGGGCCTTGGTCATGATGACCCAGGTCGCTTGGTCTTTCTACCCACATATCCCACATATCCCACAATCTTTACCTAGGTAGTCAACTCACCAGGTTAGAACTATGACACTCTCCACCCACTATGACTCTCCACCCATTTGAGAAAGTGGATGCCCTCATCCACAGACTTCAAGGATGTCCGCTTGAGATACGCTTGACTCGCAACCCAGCCCGCAAGCTGTACTCGGTTGTACACATGTACGAGGGGTTTAGTTAGGCAAGGACAATTTACACATGTGATCGAGGGGTTTAGTTAGGCAAGGACAAGTTTACTCAAAGTTCATCCCCTGATGAGAATCGAACCTGAGACGCTCTGATACCAAATGTCAGAGCCTTTCCCCTTCCCCTTATGCCAACAAGCAAAGCCAATTAGTGTTTATGAGAGGCCCCTGGTCATAATGACCCAGGTCCGCTTGGGTCTTTTTCCCACATATCCCACAATCTTTACCCAGTAGTCAACTCACCAGGTTAAACACTAGTTTTTACTATGACTCAAGGAGTGGTGTAGTTCTTATGTTTTGCTTCTTCTACATTGATTATTGTAGATGATTGTGTAGATGGTTAGAGGGAAGATGTGTCTTCCATCATGAAGGAAGTGCTACTGTGTGCTTCAAAGGATGGAACCTTTTTTGTTGGGGCTCTAGTGAAACCAAGCTCTTTTCTCCCCTTGTTGCAAACTCTCAAGAAATTGAACTTGTTTTTTGAAAGCATGAAGATGACGCATTGCAAAGAAAGCAAAGGTGGTGTCATTGACATATCTATTGTAGTGCCTTCACATGACAAAATGGCCATCAACATACTAAAGAAAGCATCAATCCAAATTTATGCAGCAAAGAAGATCCTAGGAAAGTTGGTGGATGCTACCCTTTCACAGACAAAGAAACAAGGCTTGCATATAACATTTTGGGAAACATCATGCGGTATATGTTAGAGAAGATGTGACAAAGGCTTGCGTGGTAGAATATACTATAGCGGGTATTGATGTTGAAAACTATTTTCCTTACCAGTAACGAGTGTGTTGCCTTTGTAAGGGAAGAGACATGCGGGGGTGAAAACTAATAGAAACCCTAAACACATGCTGTGAAGTGGAGAGATAGATGTATGGTGATGATGAAATGGATGATGATATTATTTTGGAAATACAATACACACCTTAGCAAAATAAAAGATTCAAGGAAACTCATGTGAGCCAGTCAAAACAAAAAAGAAAAGAAAGTAAAAAAAATACTACAAATGGCATTACCTTAATTGCATTTTTTTAAACATGATCCCTCACATCGACTGTGAAAAGGGCCATCATAGAAGTACTTGAGTAACAAGAAAAAGAGGAAGAGAGGAAGGATGTGAAAAGGGCCATCATAAAAGTACTTGAGTAACAAGAAAAAGAAGAAGAGAGGAAGGATGAAGATGAGAAGAGGGAGGATGAATGTCATAGTTTTTACTATGACTTGACCTTTACTTTTGGGTTGATTATTGTTACTTACCAAGTTGTGTGATGAACCCTAAATGTAATAGGAAACAGGCTGTTTAGTCACTTGGGTATCTAGTGATGGTCCGCCGGGTGTCATTAGGTATTGCAAGAAACTCTAGGCGAAGCTAGAACTTACTTTCTAGAAACTTTCCCCCGTTTGACGTTCCAAGTTAGGGTTCTTTTGCAAAGTATAGCTTGTCAAAATAAGAGTTAGGACACCCCTAGGGTTGCCCTAACCCACGTCCTAAATCGGGTTAGGTTTAAGGGTTAGGTTAGGACAACTTATTTTCTCTAAGGGTAAGCTTGTGTCGTCAAGGCGCAACCCTCTGTTGTGCCGCCCTAACTTCCAAACGACAGGAGTATGTCTTCCTTTGGGTTAGACTATCCTTATCGTTGCAGGATCATGCCTTTGTGACTGGAGTGCGTTACTTCAAGGAGTTAGTCAGATTCCTTTGCTTGAAAACTACTCGCACGCTTAAAAGGCATTGCCCAAGTTCACATTCCGCAGAACTAGTGGTTGAGGCCTTGCTTCGGCCGCCTCAACCACGCCAAGCTAGGAACGATACCTATAGCTCGGCTTCGCTCGTGTCCTAATTCACAGGTGAGCCTCGTTCTTGGACTTGGTCAGCTAGCGCTTAAGTTCCTAAGGTTGGGTTCCTAATACGGGTTACTTTACTAGATTCCGTAGGGTTTCCAGAAAGGGGATTCTAGAATTGGCACCTGGCAAGCCACCTTTTGGCACCAAGAAAAACTCTAACAATGAAGAGGATGAAAATGAATAATGAACTAAAGGGCCATGTGAATAAAAAGGGGAAAGGACTCATGCACTACCAGGGTCCAACAAAAAGAAAGGGAAACAAGGTGAGATATCATTTTTCGTCTATTTATATTGACTTTATATTTAACTTTGTAGAAAGCATTAAATTCCTAGGTTGACATAAGAATTCTCAAAACACAATTAAACCTCAAAAGAATGTTGGAGTTGGAAGTGGTGTAGGGTCAGTCAAAGATCCAATCTTTGAACCATGTGAATGCTAGAACTCCAGGTATTAACTTTCAATTAAGAACTTAAGGAAGAGAGCAAAAGTATAAAGAAGTAAATCTAGAGTACCATGAAGATCAACATCTAAAGGAAGGAGTACGATAAATGTAGTGAGGATATTACAAGATTCAAGGTGGGGAATAGTGTTAAAGGCCAAAAATATAGCATGTAGAAACACTGCATACATAGAACTTCTTATAATGGAGGAATAATTCGTAAGAAAGGAGTAGTAAAAAATCTTATATATAAACATCCTACAATGACATAAAAATCCTATGTTGGTAGGAAGGATCCTAAGGAGACAGGAAGCAGACAATTATGACGGTTAATATGAGAAGGTAAGAGAGGATAAGATTCAGTTAGGGCTAGGAGGGGCTAGAGAGGGAAGACAAGGCTATAGAGCATGAGAGAGAGAATTTTCAAAGAGAAGTAAGTTTTCACACTTGTTATCTTTTGTAATGTTATAATGCAAGTGCATGATTACGATAGATTGTCTAATGAACATATTCTTGTCTTATGATTAAGATATCTTGTAAATGCTCTAACATGGCAATGGCCAAAGTAAAATCTTATCCTTCAACAAGGATTCAACGAACTATTAAAGATGTCCCCTAGCCATAGACATAGCCTCGTTCAAAGGACTTTGGCTTTCCAACCATGGTTTAAATTTCAAATTTGTAAAATTATCATTTGACATTCATCTAAAAATTAGGATGTTATTTGACATAATAAAATTTATATTGACATTCTCATTATAAATCTAAAATGACTTAATTTTCTTCTTGTTTTACCTTGAGCAATATGCCATATGTTGAGTACTTTATTCCATTGCATCTCTTTCATGTTTTGGCTAAATAATGAAATTGTCATGTGTGAGTCAAGTGTTTCCAAACACAATCTATTTCTTCATGGGTCTTAATGATGTTTTTGTGCAGAAAATCCCCTTTCACAAGAAGCAATGCTAATTGGAAGAACCAAAAATTACTTGCCACAATCTCAACAAGCTTGGATAATCAACCTCCCAATTGATACTTTCTTCCATTCTGGAAGAAATGTACTTGTATGCCTTCACCATTGGCATTTGATCACAATAGATCTACATTGCCCTTAGAAAACCATTATCTTTTTCTGCTTGACAACCTGTTAAGTCCACCCTTGCAACTTCTCCAAAATTCTAACTAATGTTTCTAATTGCTCATCACCTCTTTCTACCTTTCAAAGCAACCTCCAAGTAAGTAGGTGGTTAAAAAACTTGGTAGCTGTATAAACAATGTATTTACAAACCTGCTATTCAATGCCTTAATCACTTCTGTATAAATTGTTTTGCTAAAGCTAAAGATCTTCATAGCTACCACTACTGTAATTTCCCACTAATGAATTTGTACTTGGGATATTAGTGTAATGCAATGGATGTGTCTTTTTGAACACCATCAGCTGTCTCCCAACACATATACCCTAAAGTGATCATCTGTAAATTGGAGCTAAATATTTAGTGCCTCTAAAATTCCTTGGTCTTAAGAACTACTAACTAAGTATCTCTATTGTCCTCTGCAAAGCACTTGAGATCTAAATCATGTTTCATTGACTTTTCCTGGAAAAGCTTACTTAATATATTTATTTTCCAGGATGTCATCTTGCAGCTAGATCAAAAATTGTACCTATAAGTATAGTAATATAAAAACAATAAAAGAGCAACTAACATACCTTGGAAATTGTAAGTTTTTTATATCCATTTGGATAACTCTCTTTCCAAAACTCCAACAAAGAAGGTATCAATTTTACTAGTCATGCCATAACTTGCCCCCTAGAAACCAACTTATTATCATGAATCTATAGAGGCTTCAATGTGTGACGACACTAATCAAACTCTTTAGTGAACTTTGTAAATGCCTATAACCTTTTGCTAGACCCACTAATCTAGCTATACACTTTGTTTGCTAGCTTATCTAAAAATGCAAACTCTGGAAAATGCTTTGAAGCATCTTTGATAGCTAAAGCCTCCCTATGAGCTATGCAATGCATCCCAGGCCTATCATTTTTTAATTTGCTAACAGCCCCTTGATGAATCCCTGTCATTAGCACTACACCCATCTGTCGCTACAACTATTAGTTTTTTAATATCTAAACTATATTTATCTATCACACCAGCTCTGGCCTTATAGATGTCGACACCCTCCCTAGATGTCACAAACAACAATTCTAAATAATCTATCATGCTTTCTCCCTCATGCAAATAAGTAATATAAACTATTAGATGCTTCTCTCCATTGTATGATCAAATACTTTCATCAAAAAGCAGAGAATAAAAACTACTTGATTTCACTTGTGTTTAAAAAAATTATTAGTAAATAAAAATAATATTTAAACTCTTACCTTCAAGATAAGCTTCTCCTTGATGTTGGTAGCTGTTGCTAATAAAAAATCTCTTGCAGAAACTAGATTTAAATAGGTGCCATACCTATATGATGAAGGAATTGTTGGGGTGTTCATTTTCCTTAGAAACTTAATAAGCTTTGGAACTAAATGCAAAGGTAAGTTTGTCTGGCACAGAAATAAATAATTTTACTAGTTGATATAATCTCCTTATCTTCAACATTAGCAAGTAGTTCCAATCCCTATTCAATGGGGCCATCTATTTTTTTTTTCATTTCCAGCATTTTTGAATGAACTTGTTTTGCCTTCTTATGCTGAGCAGATTCTCCATGGGATCTTAAGGAGGATTTCTGATAGGATGTAGATCCCTCTTGAGCAAAAACATTATCTACCTTTGCTACAGACAGAATCTACAATACATCACCTTCATCTCTTTGTTGTCAATCACCTTGCTTTCAATCTTTAACCACTTAAACTCATGAACCCAGCTAATTTTGCTTGCCTAACAATTTTCTTACTTGATTCAGAATCTGCATTTGCTTCATCCATTTCAGTTATCCTCTCCAAACAATTCAGCCATTGTCTCTCTTCTATTTACTACACTTGCCCTATTGCCCCAATTCAAAGTTGTTTGCTTCATCTTTCTAGAATTGTAACTTGCCTTGCGTCATGCTTGCACAACTATTCACATAGTCAGGATCATTAATGATACATTACATAGGAATATTCTAGAATATTCTAGTATAGAAAAAGGGTGTCATTTGACAAGTTATTAATGTGTAAGCATGTGTTTTGACAAGTTAAATTTTTTTTTTGTCTATCAGTTGACACCCTAAACCCCAATGACATTCATATGAATGTCAAATTTAAACCTTGATTCCAACTGATTGAAGACTAGCTATATAAGTGTGTTAAGGAAAATCCTTACCGAGAGGAGAAGGAAAAGGAAAAGGAAAAGGTAAAGGAAAAGGAAAAGGTAAAGGATGATGTGGCGAGAGGAAGAGTAGTTAAGGGAGTTAGGCAATATAGGAAGGGTCTCCATTTAAAGTTCCAGCAGAAGATAAAGGTTCTCTACACTTTGTCTCTTGTATTCATGTAGTAATAAAAGGTGCATATTAATAAGATCTTGTGTGTATGTATGTGTACTCTCAATGAATGGATTTAACAAGGCAATAGCCAAAATCTGTTCTTGCTCTTGACTTTGGAGACCAGTCATTCTGGCTTTGAGAGAAGGAGTTTTAATATATGTAAATGTGGAGAGTTGAAGGAAAGAAAGTGTGTAGCCTTTTTTAAAGGCTAGGAGAAAGGAAACCGGTTAAACAGGAAAAGGTGGGGTTTTCGATTTTCCTGTTTAACATTTTGGTGACCACGGGGATTTTGCCATTGCAGTTTAGCATTCATTAAGAAAAGAGGCTAAAAAGATAGAATTTTCATTCTGAAAAAGGCTTGGAAGGTGTAGAGCCGGATGTGTAAAGGAAAAGGAATGAATGGAACCTTGGAGGAACCATTGTCCTGATCCAGCCTTAGCTGATCAAAGGAACCAAAGGCAGGCCAATAGAGTGGCTGCCCAATAGCAACCTGAAACTGACAAAAATAGACGTCAAAATACCTTGTAAGATAGTAGAGATATTGCAGAGAAACAATACAAAAATCTGAGGCTGATCCATAAATTGGAGGCAGTATCAAATAGCTGGTTTAGAGGAGACTCGTGAGAGGAACAGAAGGAGTGCCTATTCATAAACCGAGATTGCAAGGAGAAGGATCTCCTGAGAACTCTCGAAGAGGAAGGGAGGAAGGTGTAAGAGGAAATACATCAGAGCAAAGGATTATCACAAATATGGCATTTTTTCCGGGAATGTTTGGGGGTATGGTGATGTATTCCACATTCTCTGCAGGAAAAGAAAGAAAATCCGAAAAGGCACTTACAACAGTTTGAAGAGGTAGTAAAACTGTATAAGGTGACAGATGCAAAAAGGTTGCTTATATAATTTCCACATACATTGAAAGGAAATGCCTCTGGGTATTATAATTTAAAAAAGGAAGTCAAGAGGATTATTAGAAGGTTATTGATGCTTTTAAGGAATATTTCAGAAAGGAGGAATTGCCGGAGGAACATTTAGAAAGTTAAGGACTATCCTTCAAGGCAAAACAAAAAAGATAAATGAATATACACATCGTTTTAAGAAACATGAGAAAAAGTGTAAGGCATATGTAAAGATGGATGCCTTATTGCAATGGGTTGTTAAAACCATATAGAGATCTAGCACTCATTATCAATGAAAAGGATAGAGAGGATCTCATTGATCAATTAAAATATATGAGAAAAAAAGAGGAGGCAAATAGAAAATATTGCAGAAGGAAAGCTGAAAGTATATGGAAAGAAGGAAGAATCCTCTGATGAAGAGGAAGAGGAAGCTGATGTAGTAAAGGTTCGTAAATATCCAATAGATGAGAAAGCATTGGCTCAAATGATGAAACCTTAAAGGGAATGACAGTTAAGGAAGAGATAAAGGCAAAGGTATGGTGTACTAAATGTAACAATTCTGGCCATACAGTGGAGGAGGAATGTAGGCTACAACTGCCTACATGCCAAATCTGTAGAAAGGAAGGACATGTAGCTCGGAACTGCAGACATTTCCTAAACCAGAATGTGGTCTGAGAGAGAAAGGAGAATGGATGAACGTCCACCTCCTAGAAGGTTTCCACCTAACAGGAATCGTGGGAATGATAGGAATGATAATGCTATTCCTTATGAGAACAGGAATAATATATATGGCAGAAGGAATGAAGTTCCTTATCAGAATAGGAACAATGGATATATGAGAGAAGGAATGATGTTCCTTATGAAAACAACGAGGATAGGTATTATGGAGAGAAAATGGTCCATATAATGACAACAGAAGGATAGATCCTATATAATCAGGTCAATGATAGACAAGGACCACAGGGTAGGAATTTTCCTTCCCAGGTTTTTATACATGTGGTGAAACAGGACATATCTCTAGGAATGTCCTAGGCGGAATATACAACCTCCTACTTCCACCAGAATGACTAATGTGCAGCCTACAACACAGCTAATTCAAATAGAGGAGGAAAAGGATGAGTATCCACCCGTTGCAAGGGCAGTTATAGCTCTTCAAGAGAAGACGAAGGAATATTCTTGTTATAGAGAAGGAGAGGTAGAAACTATTCCTAACAAGACGGAGAACTTGTTACAGGAAAAGGTAAACGAGCAGGAGCAAGATCCTAACCAGAAAGGTCAGACTAATAATGAATCAGAAGGTATGACAAAGTGATATACAGAAAGGTGAACAAAGTTTTCATTATTACCATTACATGATAAAACAATGGATTTTATGTATCACCAAGCTATAAATTAGGAAGTAAAAGTTACGCCTGGACAATTGATAAAGGTAGCTCCTTATATAAGAAACCAGATATTAAATGCATTAAGCTTGGTTCAGCAAACACCACCTTTGAGTGAAGGATATACAGTCTGTAAAATGGATAAGGAAGTAATGTATGAAGGTGATTATGATGGACAAGTTCCTTGCATCACAGTATATGTGGGAAGAATAAATTAAAATGAGTGTTAATAGATGGAGGTTTAGGTGTGAATTTTATTGAAGAAGGTGAATGTAAAAGGATGGGTCTAGGACCGATCCAGCCTGCTCCATTTAACCTTAAAATGGCTGATCAACGAAGTGTAAGGCCATTAGGTATAGTAAGAGCAGTTACTATATCTGTTAAAGGACTTAAATTTAAAATATCCTTAATAGTCCTACAAATGGAAGGACATGATGCAACCTATACTATGTTATTGGGCCGACCTTGGCTTAAGATTGCTTACGTTGTGCAAGATTGGGGCTCAGGAAAAATGACAATAGGACAAGGTGACATGAAGGTGGATATCTATACTCATGCTAAGAGATATTTAGCAAAAAGGGATAGATCGGTTGCATTAGAAGGATATGATTGGATGCAGGGCTTGGATGATCAGGGGAAGAGGAAATTCAGAAGACATACCCTGATCTAAAAGCCCTTGCAGAGATCGATTATATGCAATCGTAAAGAAAAAAAGAAAGCCTCTCAAAAGGAACAGGAAGAGGATCAGTTGGGGTTGCAGGAAAAATTTTATAAGTCTGTTTCTTATGAAATGAACTTACAGGAACAACCTGCGGATTACTTATACTATTACTAATGACCCTCTAGAGCAAGTCAACATAGGAACAGAGAAGGAACCTAAGATGTTGACTATAGCTCAAGAACTGGATCCTGATTTTAAGGATAAAGGATTGGCATTGTTAGCCAAGTATAAGGATGTATTTGCATGGTCCTATAAGGATCTAAAAGGAATACCCCCAGAACTTGTATGCACACTATTCAACTTTTGCCGGGATGCCAACCAGCTAAACAAAATGCATATAGGATGAATCCTAATTATGCAAAGTTGGTTAAGGAGAAATTGATAAGCTGTTACAGGTTGGTTTTATATATCCTATACAAGGAGCACAATGGTTATCACCACTTGTAATTGTTCCTAAGAAAAATGGAAAGTTAAGAGTATGTGTAAACTATAAAAAGTTAAATGATGTTACAGCTAAGGATACCTTTCCGATACCTTTTACAGAGGAAATGCTGGATAATGTTGCTGGACACGAAATGTATTCCTTCATGGATGGCTTTTCGGGGTATAACCAAGTGATGGTAGCTCCTGAAGATCAACATAAAACAGCTTTTATAAGTCCGTGGGGTGCATACTTATAGAGTTATGCCTTTTGGCTTATGCAATGCACCCTTTACTTTCAAAGGATTATAACAGATACCTTTCGGGAATACCTTTTAGACTTTATGAAAGTTTATGGACGATTTTAGTGTTTATAGTTCAAAGGAAGAACATTTGCATTGTCTGGAAAAGTGTTTCCAGAAATGTAGGCAAAATTTAGTTGCTTTGAATCCTGAAAAATGTAACTTCTTTGTTAAATCAGGAGTCCTTTTAGGACATGTTGTTTGTAAGGAAGGTATATTGGTGGAAGGATAAGGTTAAGGTTATCCTAGTTTACAACCACCACAAGATATAAAGGAGTTACGTAGGTTTTTAGGAAAAATAGGTTACCATAGGCGGTTTATAAAGCATTATGCTGAGATCGCAAAACCTTTAACAGATTTGCTAAAGGCAGATGTACCATATGATTGGACATCACAGTGTCAAGAGGCCTTTGACCAACTTCGGAAGGCTCTTATTAAAGCACCAATATTAGTTAGTCCTAAATGGGATCGAGAATTCCATGTACAAGTGGATGCCTCTGATATGGCAATCGGAGCCATCCTTACACAGATGCAAGAGGATGGAAAGGATCGTCCTATCTATTATGCTAGCCGTAGGCTAACACCTGCGGAAGTAAATTACACCACTACAGAAAAGGAAGCTTTGGGGATGGTATATGCTATCCATAAATTTAGACACTATCTTTTGGCTAATAAAGTGAAGATTTTTGTCGATCATAAAGCTTTATTATATTTACTTAATAAACCTGTACTTACAGGAAGGTTAGCCAGGTGGTTTTTATTTCTGCAGGAATATAATTTTGAGATAATTCATAAACCAGGAAGGCAGCATGAACAGGCTGACCATTTAAGTCGCATTAAAACAGCGAAGTTCCTATATACTATGGATGATTTTCCTGATGCGAATTTATTTCGTGTCGACGTTCCATTAAGGTGGTTAGATCATATAAAACAGTATCTAGCCACTGGAACAGTACCACCTATTTATAGGACAACAGATGAAAGGAATTGTTTGTCGTGAGGACACGACACTTTTCTCTCGTGGGAGGGCAGTTGTATAAATTGGGGTCCGATGGGGTGTTACGGAGATGTGTAGACCCTTTAGAGGTCCCGGAGGTTTTAAAAGAGGCTCATTCAGGCCTTGCAGGAGGCCATTTTGCAGAGGAAATAACAGGAAGGAAAATCCTTCAGGCAGGATTATGGTGGCCTACTTTATGGAGGGAGGTAGGTAGCTATTGTAAGGCATGTGATAAATGCCAACGTGCACAATTACCTCCAAAGAAACAAATACAACCTTATAATCCAGTTCTCCCACTAGAACCTTTCCAAAATGGGGAATGGATTTTATAGGACCAATTAATCCTATGAGCTCAAAAAGGAATCAATACATATTGGTTTTAACAGATTATATGATGAAATGGGTAGAGGCAGAGCCTATGAGAAGGGCCGATGCATATAATACAGCAAAGGTCATATACAATACTATAATAGTACGTTATGGCATTCCTAAGGAAATTGTGAGTGATAGGGAAAGCATTTCGTGAATGAAACGATAGAAATGCTCATGAAGGAGTTTGTGATAAAACACAGAAGTGACACCATATTACCCACAGGGTAATGGGCAGGCTGAGTCAAATAAAGTCCTTAAGAACGTGTTAAGGAAGGTAGTTCAGGATAATCGGAAAGATTGGGATGAAATACCGGAAGTTCTCTAGGCCTATAGGACAGCTTATAAAGTGACTACTGGTATGACACCTTTTAAGCTCGCTTATGGCTTAGAGGCCATAACCCCAATGGAGTTTATTGTGCCATCCTTGCGGATAGCGGTACAATATAATATAGGAGAGAAGGACTCTATGGCAACTCGTTTAATAGAATTGGAGAAGTTGGATGAGTTAAGGAGGTACGCCTTATGGACTATACAGGCTATCCAAAGGAGAAGAAAGGCCTGGCTCGATAGGAAGAGAAGAGGAAAGGAGATAAAGGAAGGGGACTTGGTCCTGTGGTATAGAGGTAAGGTGGGAGAAATGAGTCAAAAGCTTGATTTAAAATGGATAGGCCCTTTTCGGGTTAAGTCTGTAAAGGAAGAAGGAGTGATGCAGTTAGAAACGTTGGAAGGAGAGGAAATCGAGGGAATGGTGAATGCTAATAAGGTAAGGAAGTATATATCGCAGGAGAACGTTGCAGGAAATGTTATTTTTATTGATTTGAGGAGCATATTCTCTGTCTGTCAGTGCACACGAAACGAGGCTAGATCTAGGGTTTTACAGAGTGTGCAGCGAGAGAGAGATGTCGGCAAAGAAAGGATGTTTGCCTACTCAAAATTGTCGTGAGGTTTAATCCTCGATGGAGAGAGATTGGGTCAGGTACAACTGGTACATACAAAGTGGGATTTCTCCTTGGAGATGGAGAAGGTGTTGAGGGAGCTCGATTGTGGGAGTATGCGCAGATTTTGAAGGATGGAGAGCCTCATGATGAGCAGTGTTTCACACTGGTTATGCTGATGGAAAAGGTGGATAAGCCTGAGATAGGATTTGTAGCGTATTCGGAGGAGAGGAAACTCCTCTTTACAGAGAAGCTTCTAGAAAAGGTTTTCCTGTTGCCGAGATCAGAGGGAGAAGTTAAGGCAGATAGATCTCACCTTACAGACTTTCTGAAAGAAGGGAAGCAGTATGTGAGTAAGGTAGGTCTAAAGCTTTTCGATCTCGTGGAGGAGACGCAGTTGGCAGTTTTATTGTCAACGCTTTTGAGTTCGAACATTACACATCACGGCGTCAAATCCAGTGATGTCCTATATGATGGATTGAAGGCAAAGAGGCCGGTGGGAGTGGCTGTTATTTGATGAAGAGGTTGAGAGAGCACCTATGCGCCATGCAGGAATTAGAGAAGAAAGGAGAGCCTTCATTAATGATGGCGTTTATGGGTACAGTAATTGCAGATTATGTGCGCCTGCATGGAGAGCCAGCAGGGCCGGAAATTGTGGTTGATGAAACAGGTGAGGAAGGAGACAAAGTTGTTTCAGAAGAAGCAGGGAAGCGGAAAGGATCGGAAGCTAAAGGGAAGGAATTAGAAGGGGACCTGCAAGGGGAAGAAGAGAAACAGGGAGAAAAGATGCACAAGAGAAGAAGCCTAAGGTGGAGAAGCAGGCACTGGTGAAGAGGACTACAAGGTCGGGAGGCAAGACTGGAAAATAGAAGATGAGGGCGCAGGAAGGACCGGAGCAGAGATTGGTGGTAGATTTGGAGGAAGAAGAGGATGAACAGTCAGGGGGTATGATGCAGGAAGATGAAGAATTATTTGAGCAAGGAGAAAAGGAAGAACCTGGGCAGAGCAGCAGGATGAAGAGGAGTCGCATGAAGTGGATAAGAGCGAGGACGAAAGCGAGGCAGGAGATTAAGTCGGAATCTCAAAGCAGGTGATAATAGATCAGGAGGTCACCCCGAAGTCGTTACAGGAGGAGCAGCCTATGATGATTGTGCCATTAGAGATGGTGGATCCTTTCGAAGAAGATATGCAAGAAGGATAAGGCAGCAACGAATGAACGGATGGATGAGCAAGAAGGGAAACGGAAGGGGTTCAGTCATCTGTTGATACTCCAGTTTCGACGGTTACGCCGGCAACGGCGGATATAACCGATGATGGGGTAGTGGAAATTGCAAAGGAAGTGGAAGAGATGGTGCGAGGATCGAAGTTTCCGAGACACCAATTCAACCCACGCCGTTCCAGTCATCACCAAGGTCACACGGAGGTATGTATGGCAGGGTGTGTATCGTGGGGGATCACAGGGCATGGCAGTTCCTGATTTCCGCTTGGATGAGGAGGATATGCGACAGCAGCAGCAGAGGGTAATGTGCAGGCGGATATCTCCTTCAAGCGCAGGAGGGCATTTGCGCGGAAGGAGGTGCAGACTACGGACACGCAGATTCAGTTTGCACAGGTTCTGGCGCAGCTTCAGTCTGAGATGGTAGAACAGGTCGTTGGAGGAGGGAATGAGGCGCAGGACGCAACTCAGATGGCGGCAAGCCTATTCAATCATTTGGTCAACGCTGGATACACTGTTAAGGATAGGGCAGACATTCAGAGGTTGATTGTCCAGGTTGGAGAGCGTCATGGCACCCAAGATGACCGCCATTCAAGGGAATGATGAGTAAGGGCGTTCAGCGACCGGCTAAGCAGAGGACTCCAAGCCCGGTGGTGGAGCTTAAGCCCACGGTGATGTCACAGGAGCCGATGACACTGTTCCAGAGGTTAGTGCGAGCACGAGATGAAACCCAGCAGACTGCTACTATATTATCGGTGGTGGTGGACGAGTTCCAGCGTCTTCAGGAGGAGAACGAGCAGCTTAGGAAGGAGACACAGGCGTTTCGCCTTCAGGTAGCAATGGTGCAGCAGGAACTTGACAAGGAAAAGGCGGAGTTTCAGAAGTATAAGGATCAGGAGGAGGTGGAGTATCAGGATGAGTGTGTTGCCGTGAGGACACAGCAACGAATAAGGAGGGGCAGTGTTAAAGGTAAAATATTAGTGAGCATAGGACATCCTACTGTAGAGAGAATAAGGGTAGAAAGGTCTATAGTAAGCATGGAAGGAAAGGTTGTGAAGAAGGAAAATCCTTACCGAGATGAGAAGGAAAAGGAAAAAGGTAAAGGAAAAGGATGACATGGCGAGAGGAAGAGTAGTTAAGAGGAGTTAGGGCAATATAGGAAGGGTCTCCATTTAAAGTTCCAGCAAGAGATAAAGGTTCTCTACACTTTGTCTCTTGTATTCATGTAGTAATAAAAGGTGCATATTATAAGATCTTGTGTGTATGTATGTGTACTCTCAATGAATGGATCTAACAAGGCAATAGCCAAAATCCGTTCTTGCCCTTGGCTTCGGAGACCAGTCATTGTGACTTTGAGAGAAGGAGTTTTAATATATGTAAATGTGGAGAGTTGAAGGAAAGAAAGTGTGTAGCCTTTCCTAAAGGCTAGGAGAAAGGAAACCGGTTAAACAGGAAAAGGTGGGGTTTCCGGTTTTCCTGTTTAACAAAGTGTAAAAGATGAGATGTCCCCTTGGTGAGAAACTCCTAGGATCCTTGAGGTAGCACACATGGGACCTAGTGCTGGACACTTTGGGGGGGGGAGAAAATGGCTAGAAAGATCCTACAGATAGAACTGTGGTGGCCAACAATCTTCTAAGATGCCACTAGGATAACAAGGAGATGTAGTGATTGCAAGCGGATCGGTCAACCGAGGCAAGTCAAGGCACAAAGTACCACCCATCATTAGGTATGTCTGTGTTTGAGAAGTGGGGACTAGGGGAAGGGTCAGGGGTTCAGTTGTCGGGTTTCTCACCAACACTTTTGCCCAAATGAGCATTGGGCATCCTCAATCCATAATGAGCTCGCACTTATCTTCAAATGGATTCAGAAGGGCGTGGCAATCTACAACAGCCTAGACCTAGAAGGGATGGCCAAGGAACAAGATGCCATTGTCACGTATCAGTACTAGGCTGCCCAAGAGGACGCCAATCAATACAACATGCAAGAGTCATCCAAAGTGTCCAATAATGTGAAAAAGCAGAGGACTTAGCATGCAGCAGACCTACATCTCAGTAACCGTCATGTTCGACAAGCTCTAGAGATGACACGAGGACCTTAAGGGACACCACAAACAACTCTAGTGCAACCATGAATAGGTGGTGGCTAAGGGAACCTAACAAATCTAAGAGCTCAGTGTAGGACTACAACAAAAGGAGGAAGAGCTCCAAGAAGTGCATAGGTCAGTGGCCAAGGCAAGAGAAGAGTTGCGAGTGTGCGATGAACAACTCACAAGGCGCAGTAAGAAGCTAGATGATGTTAGGGCCCAACTAATTGCACAAGATAGGGAGACTATCCAGGGAGATCAAACCATGGTCGACCAACCCTAGTAGGATGAAGGCACAAAGCGAGTATGAGCCGCCAAAGCCAAGGCAAACAATATGTTAACCACGATCAAGGAGTTGAAGGAAGACACACACAACCATGAGAACTAGATCAAGAAGAAGGATGAGGAGCTACAACAGGTTCGGGAGTGCATAACTCTCCTGGAAGGGAGAATGGCCGGCTTACAACAGCAGGCCATAGAAGAGCTGCAACAAGCATAGGAGCAGATCGAAGAGCTTGAGTGCGTAGCTTACACAAGCCTAAGAACATGAAGTAGGCCACCACACTCAGGACATAACAATATCCACATTAGAGGTCAAGATGGACATGGTGAAGAAGGAAGTCGCATCATATTAAAAGCAAAGTAGGTGGAGGACAATTATGCTGTGGCACGAGGACGTGCTAACAAGTAAGTTTGGGCATCTGGTTGGCGATGATACGGCTACTGTTGAAGTGGAAAGTTAACACATATGAGTGGTGGTCCTTGGATGGAGGCCAAAACCCTTGGTAGGTGGTAGCCCTAGCAACCTCAAATGGCAAATGGGTAGACAATGAAGGCTGTCAAGCCGCACTAACAGATCGAGACATGTGTCAAGTGGCACTAATAGTGAGCTAGATCCAATTGTCTTGACCAACCACCCAAGGCACAGAGGATAGAACATTGGGGCACGTTAAGACAATTGACCTAGTACCTAGTCATATTGAAGGCACCCAACGGGAGGATGCCACTTAGGTTACAAACAAGTACCACCCAACCCACTATATAAGTGGGTAGGTGATTAGTGGGGGGGGGTCTTAGTTTGTCTTCTTATTTTCTGCACACGGACTTGTCTTAAGCACTTAGATAGGCTTAGATCACAATCAATCTAGGGCACTCTACCTTGGGGCATCGGCCACCAAAAAAGGCCATACTGTAATTTCATTCTACAATAGTCACATTTTCCTTTATATGCTTATTACCAATCAAGCAACAAAAGCCCTTCTCCTCTCTCTCTTACCCAACTTATGCTCACATTTCCCGATAGAACTCCAGACCTCCCAGTTCCCATACCTGGACCCTCACATCATCTAGGTAGAAGCCACCACCGCATATTCCTATACAATCCAAGAGGATGGCCGGATCTCTAGCTCAAAACCCTAAACTAGATGTTGGCAATAACGTCATGGTAACCACCAGAACCACCTACATTCACACTCACTCCACATCTGGCATGCGGAGTCCTTGACAACCATATTGTAACAATCCACCAATGAGATGTGTGATATGGAATTTCTTGCAATCTTATCCAATTGAAGCTTCTTTGGTTTTGGCACCTTAATAATGGAGACATACGTGCACTTTTGTGTTTTTGAGATGTTTGAGGATGACTTTAATCATCCATCCGAATCTTAACTAGTATATGACAAACAGAAAAATATGTTTTTGTCTAGGCATTTCAATTGATAAATAGGCCATGGCACGAATTCATTCTAGTAAAGTTAAGAAGCCACAACTATGATTTATTCGACAACTACACCTACATGGTAACAGCTCAATTTCTCATTTCCAATGTATAGTTGGCATACAACAATGGATCCACAATAGATGATGGTGTTTGTCGTATAAAAAAATTAGACTTTCTTTATAGGCCACTTGTTATGATCCTAGCATTTTGTTATATGTTAAAGACAAGAATCAGTAAAATTCAATTTGTGAAGTTAATTTAAGTTTTAAACTCACTTTGGAGGTGGGTCATGGTTGTAGTCTTTATATTCGTTATTAAACATGTTATCTTAGCTTGAGCACCTTTAGTAGTGATTGTCGGCGTGAGTGCCATGCATAGGAGCTCCTCCATATGTGAAACCCATAGGTGAGTACGATTCATCGAAATTGAAACCCCATGTAACATATGTATAAAACTTATTGTACTTTGTCAACTTGTTGGCCTTTGTAATACATATCCACAAGATCTGAATTCAAACATTTTTAAACTAAGAAAATATAATCATCAATACAAATATATAAATACGTATTATTTACAATTATAATATCTATATATGAAATATATATATATATGTATGTATGTATGTATGTATATATAGATATAAGTTAGGAGATATAAGTACCATCCCAGTATCATCTGTTTACATTGGTACATTACAATAAATATGAGTGCATCTACTTCTATAGTTTTTGATGTATGGAGTGTGTAAGTCAATATATTTAGCAAATGTAAGCGAATCTACTTTTTTTTTCCCATAATTTTATGTGCTAAACATTATCTAGGCATTCTCAAGCTACATTTACTTAATTATTTAATTTAGCTTTGTTAAATTAAACTTTCATAAATTTATTTTGATAATTCATTTAACAAAAATTTATAAAAATAAATTCTTTAAATAGAGAAATACTTGATCTAACTTTAACCTAGAGCTAGATCTCACCTGCATGTATATTTATATAAAAATATAACAATATACAATTAGGTGTGTTATTTTTGCATTTTAAAAATATATTTAATTCTACTTGTATAGTATAAATATATATATTATATACTTGCATATGCACATATATACACTTGATGAAACCATGGATATGCAGTTATGTATGTACAAACTTGCACAATAGTGCAAATGGTACATATTTCTTGCTAACTCAACTAGCAATATTATTTTACTTATATATATCATGAATAAAGTATCTTTATTCATCTACATGTCTTTTACACACACACATGTATACATATATACTCAATAAGTAGTTTCTCAGAATGTGGGTTCAAAATCACTACATTTATAACAAAGAGGAACAAAAGACTAGTATAACCAGAAGCTAATGAAACATTCCAATAAGAATCATGTGAATAGAAAGGTGGCTAAGCATGGTAACAAGCAAAAGAAGATAATGTTGTCACTATATTGATGCTTAGGACAAGTCCACTTCTATCTTAGAGTTTAAGAACTCATTGATCCTATTATCTACCCTTCAAATTAGACATGATAATAAGCCAAAGTTTGTTACAATGCTTCATGAACTTAACTTCTAAACTTATTTAGTCATGATATTTACTGTCTCAAATATACTTTAATTTGGTACTTCCTTTGTCAATATGGTCTTTTAGTTAGTAGTCACGTATATATGCTTAGAAAAATTCTGTTACATAGGATTCTTCACAATCTCTATACGTGAGATATTGTCGTTGAGGATTATTTAAGGAAGTGGTATTGTAAAAAAAGCATTACTAAACCATCTGCATAACCATATTACCTCTTTTGTAATGGAATATATAGCATTGAATTGTGTATAGATACAAAATATTTTGTAGATGATTTGTTAATATTTTGAAGAATATCAAAAAACAATATTTCAAAAGAAATGCTTTATTTCAGCCATTAAATCAAAGTTCATCGATTTATGTGCGCTTGTTCGATTTCACTGTTAATCCAAAGGTTAACATATGCTTGGAATTGGTTCTATGGATATGATGGCTCCATATTAAGAAAAACATGTGATGGTAAGTATTAATGAAGAGTCATTCTTAGTTAAGTTATAGTGACCCTCTTTGTTTCTAGGAATTCTGTCTTTCCCATACAAAATACTTCATTTATGGTTGGAAAAAAATAAAGTGAATTAGATAGGTTACATTCTAGTAGAGAACATAATGAATGACCATGTTTATGTAATTAAAGGGGAAATCCATGGATTTAGTTTCTTGCTTGCTATGCTAGATCGTTCTGTAGTAACTAGGGAGGGAAGTCCCTTATACAAGTGGATTGTTGATCTTAATAAGAAGATTCAATCACTTAATGAAAAAACCAAGATTGGTGTATGTGTTATGCCACATTTTGGATATGTTGTACCAATATGATAATGCCAATCAAAATGAACATAATAAAAAATCAAATATCTGATATGTTAACTTTTGATAATAAAAGACCTAAGTTCTAAGTTTACAAAAAGCATTGGAAAGAGCCATGATATTTATTTAATTGATGAGATAAATAATATTTCTATTATAGATTAAAATTGATCATGGTGTTTGTTGTATACATGAATAATAAAATGATTATGGGTTAAGGAACTAGATATAAGTATCATCCCAATATCATGTGTTTACATTGGTATGTTACAATAAATGTGAGTGCATCTACTTCTATAGTTTTTTTGTACTAAGTGTGTACATCGGTATGTTATAGGAAATGTGAGCAAATCTACTTTCTTTTATTTATATATAGTTTTTTTTGCTAAGCATTATCTAGGCATTCTCAAGCTACGTTTACCTTTAAATTAAATTTTTAATAATTTATTTAACAAAAATTTATAAAAATAAATTCTTTAAATAGAGAAATACTTGACCTAGAGCTAGATTTCACCTGCATGTTTATTCATATAAAAATATAACAATATATTAGGTGTGTGTATTTTTATAAAATACTTTAAACCCTATATATTTATATGATTGCATTCTACTTATATAATATATATATATATTATATACTTGATATGCATGGTATACACTTGATGAAACCATGGATATGCAGTTATATATGTGCAAACTTGCACAATAGTGCAAATGGTGCATTTTTCTTGCTAACTCGACTAGCAATTTTATTTTCCTTGTATATATCATGAATAAAGTATTTATATTTGTTATGGTATACATGTCTTTTTATTTATATAAATATATACACACACGTGTATACATGTATACTCAATAAGTGGTTTCGAGAATGTGGGTTCAAAATGACTACATTTATAGTGAAGAGGAATAGAAACAAAAGCTAATTGTCAACATTGAATATGGACTTAAGTTGATATGAACCGAACTTCAATGTTGAGATGAAAATATAATGTTACTTTATTTCGAAGAACTTTTTGGGAACTAAGAGGAATCATGAATTAACGTTTGGTTCATCTAAATGATTTAATAATCCAACTTTCACACTAATATTATTATGACACCAAAATACTACATTAATCTCATGTTTCAATTATATTTCATAATTCAATAAAACTTCACAAACGTGTGTTAATATCTCATTCAATACATTCAAATAAGATACATTATTCATTTTAAACACTTACAATCCCACAAGCACCACATTGTTTGTATTGAAAAATTTCTCATTTTTAATCTAACTTAAAAACATATTTCAAGGTTCAACACAAGCCACGCTCTCATGTCTTAATTTAATAAATGTTTAATAAATACTATATTATACTTTGTCAAGTCATTCATAACTAATCTTGAAGAAACATTCACAAACACTTTTAATGTTTAAAATATGAATATCTTAACAAATAAGGTGATAGAAAACCTTATGTTCCAAAGATATCGAAAAAACTTAAAAATATCATTAAATCTTGAGTCATAAAAAGTCTCTATTTTTATATTCAAAAAACTGAAATATCACTTTTTAATATTTTAAATGATGAAGATGTATACTTTATATGTTCTTTGAGTACCCACATTTATGACCATAATGCAAAGTCAATAAATCGACTTTTCAAATAACTATATTTGACTCCAAAATGAAATCGATATTGAAAACCAACACTAACTTCTAAATATCACAAGATACTAAATCTTTAAGAAGGCACATGCACCAAAACCTCCATTGTATATTCGATTATTTATGGCTCATCAACATTCTCCAACAAAATCTATTAAACTTAGCAAGTTTTTATTTAGTTTGATAAGTAGAGTGGAGACTTCAACTTAATCTATTGTTAGCCAAAGAATCACTATTGATAAAGAGCTCTAGTTAATCAACCCTCATCAAGAAAACATTGTTAACAATTTCAAGCTTAAAAAGTTAGTAATGAATGCATAATTGTGTGATGAACACCTTCACAATACAAACTTTCTTATACTCAATAAATAAGAAATATAACTGTATGTTTCTAACATTTTTTATTTTGGTAAATCATGGTATTTACCCCAAAATTGCAGCAATGGGAATGCAGTATTAAATCCTTTTACTACCATAGTTATCATCCTTGTCCTAAGCAATAATATGTTGAAAACATTATCTTCTTTTGCTTATTACCATGCTTAGCCACCTTTTTATTCACATGAACCTTATTGGAATGTTTCATTAACTTTTGGTTATACTAGTCTTTTGTTTCTCTTCACTATAAATATAGTCATTTTGAACCCACATTCCCGAAACCACTTATTAAGCATGTATACATGTGTGTGTATATATTTATATATATAAAAGACATGTATACCAAGATGAATATAGATACTTTATTCATGATATATACAAGGAAAATAAAATTGCAAATTGAGTTAGCAAGAAAAATGCACCATTTGCACTATTGTGCAAGTTTGCACATATATAACATGGTTTCATCAAGTGTATACAGTGCATATGCAAGTATATAATATATATATACATATATATACTATAAGTAGAATGCAATCATTATATATATAGGGTTTATATATATTTAAAATGCAAAGTATTTTATAAAATACACACACCTAAGGGCCGATTCACACCACACATTAAGTTGTGAACATTACATTAGCTGTTATTAGCTTAATGTTATTAATTAATGTCATTGATCTTCACACCAGCATTAGTTAATCACAACATTAGAAAATTTTAGTTAATGTAACCTAACTTAATGTAATGTAATGTAAATGACTTCACACATATTACATTAAAGTTTTAACATATATGTGTTTTCACATATGTTTACATTAACTTTATATTAAAAGCTTAATTTATTATATTTAAATATTAAATATTATTTTAAGTTCTGCAAATTTTGAATTTTCTTTTAGTTTCTGCATACACATGCACACACAAATTGAGATTTAAAATAAAATTTAATATTTAAAAAATTTAATTACAAGATTAATTTAAATATATGCTCAGCTATGTACAATGTGGGAGGAGCGTTGGAGGTCTCGCCGTTTCCACGCATGAGCGTTTGGAGGTCTCGTCATTTCCACACAAGAGCGTTTGGAGGTCCGCCGTTTCCACGCAGGAGCGTTTGGAGGTGTTGCCGTTTCCACGTAGGAGCATTTGGAGGTCTCACTTTTCCACACCCTAATGTAAACCCTAAAGCATTTGGCATTAAGTTAATGTCAAGAAATCTTGGCATTAACTTAATGCCAAATTTTATAAAGAAAACATTAACTGAACATTATTTTTAATTTAATGTTCGACTGGTGTGAATAGATTTACATTAATAAATAACATTACATTATCTTTTTAAAATTTAATGTAATGTTTAGGCTGGTGTGAAGACAATTACATTAAATTTAGCTAATGTTAATAAGTTAATGTATGGTGTGAATCGGCCCTAACTGTATATTGTATATTTTTATATGAATAAACATGTCGGTGAGATCTAGCTCTAGGTTAAGTTAGATCAAGTATTTCTCTATTTAAAAAATTTATTTTTATAAATTTTTGTTAAATAAATTATTAAAAATCTAATTTAAAGGTAAACGTAGCTTGAGAATGCCTAGATAATGTTTAGCACAAAAAATTATGAAAAAAAAAAAGTAGATTTGCTCACATTTGCTGTAACATACCAACATACAAACTTAGTACAAAAAAACTATAAAAGTAGATGCACTCACATTTACTGTCATAATGTAAACACATGATACTGGGATGATACTTATATTTAGTTCCCTAACATGTAATCATTTCATTATTCATGTATAAAACAAACACCATGATCAATTTTAATCCATAATAGAAATATTATTTATCTCATCGATTAAATCAATAAAATTACAACTTTGGCCTTTTATTATTAAAAGTTAATTCTTCTTGTTGGCATGACATATCAGATCTTTGTCTTTTATTATGTCCATTTTGATTAGCATTATCGTATTGGTACAACATATCCAAAATGTGGCAACACATACACCAATCTTGGTTTTTCATTAAGTGATTGAATTTCTTATTAAGATCGACAATCCACTTGTATAAGGGACTTCCCTCCCTAGTTATTACAGAACAATCTGGCATAGCAAGCAAGAAACTAAATCCATGGATTTCCCCTTTAATTGCATAAACATGGTCATTCATTATGTTCTCTACCTGGAATGTCACCCGTAACCTATCTAATTCACTTTTATTTTCTTCCAACCATAAATGAAGTATTTTGTATGGGAAAGACATAATTCCTAAAATAAAGAGGGTCACTATAACTTAACCTAAGAATGACTCTTCATTAAATAGCTACCATCACACGTTTTTCTTAACATGGAGCCATCGGATCCATAGAACCAATTCCAAGCATATGTTAACCTTTGGGTTAACACGTGATATTGGACAAGTGCACGTAAATTGATGAACTTTGATCAATGGCTGAAATAAAGCATTTCTTTTAAAATGCTATCTATATATTTCATTACAAAGAGGTAATACGGCTATGCAGATGGTTTACTAATGTTTCTTTTACAGTACCACTTCCTTAAATAATCCTCAAAGACAATATCTCGTGTATAGAGATTGTAAAGAATCCTATGTAAGACAATTTTTTTAAGCATACATACGTGACTACTGGCTAAAAGACCATATCGACAAGGGAAGTATGAATTAAAGTGTATTCAAGACAAGCAACTATCATGACTAAATATGTTCTAGAAGTTGAGTTCTTGAAGCATTGGAACAAACTCGGCTTAGTATCTTGACTAAATAGGTTCTAAAAGTTGAGTTCGTGAAGCATTGGGACAAATCTGGCTTAGTATAATGTCTAATCTGAAGGGTAGATAATAGTCTAAGAACAGAAGTGGACTTGTCCTAAGCATCAATATGTTAACAACATTATCTTCTTTTGCTTGTTACATGAAGCTTATTAGAATGTTTCATTAACTTCTAGTTATACTAGTCTTATGTTCCTCACTATAAATATAGTCATTTTGAACCCACACTCTGAGAAACTACTTATTGAGTATATATGTATACATGTGTATGTGTATGTATATATATATATATATATATATATATATAAGATATGTATACCAAGATGAATATAGATACTTTATTCATGATATATACAAGAAAATAATACTATTGGTTGAGATAGCAAAAAAAATGGACCATTTGCACTATTGTGCAAGTTTGTACATACATAATTGCATATCCATGGTTTCATCAAGTGTATATATGTAGGCATATGCAAGTATATAACATATACATTTATACTATATAATCATTATATATATATATATATATATATATATAGGGTTTATATATTTTTTAAAATGCAATGTATTTTATAAAAACAACACACCTAACTGTATATTGTTATATTTTATATAAATATACATGCAGGTGAGATCTAGCTCTAGGTTAAAGTTAGTTCAAGTATTTCTCTATTTAAAGAATTTATTTTTATAAATGAATTATTAAAATAAATTTATGAAAGTTTAATTTAACAAATCTAAGTTAAATAACTAGGTAAACGTAGCTTGAGAATGCCCAAATAATAGCACAAAAAATTATGGAAAAAAAGAAAGCAAATTCACTCACATTTGCTATAACATACTGATGTACAAACTTCCTACATCAAAAACTATAGAAGTAGATGTACTCACATTTATAGTAACGTACCAATGTAAACACATGATATTGAAATGGTATTTATATCTCCTAACTTATATCATACATACATTTATATATATATATATATATCTCATATACACATAGTATAATTATAGATAATACATATTATGTTTTTTCTTGAATTATAGATGTCTGAATTCATGGGTAAAGATCTTGTGGATATACAAAGGCCAATGAATTAAACAAGACACAATAACCTCCATATGTATATGTTACATTGGTTTTCAATTTTAATAGATCACATTCACCTATGGGTTTAGTGTGTACCAACATTGTACATACTAAGGTTGCAAACTAAAAGTTGGAGCTCCTATGTGTGGCACTCATGTTGACAATCACTACTAACTGATGCTCAAGCCAAGATAAATGTTTAATAATGAATGTGAAGATTACAACCATGACCATACCTCCAAGTGAGTTTAGAATTCAAATTGACTTCACTAATTAAATTTTACTGATCTTACTCTTAACTTATAGCAAAATGCTGGGATCATAACAAGTGGCCGACAAAGAAAGTCTAACTTGTTGATACAATATACACCATCAATGGTTATGGATCCATTGTTGTATGCTAGTATGATGCTATTAGAAATGAAGAATTGAGCTTTACATATGGCTATTAGAAATGAAGAATTGAGCTATTACCATGTAGGTGGTTGTCAAAGAAATCATACTTGTGACTTTTTAACTTTATTAGAATAAATTCATGTCATGGCTTATTTCTCAATTGAAATGCTTTAACCAAAATGAATTCTTTACTTTGTAGATACTAGTCAAGATTTGGATGGACAATTATAGTCATTGTCAAACATCTCAAAAACACAATAGCACAAGTATGTCTCTACCATTAGGGTGCCAAAACTAAAGAAGTCACGATTAGATAAGATTGCAAGAAATTTCATATCACACATTGCATTGGTGGATTGTTGCAATATAAGGTGAGTGTGAATAGGTGGTTTCGATGGTTGTTAGGATGCTATTGCCAAGCCAGAGGCCTGGCCTTCCTCTTGGATTGTATGGGAATATGCGATGGTGGCCTCTACCAGAACGTCACAAGAGTTCGTGTATGAGGAACTGGGGAGGTTTGAGTTTTGTCGGGAAATGCGAGCAAGAGCTTGGTGAGAGAGAGAGAGAAGGGCTTCTACTGCTGGATTGGCAACAAGTGTATAAAGGAAGATGTGACTATTACAAAATGGAATTACAGATTAGCCCTTTTTGGTGGCTAACGCCCCAAGGTAGATTGCCCTAGACTGACCATGATCTAAGTCGATCTAAGTGCTTAAGATAAGTATGCGTGCAGAAAATAAGAAGAAGATAAACTAGCCCCCCCCTAATCATTGTTCAAAGATGAGCACAAGCTCGTTATGGGCCCAAGATGCCCAACGCCCATTTGTGCACAAGTTTGGTAGGCACCCGACAATCGGACCCTTGACTCATCCCCTTTGTCCTCGGGTTCAAACGACGGTGATGATGGTGGTTGTCGAGATTAGATAAAGTTGATCGCTCTCGTTACAAATTTGAGCTCCTCAACTTGCTCCCATGGAAGGTTGAAGAATTGGAGTAGGCACATCTTCCCTCTAGTTCACCAAGGAGCTTGACCCAACTCTTGGGAAACCAGCTCGACCGTCCTCTCTTGTCCACCATAGGACAACTAAATTTTCCAATTATCGAGGGCTTGATGCGTGTGGCCCATTCCGTGGGCATGGTACAGTGAGAGATTGGATGAAGAAGGGCTGAGCACAAAAGCACTTGCTAAAGGAGTAAGGGGAAAGATATGTTTACTTGTTCAGTAGGCCTCTAAAATATAATTTCAAAAACTATGATTATACATATACCCATTACCTATGCATAATCCATGTAGGAAGAAATGGTGACAAGGAAATACTTTAATGACAACATTAGTAACAAGTTCAATGAGCAGTATTGAAGTACAATATGTTAAGAATAACATAAAAGTGCATACGTTAATCATTAATTTAAAGAGAGCTTTATTCTCAATCTTTATGAATGTATTTATTAACATGCATTTTACATTCAATAATCATCTTCATGTAAAAGTAACAGTTAAAATCTTTTATATCTTTCGCACGCTTTGGAATGCATAAGTCAAAATTCATGTTAGTTATAAATGTGTATATAATGTAAGTGATAATAACTTCAATGTTGATTGAGAAAACACTACTCAATCTTTTGGCTTGTTTGGTCATCTCATTCTTCGTTAATATAATACACATTTTTATTAAGATGAATAAGTATTGTTCGCATTGATTCATGAATACGAAAGTATTCATGAAATAATTTAAGAAATTAAAAGATCACAATAAAATTATTTCCATGTAGTTCTATAAATAATTTTATCATGTCCTTTTCGGTTTCCAAAATGTCTCATGAATGCACTTTTGTATTCATGAATCAATTAGATCAATATATGATTTATTTGATAAGAATTGTGATGCACTCTTGGAGAAAAGATTGAAAATTTATTAGTTTCACAACTCATAGTTCATGTGTCATAAGAAAGTGACGAAAGAACTTGGAATTGTAACAAACGGGCTAGAAAATTACATGAAGAGCAAGCACAATCCCTTGAAGTATTTCATTATTAACGGTCAACATACTATTACAATTGCAAAATGCCTTCTAAAAGCTCACCATGCAAGAGACATACGACTCATGTTGTCCAAGAAGCTGGAGGATAAACTACAAAAACAGATGGTTAGTCGATGCCTACCACAACCTGTCAAGATGGTGAAACGAACAAGACTCCAGCCACTACACAAGTTATTTGGAAAAAGTTCTTGCGTGAGGTTTGGAAGAGTTTAGATAGCCCCACAAGGAAACAAAAGGGCACAAAACTTCCTGATGTGACACTATTTCCCAAGATGTGTACTATTTCACCATAGCCCCTCATACTTAAAAGCTACACTTGGTGTCAGGAACATGGCTCGCTAATGCAACTCTAAAACCCCCCATGAACCTAGTAAAGAGAACCCATCTGATTAGCAGAATGTGTACGTTGATAAGACCTCATAAGTGTGTGGATCAGGTTACCTAACGAAAGGAGTTAGCTAACTCCCTGGATGTTGTATACCCAAAACATAATAGTATGAATTCACCAATGATAAGTGTAGGCTACCCTTAAGGTATTACGTACCCCCACATGCTGGAAGTTATGGATGTGCCTTAAGCTAGGCTCATGCTAAGAAACTAGACACCTCTCAATCTTTAGCATGTTTTTCCACACTTATCTTACTTAATATATGTGAAGAGTATCCTCCTACCTGTTTTCCTATTTTTATAAAATGGGCTAGCATGGAATTTTATTCCTAATAAAAATATACTTGTGAGTTTAACCTAAAGCCCCATTGACCCCTAAACCCTCACGTGAGGGGTTTAGGGCATGGGGTTAGGGAAACCCTAGGTTAGGTCAACCTTAGAGTGTTTCTAGCCATATCTAACACATTGAACTCACCAATTAAGACATTAAAACAAGGGAAGAGTTTTTTAAATGAAAGTACTAACTTCGTTTAGAGTTTTTTACAAATATTCGCTAAAACAAATATTTAATGACCTTACCCTAAAACCATCGCTAGTACCCAAATGCACTAAATGAGCCTATTCTTTTACACTTAGATCTTGTCAACATAGCCATATCTAACACATTGAACTCACCAATTAAGACATTAAAACGAGGGAAGAGTTTTTTAAATGAAAGTACTAACTTCACTTAGAGTTTTTTTACAAATATTTAATGACCTAATTTCTAGCCATATCTAACACATTGAACTCACCAATTAAGACATTAAAACGAGGGAAGAGTTTTTTAAATGAAAGTACTAACTTTGTTTAGAGTTTTTTACAAATATTTAATGACCTTTGGCTAAACCATCGCTAGTACCCAAATGCACTAAATGAGCCTATTTCTTTTACACTTAGATCTTGTCAACATAGTTTAGTAAATAATAATAATCAATGTTCAAAGTAAAGAGTAGTCATAATAAAAACTATGACATGGTCTCTACCTTTAAAAATGTCAATGTCCTCATTGACTTCTAACTCCAAGACTAAATAATGTTAAAAAAACTAATCAAAATTAATATATTACTCTATGAGGAATTAACAAAAAGTTAACATAATTTTATTAACCCTCTTGCATTATGCAAAATTAAGTACTTTAGAATCGTCATTTATTGAGTCGTAAATTCAAGTGTCAGGCAGTGCCTGCGATATGAAGTTACTTAAAGATCTTTGCACGTGTCTGTCACCTAAACATGAATAATAAAGCAATTAATTTCTTTACTTAACTAGAAAGTATATTAGAGACTTTTAATTAATGTTGTTTGTTGGTCCCTAGGTTAACAAGAAATAAAGCTTGCTTTATTTTTGAATAATAAACGTAGTTAATGTGCCCATTGTAAAGTACAATAAGCACTTTGAGTCCATCTCAAATGCTTAACTCAACACCTATTCATTTTCTTGACTTTCTAATGGTTCTCACATTTCCATGTGTTACGGTATTATAGCATCACATTTCTACATTCCTCAATGTTTCTCATCACCTCTGGCATAGGGTCTACTAATATACCTATCCCCTATTATTGTATAGTTACGTTAGACTTAGTATGAGACTTTTATCGGAACTAATCCCCAAAACCCTATTCTTGTAAACATGTCAATCTGGCTAAAGGCGATCTTAGAGGCACATGGTTGTACACATGTATACAATAAGGTCTCATCTATCCTTCATCTATCCTTCATGTTTAGCAACTAGCCTTGTACTCTTCCTCAACACCGACCAGTTCAGGGAGCATATATAAACCAACATACCTTTTTAACAAACTGATGTGGAAACATAAAACTCAACTTATACCTAGTGTCTTCAACTTGTGATCTCTAGATATCACATGTCTCAACCGACACAATTTTGTTATACTCATTCCTAAAGAGCACAACAACTAAGTTTATTCAATAATTCTTAACTGCTTATCTCACTAAGTTTAAATATTGAATTTTAATTCTTATAATAAGAGTTCATAATATTGCACGCTTGTAACATTATATCCATTTCCAATCTCAAACTAATTATGTAAATGTTCCACTAATTCAAATATTTAATGTTTGACAAACAATTTCTCATTCCATAAACAATTGCATTATTGATTATTGATATATTCAAGATTATAACCATTCACTAAGTACCTTCAAATTCCAACAAATTATTATTTTAGCAAACATAATTATATAATTGTATCAATTCATCAAAATATAGGAATTGCATTATGAATATGGACTTAGTTATATGAATTGAACTTCAATGTTGAAATGAAAATATAATGCTACTTTCACACTAATATTATCATGACACCAAAATGCTATATTAATTTCATGTTTCAATTATATTTCATAATTCAACAAAACTTCACAAACATAAGTTAAATATCTCATTTAATATATTGAACTAAGATACATTTTTCATTTTAAATATTTAACAATCCTGTAAAGCACCATATTGCTTGTCTAATAATGTATTGAGAAAATCTCTCATTTTTCATCTAACTTAAAATCATAATTTCAAGGTTCAACACAAGCCACAATATTGAGCTCTCATGTCTTAATTTAATAAATGTTTAATAAATATATATTATACTTTGCCAAGTCATTCATAACTAATCTTGAAGAACACTTTCAATGTCTAGAATATGAATATCTTAATAAATAAGCTGATAGAAAATCTCATGTTCTCTAACAAGATATCGAACCAAACTCAAAAAACACCATCAAACCTTGAATTATAAAAGTTTCACTTTTTAATATTTCAAAAACCTAAGTCGATATTTCAAAGGGTCGAAAATACATACTTTATATGTTTTTTAGTGCACACATTTATGACCATGATGCAAAGTCAAGAAATCAACTTTTTAAATAACCATATTTAACTTCAAAATGAAATTGATAGTGAAAACTGACCCTAACTTCTAGATCTCACTAAATACTAACTTTCTAAGAAGGCACATGCACCAAAACCTCCATTATATATTCGATTATTTCTTGTTCATTCAACAAAAATCTATTGAACTTAACAAGTTTTCTTATTTAGTTTGATAAGCAGAGTGGAACTTAATCTCTTGTTAACTAAAGAATCATTATTGATCAGGAACTCTAGTTAATCTACCCTCATAACCAAACATTATTATCAATTTCAAGCTTAAATAGTTAGCAATGAAATACATAAGTTGCATTGAACACCTTCATAATGTAAATTCTCTTATATTTAATAAACAAAAAATGTAAATATGTCTCTAACATTTCTGCTTCTAGTAGATTAGGGTATTTACCCAAACTGCAACAATAGAAATTGTGTATTAGGAATGCAATATTAAATCATGTCCTAAGCAATTGATAGTACAATCCTTGCATTTCAATAAATTGATATGATTATATTAATTATATTTGTTAATGTAACAACTTATCGAAATATAAAGGTTAATGGGTTATAATCTATTAATAATCTATAATGCAATTGTTTATAGAATGGTAATTAGTTTGAACATGAATTGACTATGGTTTAAATCACTAAATAAACCATATTAATAAATTTTAAATCAATTTATATAATAATTTCTTAAAGATTTTAAATTAATTTAAATATGTAAATTTTTTCTTATTCTTTAATTTATAAATACCTTCTCAATTGATTCATTATATAATTATTAGTATATATTTTTTATTAAAAATTAGGGTTTTATTTATGAATAATAAATCCAAAAAAGTTAATCCATGGTTTTGAAGTTGCTTATCAAACATTAAATATTTGAATTAGTTAAAACATTTATGTAATTAGTTTGAGAGTTGAAAATGAATTAATGAAAATAATACATGTGTGCAATATCATGAATTCATAGAGACTCTTATTATAAGAGTTAAGTTTTGAAATTCAATATTTAAACTTAGTAAAATAAAGAGATGAAAATTATTGAATAAACCTAATTTTTGTACTTTTGGGGGAATGATACAACCTAACTGTGTTAGTTAAGACATGTGATATTTAGAGATCAGATGTTGAGGCACTAAGTATAAGCTGGTTTCCACATTAATTTGTTATAAAGGTATGTTGGCTAATATATGCTCCTTGAATTGGTTGATGTTGGGGAAGAGTACAAGGCCAGTTACTAAACATGAAGGATAGTGAGACCTTGTTGTATATATGTGTACAACCATGCGCCTCTAAGATCACATATTGACATGTTTACAAGAATAGGGTTTTGGGGATTGTACTCTTAAACAAAATACAAGAAGAAACTTGAGCTTGGTTCCGATAAAGTTTCATACTAAGTCTAGCGAAATTATACACTAATAGGGATAAATATAGTAGTAGACCCTTATGCAAGGGATGATGAGAAACACTGAGGGAAATGTGATGATATAATACCATAATATGTGGAAATGTGGGAACCATTGAAAAGTCAAGAAAACACGAAGGCATTGAGTTAAGTATTTGAGATGGATTTAAATGCTTGTTGTGCGCTTAACAATGGGGTCATCAACTACAATTATTATTAAAAAATAAAGCAAGCTTTATTTCTTATTAACCTAAGGACAAGCAAACAACATTAATTAAAGCCTTTATATTAAATTCATATCGCAAGAGGTGCCTTTGACAACTGAGTTTACAACTTAATGAATGATGGTTTTAAAGTACTTAGTTTTGTGTAATGGAAGGGGAGTAATAAAATTATTTTTAAAGTGATATGTTAATTTTAATTAATTTTTCTAAAATTATCAAGTCTTAGAGTTAAACATTAATAAGGACATTAACATTTTCAAAGGCGAAAATTATGTCATAGTTTTGACTATGACTATTTTTATTTTGAACATTGATTATTTTTACATTCCGAACTATGTTAACAAATCCTAAATGTAAAGCACTTAGTGCACTTGGGTGCTAGTGATGGTTCAACTGGGTTTCATTAAATATGTACAAGAAACTGTAGGTGAAGCTAGTACTTTATTTAGAAAACTATTTTTTTGTTTTGACATCCTAATTGGTGAGTTCAACGTGTCATAAACAATAGGGTTGCCCTAAACCCCTAGAGTGAGGGTTTAAGGGCATTAGGTTAAACTTACTAAGTATATTTTAATTGAGAATAAAATTCCATACTAGCCCACTTTACAAAATAAGAAAACGGAGGGTTGCTCTTTCACATATAGGATAAGTGCAAGAAAAACATGTTGGAGATTGAGAGGTGTATGATTCCTTCCTTCTTGTTGGCATGAGCCTAGCTTAAGGCACATGCTTAACTTCTAGCATGTGAAGGTACATCATACCTTGAGGGTAACCTACACTTAACATTGGTGAATTCACACTATTGTGTTTAGGTATGTTGCATCAAGGGGGTTAGCTAAGTCCTTTTATTCAGTAACCCGATTGTATACTTAGAAGGTTTCATTGGAATTTCTCTAGTTAGATGGGTTCTCTTTACCAAGTTCTTAAGGGGGTTCTAGAGTTGACATTAACAAGCCATGTTCGTGGCACTAGGTATAGCTTTTAAGTCTAAGGGGCTATGGCGAAATAGTTTACATTTTGAGAAATAGTATCATATGAACATGTGACATTAGGCTAAGATGATACACAATACAATGCTTGAGGCATGCCCTTTGAGGTTGTGTCATGGGTTTAAAGCCAAGGAATTGGATACTCTAGCCAATAAGCATTCTTGTGCTTGTGTTAAAGTGTTAAGCCTTATGCATTTACTCAAAGAAGGTTAGGTCTCATAATTAGGTGTGCTAGTTGGCACACTTGGTTAGGGTGTTCTCCTTGGGGGTGTGAACATGATTAAGAATCCATACATGTATGCACATGTGTAATGAGAAGGGCTCATGATGTTAAAGGGGAAAGAGTGATACTTTTGAAGAGGTAACTAGGATTGTAGGATAACTCTTGCAAAGTCATAATAGAGAAACGTTGCACTCACCACATAATCAAGAAGTTTTGCGCCCTTTTGTTTCCTTATGGGTTATTGTGACTTTTTCAAACCTCACACAAGTGTTGGAACTTTTTTCAAATTTTACTTATGTAGTGGCTGAAGTCTTGTTCATCCCACCATCTTGACATGTTGCAGTAGGCATTGATTGACCATTTGTTTTTGCAATTTATCCTCTAGCTTCCTAGACAACATGAGTTATATGTTTCCTACATTGTGACTTCTAGAAGGCATTTTGCAACTGTAATGGTATGGTGACCGTTAATAATGAAATAATTTAGAGGATTGTGCTTGCTCTTCATGTACTTTTCTAGCCCATCTATTACAATTCCAAGTTCTTTCATCACTTTCTTACAACGCACAAACTGTGAGTTGTGAAACTAACAAGTTGTCATTCTCTTCTCCAAGAGTACATCACATATTTATCAAAATAAATAATATATCAATCTGGTTAATTCTTAAATACAAAAGTGTATTCATGAGACATTTTGAAAACCAAAATGTACACAATAAAATTATTTATAAAACTACATGAAAATCATTTTATAGTGATTTTTAATTTCTTAAATTGTTTCATTAATATACTTTCATATTCATGAATCAATGCAAACAATATCTTGTTCATTTTGATAAAAATATGTGTTATATCAATGAAGAATGAGATGACTAAAACAAGCCGAAAGATTAAGTAGTGTTTTCTCAATCAACATTGAGGTTATTATCACTTACATTATATACACATATTTATAACTAACATGATTTTTGACTTTTGCATTCCAAAGCATGTTAACCATAAAGCGGGAGATTTAATAAGATTTTAACTGTTACTTTTACATGAAGATGATTATTAAATGTAAAATGCATGTTAATAAATACATTCATAAAGATTAAAAATAAGCTCTCTTTAAATTAATGTGTATGCATTTTTATGTTATTCTTTAATATATTGTACTTCAATATTGCTCAGCAAAATTGTTATTAATGTTGTCATTAAAATATTTTCTTATTATCGTTTCCTATTACATGGGTTATGCATAAGTTATGGGTATATATATTATCATACTTTTTAAATTATATTTGAGAAGCCCACTAAAAAAGTAAACATATACATATGTAGATATAATTTAAAACATGATTTGCATAGCACAAGAATAAATATGGAATATAAGTGTTTGAATCAACTAAAATCCCTTATATAAATGAAGGCTCATCTAAATTAAGTACCAATTTTGTCATATGGTGTAAAAGTTTTGGTTCTTCAACCACTATAATGTGTCTATGTTTGATATATATATATATTATATATATATATATATATCATAATGCCTTCATTCATGGAAACATTAGCCAATGGTCAAGACTGGCTCTCACATTTTGGCAGTTACAAATCTTATTAAAAGACCTTGTAGTGACGAATATAAATAAAATGTTTTACAAATTCCGTACTATAAACGAAGAAGTCAAGAAAATTCTAAAGGTTCTACTAGCAATGTACATTTAAATGAAGTTGTGTGAACAAAGAACATCAATTTAGACTCAAATAAAATTGTTTAAACATGAGAACAAGTGCTTAATTTTAGTAGGGCTTCAAACAATTTGCAATGCTATCTTCAACAATATATAAAACACTTTATTCAAGGATGTAAAAAATTGCATTATACTTCAACTTTCCCAAGTATAACACTTACACTTTACGTAAAGTTGTAGAGGCTTCTACAAAGGCATTAGTAAAGATGATTGCCATTTAAAAGAAGATGGAGGACTACGTCATTGTTTAATATATTAATACTACACTAATGTTTTTCATGGCACGGCCATCAAAATATCACTATTTAATTCACGACGAAATGGACCAAGATATCAAAGCCTACATCAATCCATCAAATACCCCTACTTGATCTTTAACAAAATGGACCAAGAAGTCAAAAATCCTTAATTAATTTTTAATTAATCCAAAAGTTGTTAGAAGTTGATGATTATCATCCTTACGTCATACTGGTATAACTATTTTATTAGATGGTCAAGTCATTAATAAACTTAAGTCATCACAATAAATTGTATAGTAGAATTAAATGATTTAAATTTACAACACAGGGAGAAACATGTTTCTTAATGAAAAAGAGAGTCAACATCATCTTAACAATTATCATGTCATTCTTAGATTATTTCTATATTAAATATTATATAATTATTGATAAATGTTAATTACATTAAAAAAATTACTAATTATTACTAATTCAAATTGTAAAGAGTTTCATTTTTGTTTAAGAGTGCTTCAAATCTCAATATTATAAACTTATGACTTTATAAATTCATGTCCTTTGTGAGCTAAATAAGCTCAATGTTCTTTTCTAAATAAAGATCATAAATTACTTAAAGATTGATGACTTATTTAACATAAAATTTAAAAATTTTAAGAACCGTTACTTAATTAGCAGTAGATTTAGAAGTAAATGACCAATTCAGGCTTTTGACAATGAGTAGAGGTGGAAAACATTCTTATGTGAATGAAGTAGTTTAGGTTGTGCACAAGTTACATTACACATTGGTGAAAACAAAAAAACAAAAATAAAGTGATGCTGCTCATATAAAGGTCTAAAGAGTTTAAACTTAAATGCTTCTCTTCCAATTTTAAATATATTAAATTATTCTCTCTTTATGTTGCAGGTATACACATATATATTCTTTTGAAGATTGTCTATTAAAGGATAAACTTATATGTAAGCCACAGTAGATGCTTTGAATAACCGATTTCTAAACATTAGCTTTTTTAATAATTTTAAATTGTTTACACTAACTATTATAGATCAAATTCTTTATAACAATGAAGTGGACGACTTCACATGTTATTTTGTATGAAGCATTAAAAGGAAATACATGCATAATACATAGGCATACTGTAGCACAAATAAAATATGGTCCCAAATATGATTTTATTCAACTTTAATGAAATTGTTTCAGCATACATGGTTTTATTTATTTATCCTTTATTATAAGAATGATACAAAGAGTGAGTTTAAAGCTACATCTCATAATAATTAAATTAAATATTAAAAATTAAAATACCATCAATTGACGTAAAGTATTTGAAGTGTAAAAGACAATGAAACATAAAAAAAATTACTTTGGTAATACTAATCTTGTTTGTGTACTTATCCTTAGGGTCAGGAATCAAACTCATTTAGAATTAATATAATTTTCTAATTTAAATTTTTGGTCAAATCAAATTAAGTATAATTTATTTTTTTTAGGAGTCCTTAAGGTTCAAATTTATAATTTAATAATATACTTTGACTGTTATCCAAATGTTATATATAAAGTGAAGTTTCATATTTACCTTTCCTTTGTGACAATACAATAGGCAAAAAAAACATGGTCAAAGTTAGCCCTTGATTATATTTATATAACAAAATTATTATTTATATTTTAATATTTTAAATAAGAATTTAAATTGAAAACAAATCTAAACCATCTAATCAAGAAAAATTAGCACATAAAAGAAACAGAGCACTTTGCGCTCATTCTAATTTTTATTACTTTCTTTTCTTTACTTGAAAATTGAACAGAACAAACCACTAATTACGACCTTCGTCATAAATTAGTGGATAATTTATCCTTAACAAAATTTTCCTCGTGAAAGCAAGAAGGAAAACAGAAGAAAGAGCATTGTTAGAAAGACACAGAGATATCTTGGGAGACTGAGAGAGTTTCAGGGGAGGGTGTTTAAGCGACCACGTTACTTATTTACACATTACCGACGAGAGCCCTGGTGTTTGTTGCCTAGCTTGTTGAAGAATATTCATTTTACACCACGAGAATAATCCCCAATGCCATTAGCACCACAACAATCTCTCTATATACTCTCTGCAAAGATGCCCCTGCAAAGGATTAAAAAAAAGAGAGTTTAATACCAGTTTTAATTCATGTATACGACAATACATAGTTATAAAATACCATATTCTTTATACATGCATGTACAACTACGATGTAAAAGTGTGCGTGAGTGCCTGTATACATGTTTATATAGATTAATCATGTTGTATATGTAGGTAAAATAAAAAAGAATTTAAGTATACCAATTGGCACAAACAAAAAGTTATCCTATACTGTTAGTATTGATATCAACATATGTTTTTTACCTGAAGATTTTGGAGACTGTGCTGGAACCGAAGATATTCCAGGAGGACCCAAGTCGTCGTCCTTAGCAAACCCGGTCTCTATCGGAAGCTCAGGGGCCGGGGCAGGAGCCAAATAAACAGAAGGATACCGCTTTGGAGAAGAATATCCATAGAATCCTTTCTTGTTCGGACATGGATCCGGGTTCGGATTTGGTTCCGGGCTCGGACTCGGGTTGGACTCGGATGCCGGCGTTCCAAAAATTGCTGTAGAACTGGTGAGAGTTGCACGGCTCGTACTTTCCCGAAGATCGTGTGGTTCAATCCCAGGTTCCTTCATTGTCATATATACAGTTAAACACATACACATATGAGGCAACAATCATGTAGATATATATTGCTCTGTTTATATTGCTTCATGGCTCCTTTGTTTGCTTTTCCGCTATGAGTATCGAAGATATAACAAATTATTATATACATTATATCTTAGATACTCATAGGGGAAAAGCAAACAAAGGAGCCATGAAGCTAAAACTGATGCAAAAACATATGTATACGGACACAGGCGCACTCCCATATATGTAAATACAGATATACAGACATGTACCGAAGTTCTATTTACGTACATATATGAAATGCAGTCATATTATTATATAAATTAAGGATAACAATGAAGAATCTCATATTTCCTCTCATTTAATATATAACACACGTATAAGTTTGTGTTATTTATCAAACTACAAGTGATGCTCTGTGTGTGTGTGTGTGTAGACCATAACATACCTCCAATGTTTGTTGAGACGATGGGCTAACTGCTTAAGTCGAGGTCGTGGAAGGTGGCGTCCACCTTTGTCTCTGAAAATGGAAACCTGTACGATTACCGGTACCTCAACTGTTGAACCATTTAGATTCGTAAGACGTGTAATTAACACCTGAATATCCATAAAACGTCATTAGAACATTGTATATAAATAATATTGTTGTTGTATAAGACTATACACAAACTACACAGTATGTATATACAGTAAGCGTTATGATATATATGACATACACACACACACACACACACTATATACTATATAGTACAATTAGCATACTCATATCTTCTAGCTAAAGCTAGATCTTAGCCATAGTATATATTGTCTTAGAAGGTAGTCATGATACTAACTAATACTATAGTAACATACAGTATACATATACCTCGTTGCTTTGAAGCCAGAGACCTACAATAAGCTGCTTCTTAAAATGTTGAAGATTATTGGTAACAGTCGAGATGCTGCGATTGCAGAGAGTGAAGTTGAACAGAACAGATCTCCTGGACAAACTACTTCTGTCAGGAATGGTTAGACTCCCTGGAAGCTTGTTTATCTGGAAATCTAGAACCCTCCCAAATTTGGTCGGGGTTAAGGATAGACTAGATTCTTTTAAGAACAGCTTAACCAGACTCTTTCGTAAATCCTTCATAATGTCCTCGTGCGGCTCTGAACTGTTTGTTCGGTCTGGTATTAGCTGGAAACGTACTTCTGTATAGCATGTGTTTGCTATTTGTTTCACTGAGCTCACTGATACCTGCGTTATGTCACAATGCTTAGTTCTCTCGCACATATATGTGTACACATACATAACCACTCAAACTTATCTATCTGTATATAATATATGTACCTATGCTATATTATGATAAGAAAATGCTTTCAATCTTATTATCTCTATACAATATGCCCTGCATTCTGCAGTTATAGTTAGTCTCGAACCACAAAGGCACACATGTACGCATTTACCTACCTACATATATGACGAAATGATCTCTACATGTGTATATAAAATGCTACGACACGTGAACAATCTGTGTTATTAGATAGTGTTTGTATCTCTAATGAGATCATACCTTCGGATGAACATGCTCACGTTTGAACAGATGCTTGGAGAGATTGCTCTCAAGTTCGGATTTGTAGCTCTTAATGACAGAAGCGGATCTTTCCAGCCTGAACATAAACATAATTGGAGCTGCAAAAGACCAACCCATTACTTGTATACAATACACACACATGTATCATACCTTCGACAACAGGGATGAGTTTGCCACCAGGACGATGCCCATGAAGAGGCAAAGAAAATATCACAAAGACGAGCAGCTGTAGACTTAGAACAAGAGTAACAATCCATCTCCAAGTGGATTTTTGACAGCAATAATGTGGATTTTCTGGGCCTGTTTGAGTCTCTACTGGATCTGGCGGCCTCGGAGGCTCATCTCTCTTTCCCATAACCTTCCTCAGCACCCAGCCGACTGCCATAGCTATCTACTTGCATTGCATGATATGAAATCTGCTAGAATCCCTCTGTAAATGGACAATGCAGATGCCATAAGCCTGGCTTCTCCCCCGGAAATGCGGCATTTGGGGAAAACGCTAGAAATCTGCTTCCCTTACGCATTTCGATCTACACTTAGCTCAAAAAAACGACTTTCTTGCCGCAGACGGTTTACAGCTTCAAAATACGAATATGAATCTGAACCGGAAAGTAGCGATTTTGTCCCTGTAGATCGTTCAAGACGATCTAGATCTTCAGGAAACGGAAAATCTGAGAAAATTTATTAAACTTACCAGCGATTTCTTCAGCAGATCTTTCTAGCCGCAACAGAATCGAAGCCGCTATACTCAGACCTTAAGCGCTAAGAAACCCTCGTCCCATAGAGCATCTTCTGCAGAAACACACTACCGCATTGAGAGGCTCATTCGACCTAACCCGCCCTTGATTCTGGCGAGATCTTACGGCGGTGGTCTCGCCACGATGAATGTTATCAAAAGTGCATCGGACGGCGTCCGGGTGTCAAATAGTGTCCGTTGTTCTGTCACCCATCGACGGCGTGGGGCCTCCTAGCTTATCCAAAACGTAGGTAGGTTGATCCGATGGGATAGATTCCGCCAGGTGGCTCTCTTTTATAATTTTTCACTTTCACCACCAAATGTTAGCTGGCACTCTGGGACCTGCGACCTACATTTAATGCTAATAAACTTCTGTTGGAGAATATTCGCATTCTTTTAAAAATGAGTATAGAATGATTTTAATTAGGATATGCTTGGAATATTCAATTAGGGTCTAGGTTTAGGGCTATGGCGCCAATGAATGCATGGATCCCCTTCTTGTTGGTGTTTTTAGCTCCAATCAAGGTGTATAGTATGAAGATTATGATGAATGCGGAACGGGAGGCGCTTAGAGAAGATGTGCGGGGCATGTAAGTTTCTAATCAGTAATAATAATCTGGTAATCTCTCTGATATCTGTATAATTATATAAATTTAGTTAGACAAATTGCTAATTTCATATATATTTTAATAGGTTTTACCACGCTTACGACAATTACATGAGATACGCATTTCCGGTGAGTTTTGTCTGTTCAATATATATATATATATGATTTAATCTATATGCCACATATATGTTGTGTGAACACGTTTGTTGCTTATAATATGCGTTTTTCTCACAGCATGATGAGCTCAAGCCATTGACATTAACATATACAGACTCACTAGCAGAACTCGGTAATCTCAAGGTATACATGTGTATTTTTGTACATGTGTGTGTTTGTAGTACAGACATGTAGTGGGTGCGTGTCAACTACGGCTCTTTCTTTTGTCTTTGTTTCATTATGTAATTGTATGCAGTTGGAACACCTATCTGATATGTATAATGGATCAGCAATGACACTTATAGAATCGCTCTCCAGGTGTGTGGAGTCTCTCTCTTCTCTACATACACATACACACATGTATGTATGTGTTGCAATGCATACATGTATTTATATTAATATTTGACATTATGATAAATACAGTTTAGCAGTCATGGGAAACCACACAGAGTTTGAAAAGGGTGTTCGTTGGCTTAGTGAGAACCTCTCCTTTGGCATGGATGTTCGTGTGAATGTATTCGAGGTACTATGAGAGATACAAGAGAGCATATCTATACAGAGTTATAATATATTTATCTAATAGAAGAGATTGTGTGTGTGTGAGTTTAAATAACAAGTTAATACCTTGGTACAGTGTAATATCAGGTTACTAGGTGGACTAATATCTGCACACTTACTAGCCAAAGATACAAGAAAACAGTTAATGTCAAATAGATACAATGATCAATTACTTATGCTTGCAGAGGACTTAGGAAAACGTTTACTCCCAGCTTTCGATACACCTACTGGAATCCCATACGCTTGGATCAATCTAAAGGTATGTATACGTGTGTGTGTATGTATACACACATATACACGTATATACACTTCTGTTTACTTTTCTTACAGCATGGAGTGCTTCCAAACGAGACAACAGAAACAAGCACATCTGGATGCGGTATATTCATATACATATACTGTCGATTGTATGTTGATACACTCACATATAACGTGCTTAAATAAATTTCCACGTAGCTTATTCTTTTGTTAATTTATTTATATATTAACAGGGACATTAATACTGGAAATGGGAGCATTATCTCGGTTAACTGGTAACCCCGACTTTGAAAATGCTGCTTTACGAGCTCTTCGAAAACTATGGAGCATGCGCAGCAAATTAAATTTACTGGGTACTAATCTTGACGTAACTACTGGTTTATGGATTGAACATTCATCAGGAATTGGTGCCGGTAATATTATAATATTCAATATAATATATAGATATATGTACACGCATATGCATATGTATATGTATTGCACATACTAATATGCTCTATAAAACGTTGCAGGTGTTGATTCTTTTTATGAATATTTGGTCAAAGCGTATATACTTTTTGGAGATGAGGAATATTGGGACATGTTTCAAGAAGCTTATTTAGCTGTACAACGGCATTTCAGATCTGGTCCTTGGTAATCAATTTATTTAATTAATCCAATTTATGTAGACTTTTTAACTACTTATATATATATATATTTATATATATATATATTATATATATATATATATATATAATGTATGCGTACAGGTATCATGATGCTGACATGAGAACGGGCCGAGCTACATACTGGCAATTTACAAGCTTGCAAGCTTTTTGGCCTGGATTACAGGTATGTACAATGTAATGTCTAAGTGCATATATGTGTGTACTGCTGATGCATATGCATGTGTGTATGTGTGTGTGATACTATTGTTATGGATGTTGATATGTAACATTGAACATAAGGTTTTGATTGGTGACATTGGAGCTGCTAATACAACACACAGGGAGTTTTTTCGCTTATGGGAGCAGTTTGGTATATTCCCTGAAAGGTTATTTTAAAACGTTTGATACTTTTTTAGATATTTATTTCTTTATTTCTTTGTTTTCAGGTATTTACTTGATATTGACAGAGTTCACCCTACTGAAAAATACTACCCACTTCGGCCTGAACTTGCAGAGTCCACATTTCTTCTTTATCAAGCACAAAAGGTTAGTACGTCTGTGCTCTGTGTGTGTGTGTGTGTCGTCTGTGTGTTTTGACGTTAGTTTAGCAGTACCAGCTACACATACATGCATACATAGCTTAGATCCTTTTATGCATACCGTATGTATATGCATGTATATTGTTATTATTATTATATTATATTATGCAGATCCATGGTACTTACACGTGGGAAAGAAATAATGAACTCCTTAAACGTATTTACTCGGGTGCCTGGAGGATTTGCTAGTGTTAGAGATGTAACTACAATGGAACTAGAAGACCACCAGCACAGCTTTTTTTTATCCGAGACGTAAGCACTTTAATCATACGTTAATGAAATATGTATTATTATCTACGTCTGTTGCATATATACACATGCTCAAGCATGTGAGTGTCTAGATACATTTTCACATTTTTCATATATTGATACATATACACGTGTGTGCGGGTGTTGTTGCGTATCGTGAGAGAGAGAGGTGCTTACAATGGATATGCAGGTGTAAATATTTGTACTTGCTTTCGACGACAGCTTTTTGCGTGGTGATAACCATGTTTTTTCTACTGAGGGACATTTATTTCCGCTTGTGAATTTATGGCAAAGTAAAACACTTCCAAAGGTATGTGTAAGTTATATAATATATTCATTTATATATCAGAGATATCTTTTTATATATTATGTATTTGTTGTGTGTTAGACGCATTGATGGGCATATACACTCGTAATATTACATATAACCATTGTACTTATTATATGTGTACACAAAACTTGTGTTTTCTGCTGTAGGTACGCACGCACACACTCGTGCATGTAGTGTATATACGTATATTTAACTTAATTTTGTTGATTATTTTGTTCACAGGTACAAACGAAGGGAGTTTCAAATTCTAGTGCACTTGCATCGAAGAAGTGTCCCCAGTTAAACAGATTGATTAAAGATAGTGTGGAGTCCGTATGTCATGAGCCGGATGTATGGGAAAATCATAGGTGTACGGTACACAAGGATTGCGGTGTAGATGCAACAACGTGTCAAAAGAGGAGGTGCAGTTTTGCTGGGTTTTGCACCTCCTAACACAACAAGCGTAAGTTTATAACCATACCTGTTATAATGTCTTTGGTATACAGCTTTCTTTACTCTCTCTCGTGTGTGTGCTCGCGTGCACAGAATGCTTTACATAGTCTCTGTGTATTCTACGAGCACGCACGCCAAAGCATATGATAATACATTGGCGTTTAACACATTTTATAAACAAAATGGTGTAGATCGAGATATATTTAATTATAAAGAATATAATATAACTTTTTTATTAAATTATGGCTCAGATGAATCTCTTTAGGAGAACATCAGTTTTAGTTTAATTACAATATATTAAACTAAAACTGTTATAGTTTAAAAACTTAATTATTTAGTTTTTTCCATCTTGACTCATATAAGTTAAAATAAGTTAATAAAATTTGATATAAATATATTATTAATAAATTTATATTTATATATTATCTGATCTTGCAGAGTCAACTATGTGCGTGTGTGTGTGTATACGTGATATAATATTAATTGCTATATTTAAATCTGACGCACGAGCATACGTCAATAATAATTAGAACACCTCGTAATATAATACCTCTATATTATGTATAGAGGAATAGAGGATAACACGTAGTGATTGACAGTGGTGTTTTGGGCATTATAATGATCTTTAAATTATATCAGAATATATTACTCATTCAAACTTTATTCTTTATGTTTTCAATGTTTCTGATAACAGTCACATATTTCAGTATTAAGCATATTACAGTAAATAATATATATGAATATGGTCTTACATTAAATCTTTAAGAATATAAATAATAATACTCATAGCTTTATATTTTATTAAAGATTTTAATATATTCTATAGATTTATATATAACGCGTGCTATTAACAACGTTATAACGCGATCTATGTGATATTCTGAACAGGTTGACATAGTTTTATATTTACAGAATTAATATTATAAAAAAGCAGGGTACAGTCAAAACAAATAAATATAGTTTATGGAAATATATATAATAGTATTTCTATTAAACTTGTTTAGTCAATGATAATATTTATACCGATATCAAAATAAAATAATATGTGGATATTAAGGTTATACGACTCCGTTGTATGACGCACCAGGATTAAGTAGTGGGAGTATAAAATGATTAGGTTGTATGGTTGGAATTATAAAATGATAACTCTGCGATCGTGATGTTTCGGAGATAGTGGCGATTCAACCAGCTAAATGCATTTTAAGTGATCGTTTCTTCACTAGTTAATTATATATTAATCTATATATTTATATAATTTTAAAGTGGATAAATTGCGGAGTCAAACTAAAGTTTAACTTAAATATGTGTTAATTATTTCCAAACAGGCTTCCCTCCCGGAGGTGAAACTGAGTTTTAATATAGTTAATTAAATTATATATAAACTCTCCGTGTGTATGTTATGATATTGACCCTGGGTAGGAACCATATTGCATGCTCCACTAACTAATTATTTGTCAATAATGGAACAGTTTAAGCATTATAATATATATTCTTAACCATTTTTAAACTAGAATAGTAGTCTACTTAGCAACTTCAACTATACAAGCTTGTTAACAACATATGTAAATTTGCACATCTTTCTCTAGGTTATACCATGCGTACATGTTTTTTATTCAACCCATGATTTTCTAATTAAGTTAACCAGGGTTATATTCTTAATGCATCGATAACACTTTACCCTTAACCCTAACCCTAACCCTATTTTCCACCTGCAGCATTTAAATGAAAAATACTTCTATTTGATTAATAATTTACAATTGATATTCATTGGATCAATAACAATGTGATGGTTATCATTAATGTTTTTAACTTTCAATCTTCTAATGAATTACCTTTACCTTTACACTAATTTTCACCTGCAACATTTAATTAAAAAATTTGTTTACTTTGATTTGATTAATACTTTACAATTGATATTCATTGGATATCAATAACAATGTGACGGTTCTCATCTTTAACAGGAAGAAATACCTTAAAATCTGCTTGCTCACCCAGCCGATCAACACTCTCCACAACATGCTTGATCCTCGAGGCAGTCTCCACAAAGCAGAAAAACAAAGGTGGAAAGCGAGAAATTGTCCTCACTTTGCACCGATTCCATGTTAAGGGTGCACAAAGGCCCACTAAGAGGAAGCTTATAATCACCATCATTAACACTTAAATTATCACTAAGTATTGGCCCACTATGGGGAATTATACTATCGTATTGCTCGAAAATTCTTTTGGGCTTGCTCTTTGTAGAAATGTTCCACACATCGAACTTGACAAATAGCTTTGAATGTTGTTCTATTGAATACTGCAGTTTTTTGTTGCTTTGTCGAGTTTGATGAGTACTTCATTCGTTGGTCGCAATCTTTGCATGTTTTTAAGACTTAAACTAACCTCTTGTAACACATTGTTTTATCTCCATCTTTACTGTGTTGATATCTTTTTCAAGTCTCTGCCTCAGTTCAATTGGTGCCTGTATAATTAGTGTTAATTTACTAAACATTACCTAGCTAATGATCTTACTTTGGCCTTAATTGTGAGGCATGCATGCAAGGCCATTGCAGTGTAAGTACAGTGTCTTAGAGCTGTTCCCACTTGTACATACTCTCTCCATGGATACCCACGCATCTTAAACTTTCCGTGTGGAGGCTCCCACGTTGCAAAGTTGGCCTGTTATATGTACTACATGTGTTAGAGCACTCGACACGTAAACTTGCATACGTACCAGGGATTCTTCATTTGACTTGGATGTACAAATAGAGTGGTACTGTTTGCATGCGGAATCATCAAGAATGTTGTACTCTTGCGCTTTAGTGTCCAAGTAGCTACTGACAGTCCCTGTAGAAAGGCAAAGTGTGTGTAAGGAACACACACGCACACACATCTTACTTTCTGTAGACTCGGAAAATTTCAAGAGGTTGTTTACAGTTAAATCATGTAGTTCCTCCCCTGCCCATATAGGATATACAAACGTGGATATGAACAAGGTGATTGAACAGCCTATAGCTATCATGTAAAGACGGGAGTAGGCGATTTCAAGTGGATGCCCATTTGATTTTGTTGCGATCATCATAAAGCTAAATGTGAGAAGAAATATAAGCACCCCATAGTCATATCTAGCTTTCACTTTGGGAACAAATCTTAAGAATGTTGCAGCTAGACCTGCATGAAGAATTAATCAATCACCATCTACTTAAACAAGGGTAACGCTCTTAGTCTCACTCACCAACACAGAAGATAGATATGCAAGTTACAATGTTCCCCCAGGTTTGGCTCCAAATCATGGCTAACTGGCTCATACCAAGCACCAAGATACAGGCGAGCAATGTACCAGCACCTCTATTCAGTCCTTTACTGTAGGTTGCACCTGTACAGAAAATACACTGGATTGGTTGGAAATTCGTAATCTATTAGCCTTTGAATACCTGCAGTGAATTCAAAAATCACCACAACAGTCATCATGGCCCATATCCCATTATGTCCCATAAAATCGTCCGAGTGCAACAAGAGGACGTACAGCGCCGTGATGTTGAGTGCGACCGCCACTTTGAGAGAATGTACGAGCTTCCGCCTGTCCTCGGATGCTATCGCATATAGCTGGTGGAAAGTAGACATAGCCGCTTCCAACGCAACATGCAGTCCAAATACGCGACATATCTTCTTAGCAACATTCCGGTGCGTCGTCTCAGGTGATTGTGTCATTCTGGGAGTTGCTGGCGGCACCGTCTACAACGCAAAGAAGATCTGCAACCGTTGGATTTACACCAACTTCCGATGGTAGCCCCGATGTAAAGAACATCCAAGAGCTGCAGAGAGAGAAGAGAGGACAAGCTGACTACCTACGCCCACGACTCAAACCGGCGGATTTTATAGCCAGCTGAGGACCATGGAAGGAATCTAAGGTCAATTTCAGCGTAGTATACCACCTCCACTCGCTTAACTACATTTATTATAAATACCTTTGGACAGGTATATTGTGGTAAATATGATCCCCCCACAAACTTGGGAGATTAACTTAATGACACGTTATTGTGTGGTATAATAAAATCCCTTGTCATTTTACCAAATCTTAGATAGATATCATGTCTCCATCATGGAGTACGAATTTAGAGGGAGATTTAATTTAACGGAGAATCCATTTCGTAGTAAATAGTATTATACCATTAGCGTATTTTTTAATCTTAATTAAACCACATTATCGCTAATGGTAATCATGTTTACAACAAGTACATACGGAGGGTACTTAACTCCTTTATTTTTTTTGTTTTTCAAAATTTCCCGCAAGGAATCGTTCTAGCACGAAAATATTGGGCATATTAGATATGCATGCATATAAAAATGAAAAGCTAATATATAAAATAATGGTTTTATGTTACATAATTGTCTACACGCACACAGACGATAGGCTGGCTTTGGTTATGTTTGGTGGTGCTTTTCTGTAGCCCACTAACAAGGGATTGAAGACAACTCTAGAGGCTGAGAGTTCTTCTTGACAATTTTAATTTTGTTACTAGGCTGTAGCCCACTTACACAACACCGCATTGTGCCTTATTACTGTTAATACTGCATAGATACTCGTAACAAAAAATACGTATGATATTCCTGCACTAATAAAGAAATACACACATTATTTATATTAGTTATTTTTATTTTTATTTTTATTTCTGATTCAACTTACATTACTACAATTTAATTATTTTAATTTTAAAGTGAAACAATCTCAGCTCCTTAAGTTGGATATGCAGTTCATTTTGATCTTTAGAAGAAGCCTGAAATAATATAAAAATTAAGTTACATAACGTGTGTAAATTGAGAATTTACAAAAAGTCAACATTAATAATATATATATTTTTTCAAAGCACCTTAAACATCATCCATTCATTTAGAAACCAACACTTATGAAAACAACAATGTGTTCCATTTCACGTCAATAATTGGTTAATTTAACACTGAAGTAATTTATTAATTGAACATTAGAATAAAAGTAACAACAATTCATTTAATAAACATTAAAATATAAATATGAGAAATTTTAATTGATTACATGAATGAACAAGGATTCCCGCTTATCCTAAAATGTCCTCAAATCTTTAAATGATTCTTCGTATAGATTCTTAAGAAGTTTCACACATTGGGTTCCAGAAGTAGAGGAGCCACGTTATTCTTTAGGGTTTAGGGGTTAAGATTTAATTATGATTAATTAATTGAAAAATTATCCATTTCTGAATTTTGTATATGCATCTTGGTTATCGTATGTGACTCCGTACATGTGTCTTCCTTTGACTTTGTGGTGTAGGGAACCTGTTAAATAAAACTTATCAGCAGTTAAAAAGTATGTAATAATATATTACAGTATTTACAGCGTAGTGTTATATAGTATCGGAAACAAGTTAAACATACTCTATTAGTTAAACTTGTGTTGCTCATCGCACCATTTTCCATAGCCACCTTTGTAGCCTTCTTCTTTCTTGGCTTGTTTGCAAAGAGCTTGGCAATTTGCACCTGAAAATGAGTAGTTTATACACATACACACGTGTGTGTATGTGTGTATGTATTCTATGTGTATAACTGGACACAAACACATGCACATACACATACTTACGTATATTTACACAATACTTCTTACTTGCGTGTTGAGCATCATCTCCGTCCGTTTAACCTCCATCTCCATCCTCCTAGCTTCCGCTTCAGCATTCAACCTCGCTATTTCCCTTTGCATTTGCACCTGTAGCTCCTCAGTTATACATTATCATACACACACAGATGTACGTATGTATATGTACTGTAAGTGTGTGTAAATGTTCATGTGTATATATGCACATTATATATGTATACACACAAGTACCTGTGCTTCTTCGATCCTCAACAAGGACTCTCCAAACGACCTTATAACAGAGACAACCTCAGTCATTACATTCTTATCGTGCCTTCTCCGCTTTCTACTCTCTAGATCCCCATCCAGAAGCCCCGTGAGGTTCCCAGCGCTTCCCGCCATACTCCCAAGATTACCCCCGTTTCCCGTCAGACCCCCAAGGTTCCCGTCCTCGTCCTCAGTCTCTTTCTCAACTCGGAAGGAGAGGTTCTCAAGATGATACGAGTCTAAGTCCATGACAGGATTAGTGTGTTCTCCATTATCCATTCCCCCCGGCATTCCCACTGGCTTATATGTGTTTCTGAGCATGCTCTCCATTCTCTGCAGTAAATTTGCAACTATGTGGGTATATAGCATGCATATAAAAATGTGTGTGTATGCGTTTATAAATGTTTATAAAACTCTGCACATACACCCACATATATATGGTCACACACACGTGTGTATGTTGAAGAACGTACATACATATACTCGCATACAGCTCATTGTAGACGTGTGCATGTGTGATATGTAAACACAATATGCGTCTGATTTGTAAATGCATATGTGTGTGTGTTGTTTGGTAGATGCTTATGTACAACAGACGATATATAGATATGAATATACACCCCTAAACACACACACGCTTACCGTGTAAAACACCCACTTAGAGCACGATCCAGCACCATTCTTCATAGCTTTCTCAGCACGATATTCTTCTTCATATCCTCGATCTTATTCTTACACTGTGTTGGTGTTTTAGCTGCCCATAAGCCACTGCTTTGTTGGGCAAGCCTGTTCGCAATCTCCTCCCAATGCTTGCTCTTCACATTCCCTCTGTCTAGTTGGTTCCATTTTTCTTCATAAGCATCCAGAGAAACCATACCTCTTGATCCGTCCAGAAGTTGAATTCCTTCGCATAAAATTTCCACATATATAAAGTGTACATACATATGCATGTGTGGTGCATATATATACAGAGAGGGGGGGGAGAGATAGATAGATAGAGAGGGAGAGAGAGAGAGAGGGAGAGGGAGAGAGAAGAATATGTATTTGGAAAAAGTACGAGAACAAAAGGAGTAAAAATAGTGTAACAGGAGACCTTGCGTTCTAGCATATAAATATGCATGGTTGTATACACAAGACAAGAAAGTTACAGTTATATAGCACACGTTTCATATTATACTGTATACATGTTGTATATATACTTAGACAGAGAGCACTTATTTGTGTTTATGTAGCAGAACATTAAATGAAACTCTCTCTCTCACACACACACACATATATATATATTATATATATACTAACTATATATATATATATATATATATATATATATATATATATATATATATATATATTATATATTGCACACATAAGAACCATGTCCATTTAAATCATTATTTGGGTGCATATTAAAAAAAAAAAAAAAAAGCATGCTGTCAAATGAATAGTCGACCATATATAAAACCGCTAGCATAGTGGGTCAAATATATGCATACATGTGTGCGTTGTATACTATATGTATATACGCACCTTGCGTGGGCCTTCAATTCGATCTGTCTTCTCCTTGTCACTACAATCTATGCTTTTCGCCATGCTGCGCCATATCTTAGAACCCTAGGGAGCAGATCTGCTCGCATTTATATATTTATATAAAAAAACATTTCATAATTGTTGATTTGCAAATATTTTCTAGAAAATATTTGTTCCGAAATCTAGAACCCTAAAATGTAACCCTAAAACAGAGAATAAAGGTTAAACTTGAATTATTTATTATATTTGTAGACCATGGCCATATATATACTTTTCGCATGCATATGTATGTATGTATATATTACTTATATAAACTATTTCTTTCTTTATTCTAAAGTATCCATCTGATCATTAATAAGTTAATGTTATGTATTATGTATTTTAATATTTGGTAATGATTAATTATCAACCAATACCTTTACAAAGAATAAAAGTTCTATATATTGCATTAAACTAATTAAGAATAAGTGATACGCATAGTATAAATTATATCTTAATGATTCCTTTTGTTCGACAGAGACAAACGTCATTATTAAACCTTAACATTAACATTGGTAAAAAGTTGCACATAAATTGAAGGCCTTTAAAATATCTTAAATATTACTTATTTTCACCTAATAATTCATATTTTAAAGCTATTAAATCTTTATGAATAGGATCATTCAAGATTAATAAAATCCTTTATTAGTTTCTTCGTGTAACTCATGCTAGAATTTATTTTTGTTATTTTAATATTATTTATATTGTACTATAATGTTTAATATTCCTCACAGGGCATAGAAAATATTATAAATACTTTTATAACCTTGCAATTGTGATGTTAGAATATTTTATTAATATATTTTCACAACCTCACTCCAGATATTAAAAAATTAATAATATTTATTAATAACTAAATTAACTAGCAAATATTATAAATTATACACATTCAGGTTTGTATAAAGCAAAATATGGACTTTTCATTTTTACTTTTAAAATTGAGTCATTTACAATATTAATAATTAATTAAAATATTTACTTCTATGATATTAAGGATAAAATCAAAATTTGAAATGGCAAATCACGATATTAAGTTGAATTTGAATTTTAATAATAATAATAAAAAACCATATCATAAATATGGATGAATATTAATAAAAATATTATATAGTTTTATTTATTATACTAAGTTCTTGATTTAGTTATTTATATATATACGATGAATGGTTAATAAATGATTGAAACCTTTAAATTAAAATGATTAGTAATTAAATCTTATAAAACATTTTTTAACTTCTTGTCATTTGTTAATAAAATGTTTATTTAAATATGAATTAAGTTATAATTATTAAAACTAATCATTATATATGCATACCCTTGTGTGGTAAAAATACACACTATAATAATAAAATAATTGATGGCATTTAAGTGATTATTTATTTAAATATTTAAATTAACTAAATGATGCTTTTTAAGTGACCACTTTATTTTATTATATAAATTAAAACAATATAATGATGATTATTTAAAGTATTTAAATAATATAATTCTAAAGTACATGTCAAATAAATAAATAAATATATATATATATATATACATTAAAGTTGGATCATTAATTTTTAATGTTTTGTGCTGTGTATTTTAATTTTGATAATGATTAATTACAAAATGCTTGTACAAAGTGTAAAACTTTTATATATTACATTAAATTAAATAATAACAAATGACACATAATTTCATACATTATATTTAATGAATTTTTTTTAACATTAAACATAAACTTAGTGGTGTACAATGTTAGAACTTAATCTAACATACATTTATATTTAATTATATTATATTTAATATATTTAATTATTTTATCATTTAATAAGGACAATGCATCTCAAGACATAATAATAAAAACTTTTAGAGAATTATATTTACAAATAAAAAATGGTATTATAATAATAATGTTAAAGTCTAAATTATATATATTTCATGGATCATATTAGTAACAATTTATTTTAACTAGTATAAAATAGATAAAGATGTTAAAAAGTTACTCTAGTAAATTTATAAATTTCATTCATAAAGATAATTGCTCTTATATATAAAAACAAAAGTATCATCTTTTACATTTTTGAAAAATAATTTAATACAATCTCTACATACATAAATATAAGTAATACACTTTAAAGAAACATTTTTACTTTGGATAATTAACTTGATTCACAATTAACCCTTGAGAATTTATGTAATCAAACTATATTTTAAACCTTATGTTAATATATAATGATTTTTATTATAAAAAAATCAAGGCTTTGTTAAAAGTGATCATGCATATGCTTTATTATTAAAAAAATTTAATTTATCTAATTCTTGTATAAATTGACATGCTTTAAAGATGAATATTTTCATTATTTGTGCCAATGATAAAAATGTAAGCTTTAGAATTATTTTTAAATAAACATGAATACTCTTATTAATTAAAATATATTATATAATTATTTCTATACTAAAATGACTATATATATATACATACACAAACACAAACATAGACACGCATATATAATAAAACTCAATGATAATGTGAGATTAGCATTGATAATAAGTTATGCATAAAATTAATGACCTTAGTATACTAAGTATTACATTCTTAGTGGATTTAAAAAACATCTTTTTATTATAGCAATACTAATTATGATTCATATACTAAAGTTATTAAGTCTTTCACTAATGAGGTTATTCAACACCATTATATTAACATAGTTTATTCTTTATAGTTCATGCTACAATTTATTTTTATTATTTTAATATTATTATAAATACACTTCATTATTTTAATATTGTCCATAAACTCTCAAGATATTAATAAATCTTCTATAATTCCCAATTATGAGGTTATGGAATTTTATTAATATTTTTCGTAACCTACATGAGATATTAACAAAATAAAATAAGTTATTAATATATCTTATTAAACAAAATAATTACTTAATTAACTTAAGAAATTAAAATAAATTAATTTTATATTTAATGTCTTTTGACTATGATTTTAAATGCATAAAATATAATAACACGTATCTATGTTGTTATAATTTAACAGTTAACTCTTCTAATTCAATACTTTTGTTAATATAATTCAATTTTACTTTTAACATATTATTTCAAAATTTTTTATAAATACTTTTTAAAATTAAAATTTAAGATTGAAATAAAGTTTAAAGTTTAAACTTATTAAAATATGTCAACCTTTCAAAAGAATTACAATTGAATAAGGGTTGAATTTGATAAACTACTTAATTAAATCTTTTATTCTTAATAATTCTATTAAATATTTTATTTAATTTCTTAAATCGATTTCAATTCTAAGTAACTTAAATAACAATAATGTTTCTGGCCGTGTATCCTTTAAGAATACAAAAATTTAAATTAATGGTCAATAAATTTAATTATATAATTTGTTTAATATGTAACATATTATATAAAGAACTTTCTAAATTCTTTTTAAATTTTTTCATTTTCTCCATCAATTTACAATGTATGTACCAAAAACAGAATTTATCAATGTGTGTGTGTCTCTGTATATATAATTAAAAAAGATTTTAAGATATACCATATGACTCTTGTATATTCATTATATTGTTGCAAAAACCTAATTATCAAGCACTTTGAAACTTTATTTCAATATTTTATATACACACACATAGCTAGTATCTATTAATAGACTTCTTTCGTAATTATTCACAAGCCACGATAGTAAATTTTAAATATAAACATAAATTAAACATTAAACACTATACATTACATTTTTTTAATTATATACGAGTTAAAATATTGTATATGTAATAACATTTAATTAAAAAGATATTAATAAAGGTAGACAATATATACATACCAAGAAAATACTACTACTCTTCAATAGCTCTACTCTTCCTCAATAGGAACATGCGGTACAACAGCCCCCACACAGTAAAAATCCCAAGTAAAACCACAGCAATTGCAGTAAAATTTGCCACTAAGCTTCAGGATCATAGTGGCCAAACGCCTTTGAACTCTGTAGAAATGTCACTTTTTCAAGTATACCAGTCTGTGCAGTTGCAATTGCCAGAATGTATATGAAAAGTCCCAAGAACACATGCCATGGTAGTACTGATTTCCGTGTGTTATTTGCAGCTCCTGGGTACCAGAATGTGATAAATCCAATCAACCACTGCAATATTAATTATATAAAAAAAAAAAATTTATTTTTATTTATTTATGCTAGAAATTATATGTGTTGTGTATGAGAAACTAGACATATACTGCTCCATTTATAACATGTTAACACTAGTGAGATCTCTCTCTCTCTCTCTCTCTCTCACACACACACACCACACACACACTGCATGGTGTGTGTGTGAAATTACCTGGAAAAAGAAAAGAGCAATTGTGCCAAGGCCAAGCCAAGAGTGCAGACTATAGAAGTTATCAATGTTGGATTCATTATGATATTTCAGAGCAGCGCATATTCCAAACACTCCAAGCACAAATGCTATGGCTTGTAAGCTTAAGTGTATTCCCTTTTGATATTGCTTTGTCCCAGGTACACTCTTGTACACCAAAATAGCTTTATAAAAAATTATAAAAAAAAAAAAACACTTTAATATTTTGTTTAATAATTTATAAATAAATTATTTATAACTAAATTCTAATAAAGAATTAAATACCTTCACTGGAAACAAGTATGAATCCGATTACCATCATCACCGGATGTATCTGCACAAGTTAATCATATGCAGACTAAGTAAGTAACTTGGTAACAGTGAACTTAGATGTGTCACTGGACAGGATTACAATATAATGAATCTCATTAACACATGATAAAAATAATCAAAATCAAATGCAATGAGGAAAAACAAGTAAATATGCAAGACTTGACTAAGTAAATACTACAATAATTAATTAACATATAATTAAAGGAAACAATCAAAATGCAATGAAGAAAACAAGTAAATATGCAAGATTTAATCTAAATCCTTACATTGAACACCAGGCTCTTGTTTCCAGCATTCCAATTGAGACCGCCCCTATTTTATTGTCCAGAACAGAACAAAGAACGGCAGAAATCACACCCCAACATGTACTGTGTTTATAAATGGAGCCGGCCCAGTCCCCCATGAAACACCAGCCATCTCTTGCTTCTTTTTCTCTGTATACAAAAGAAACCAAACAGCTTAAACACTGTAAAACCACATAAACAAGGTTAAATATGTGCCAGCACCTTAACAAGATCTCTTAAACTCTATACACACGCACATGTGTATCATCACATCCAGCTAGTTATTTTCCATAAATACTATGCTATAGAATAACACCTACGTGTACAGTCTTTTCTGGTCTATACACATCCACGTATACACCCATTATAAAGTCAAAGTGATAATGCATAAATGGAACCCTACGCACAGCCAACTAATTTTTGTCAAGTATAAACACCTTAGAAAGATAAGAAATACACATCTAGTGTATACATGCTATAGGAAATACACACCTATGTGTACATTTCCTCTGGTCTATACACATGCAAGGTGTCCACGTATACACCCATTATAAAGTCAAAGTGATAATGCCCATATTTCATAAATGGAACGCTTGAGGTGGCAATGTTTTGTAATGCTTAACTATCTAAACACTATATAAACTTGAACGTAGCATACAGCAAGATACTCGTTATAGGTGGCACGTGGATCGTATTTAAGTATTCTTTGAACTATACATTCTTAGTATATTCCTTAAGAATATCCCAAACTGCGATTATATGTATCATGTACACCAACACACCACACACACATATATATAGATAGATAGAAATGGAGTGTATAAACTACATCTATGATAGACAATAAATCTACAATGTAGAATGAAATATATAAATATATTACAAAGTGAGAATTGTATAGATAGGAAAGTAAAGAATTTTACTCAGTTTTAAGATTGTGGACGCGATTCTCCGGCATATTCACTGAAACATTTGCTTTCTCCATCTTGCTATAGAAAGAACAGAAAACCTATATAAGACGACTTTAACGATGTGCTAACCTTATATATTATACTCGTAAATATGATTTAAATAAGTTTTAATTACAATGGTGTATAATGTTTATTTCTTTTCAATTGCATATAATGTTATATCTATGAGTGTATGGTCGAAACAAATTGTAAGGATAGATGGATTAAAACACACTTGTCCCTAGAGAGTACCACCAGCAAATAGTGATGACATCGACAGATTTATTATAAATTAAATATAATTAGTTTAAATTAATGTTTGATGTGTATTTGTACAAATGTCAATCACATGATTCTCTTAAATGAAGAATAACTTTAGTTAAATATTAAGAAGTTCAGCTAACAAATGCAAAATGCAATACCCTCAAATAAGTATTAATAAATATTATGGCTTAATGCTTATACTTTAAAATAATAAGTTTTGCTTTAAAAGCAAACCCGACTGTGTTAAACTTTTAATTTTTGATATACCTATATACTTATAAACTATATAATATATATAAACTATATATATAAAATGATACTTCATTATAAATATATAAATTTTATAAAAAAATAAATTAAAATATAACTAAATTGTGTGTGAGCGGTCGGTCGCAATTTGGTTACAAAATTAATTAGTATTTTGTTAATATATAAACAATGTGTAAAAACCTTAAATTTTAACTAAATTTTAGGTTAAGTCAGATTTAAAAGCAAACAATCGTATGGAGTGCGTATCTTTGTTAATGTTTAATCTGTAGAAGAATGATAAACGTGTATATATATTTTACTTGTGTATTATATGTTTAATTTTCTTGTAGTGAGAGAATCTCAAAGATTCACGAGTAACTAAGGGTGGTGTCACATGTAACGTTTTTGGAGGGACGGGTTAACCAACACAACAAATAAATATGTTGATATCACATGTGATATTGCCACATCACTTTATTATTTTTGCCATGTAATAGTGTTTACGGGGTGTAAATTTAAGAAATCTTAAAATTAACTTAATTTAATATTTTTTTTTATGGAAAATCAATGAAGAAGCAATTCTTGGTATTCTCATTAACGGTGATTGAAGGAATTCATAAGGTTATTCTCTCACTTCTTCAAATGTGGCAACTTGCACTTGTTAAACCTGATATATGTGTTGAAGATTTAATCTCTTTCTTTATTATATTTTTACTTGATGGTTTTACAAGTAATATGAATATTCGTCATTTGCTTTTAGAGCTTTTAATAGAAAACAATTAATTGGTCAAAGAGTAGGCATTTATTACATTAAGCCAAGATCATTACATTGGTGGTTACAATATTTGATTCTCATTGACCCACTTTATTGGAAGCAGACTTTCAGGGTTTCATATGAAACATTTCAGTATATTTATGATCTAGTACGTCCTGATTTAAACTAAACCTTTACCTGGTTTAGAAATATTATTGGTCGTAAGAATGAGGTAGAAAAACAGGTAGCTGCAATTGGAGATCATTGAAATACCATTGTAGCAAACTTTGGAGTTGTAACATTTACACTCAGAAATGTCTTCGGAAATTCGTGACATCTTTATTACACAGAAGAGAGAAGCATTTGGAGTGGCCAGATGAAGAGAACTTAAAGAAAGTCAAGACATTTTCAAGCATTGCGAGGGTTTTCAAACTGTGTTGGTGCAATTCCCATACACATTGAATGCCCACCTAATGGTGATCCTAAGGATTGGTATATTGGGGCAAAGTGACATTACACTTTTGTTGTGTAGGTTATTGTTGATAGTCGGGCAAAGTTTTTAGATGTGTATGCAAATTGGCCAAGAGCTGCACCTGATAGACGAATATGAAACAACTCATATGCTTGTGTGCTTGGAGAGACAGTATTATATGTAATGGTGAGTTGTATCAGACTCCTTTTGGAGATATCCTGAATACATCATTGCTGATGGAGGATACAATTATTCAAGACCTTTGTTATTCCATATCCACATATGTATCGTGGAAAAGAGAAGTACAATTTTCTTCATTCATTTACATGTATTGTTGTCAAGTGGGCATTTGATTTGTTAAAGGTGACAATTACTTTGTAGACGTTCTTTCAGGTCAAAACCAAGCTTTTTATCGAGTAATGTTAAAGCTTGTTGTTTGCTCCACAACATCATTATTGATAGAAATGAAAAGTTTTATGAAAGTTTGATATATTATATTACAACCATGATGCAGGTTACTTACCTCAAAGGTCTCAAGCTAGAACAAGGGATGGTTTGGCTATGAGAAATACCTTAGAGAAGTACATCGAAAGTATTGACATCAACTTTTAAGGTATATGTGTGTGGTTGTATTTGGTGGGAACATAACTTATTTATTTGTTTTGTAATGAAATAAAAAAAATGAATAATGTTTTTTTATTGTAGTAAAATACACTTGTATCGATTTTATTTTATGTAATTATGTACTTTATTTATGCCTCGATAATATGTGTATATACGTGGTTGTATATATACACGATGCTACCTATATGTGTCTATTATATATATAATATAAATATATTATTAAATTACTAAATATATTAAAAAACCTATGTTAAACATACTTTTAAGATTTCAAAAAGGTGTATTTTGTATTGACACAACTGTATTTAGTTTAAATCTTATAAAATAAAATGATATCCCAATTTCGATAATTCTTATGTAAGGGAAACGGTTATCTGCCCTGCAGAGCAAATTATTCCACAAAAGTTAAAGAATATTCACGGAATATCAAAGTTACAACCTTGAGTACACCCGACTCACAAAAGCTTAAGGCTTTTTAATCGCTCTCTGTGTTATGGACTCAGGTGGCGGGTACATATTCCCCGTGTAGCAACAACATATTCTAAATTAACAATGTTGGGTACATATTCCCGTGTAAATCCGCAACAACATATTCTTAAATTAACAATGTTAACTTCATGCATTACGTGTGTGTGCGTGTGCGCGTGTGTGAGGGAGACGGCTATAAACAGCTAAATTAAGAAATAAAAGAAATTATTTATTCTACCATGGGTTTAGTTTTCCACTTGCTGTTATTTATAATTTATAATTACTTGGCACCTACGTGGACACCTATGTGGCGCCTACATGCTTTTTCGGTGGTAACCTCGGACAATTTTGCCCGGTTGTATGGCTACCGGCATAATTGAATGACACGTGTATCAAGATTAATGAAATTATTTTTACTTTTTTTAGCTTTTAAAAAAATCAATGAAAAACAAATAAATTAAACTTTAAAATAAAAAGCAAATGAGATTTAACAAAATATTACTCATTTACATGTAGAATATTAATATATATATATATATATATATATAACACATTAGTTGATATACTTATTTTGCAGAAAGAACATAAGTTATTGTAATCTCTCTTTCTCTCAACACACTCACATGTTATGTATATATATATATATATATATATATATATTATGTGGTGTGTGTGGTGTGTGTGTGTGTGTGTACATTGTTATACACATACATATAGAAAGACATTAGTAATAATTAATAATTCTATATAAAAAAAATAACAATGAAAAGTTGGAGTTTTAAATATTTTTTTAAATTAAAAATACTGATAGGTGCACATTTATTACATATGTATGTGTAATATATATATTTTTAATAATCGATTAAATAAAAATTGTGCACTACTAATTTATTTTTTAATTTAATTAATCTAATGAAAAAGCATAGTGGTAGTAATAATTAACGACATGGCATTATTTTAATTTACCACCGCAAATAACCACCCGCTAGTGGAAAGTGGGCTTAAGATGGCACAATTACTATTGTTGGTAAATTATGTGTGTGTGCGCGTGTGTGTGAGAAAGAGACGCCTATAAACAGCTAAATTAAGATGGCGCAATTACCTATTGTTGTAAAGCCACATGCAGCTACGAGGGATGTGAAAAATCTGGCCAGATCAGCCAGTTTGAACCGTTGGCAAGTACATGTGACACTCGCCAGAGACGTGTCCAATGTGGCCAACCTGGCTAAAGAACCCACATGTGACACGGCCCTAAGTCCTTCACATGAAACTGGGCATCAATCGAATAAAAATATATTACAAATAACATAAAACGTAATTTTTTGAATAGGGAATTTTAGGATTGTGGACGCGATTCTCCGGCATATTCACTGAAACATTTGCTTTCTCCATCTTGCTATAGAAAGAACAGAAGCGCCTTCCAGACGACTTTAACGATGTGCTAACCTTAATTATACTCGTAAATATGATTTAAATAAGTTTTATAATGTGTATAATGTTTTTCTTCTTTTCAATTGTATATAATTTATATATATGAGTGTATGGTCGAAACAAATTGTAAGGATACGTGGATTAAAACACACTTGTCCCTAGAGTACAGCAAATAGTGAACTCAGCATGACATCGTCAGATTTATTATAAATTAAATGTAATTTAGTTTAAATATAATGTTTCTGAGCTAATTCTATGTGACATGTATTCTGTACAAATGTCACTCACATGATTCTCTTAAATTAAGAATAACTCTAAGTTAAATACTAAGAAGTTCAGTTAACATACTTTGCTTTCTCCTTTTTCAGCTCTTGCTGTATCATCGCAACTTGGAGACAAAGTGCCTGTGTCTCCTTCCTGAGTTACAAAATGCAATACCGTCAAATAAGTATTAATAAATATTATGCTTAATTAAAATAGTAAGTTTTACTTTAAAAGTTACAGTTTTCAAATGAAACAATAAAGTTTTAATTTTTGATATACCTACACACTTATAAAACTATATAATATACCAAACTATATAATATATCTAAAAACTTATATACCTATAAAATGATACTTCATTATAAATATATAAAATATAAATAAATTCTTATAAATTTTTTTTTTTTAAAAATATAACTAAATAGTGTGCGAGCGGTCGTTTGGCAATTTAGTTAAAAAATTAATTAGTATACTAAACAATTTGTAAAAAAAACTTAAATTTTAACGCCTTGGATTTGAAAGAGATATTCGTGATTTTTTGCATCTTATAAATATAAATTTTGGAAATATATATTGTTGTATTATATTAAATAAAATACAACTCCTGAGAAATAAAATATATAAATGTGTGTGTAGATATAGATAGAATGGGATATTCGTTTTGTGTATATTACATATGTGCCTTTGTAATGTAATTTATAGAATATACATTATTAAATAATAATATTATATATTAGTTTAAAAAATAAATATGTATTTTGCATGTGTGTGTGTGTGCGTGTACATATATGCAAATGCACATGCTACTTTATGAAAATATTTCTCTTTTTAAATATGCTTGTTAATTTTTTTATCCATTGAAGGTAAATTATGCTTTTCGGTTCTATTTAAAACAATTTAAGCTTTATTAGCATATTCCAGTAGGCATATAGTGTGCATATATATGTGTCTGTGTTTATACAAGCATAATTATAGAGCCATGTACTGCACATTAGACTACGTAGTACATACATACACAGATATATTTAAACGCACTCATATAGCTGCGTAAATATTAATGCGTGTGAACAGAAAGTGTTCTTAACAGAAAAATACAAGGATTAAATGTCTTAATAAAACAAAATAAAGCTAAGACTATTGTTTTAATATTAAATACTGAAAAGATATAGCTAAATAAAAAAGCTTCGTTGCTGAACAAGCTCTTTAAATTAAATCATAAATATTTTCTCATAGAATTATAAACTACAGAACTTCGTACTATTACTATATATTATTATATTACATCATATGTAAACATTTAATATTAAGGACAAAATATAATAATTCATTTTGTTATAGATGGAATTTTTCGGTGCTTTCGGCCTATTATTATATGGCACCGGTTTTATCTCTCATCAAAAACCTTCCAAAAATCAGCAACGTGAACATAAGTTTATAAAATTATGCCACGTCATAAAAAAGATTCTTTCACCATATAATAAGCACCAACAGATTTATGCCGGTTTTTTAGTAATCCTAATTATGCCGGTTCGGCTTGCAACATATTCTACATTCGTTCTTGGAGGTATATACACGCAATATAATGTATGTGGCTAGAGCGTGTGTGTATGTATATATTTGTGTGTAAGAATTCCTGTCTGCGTAATCATATATGCACATCATCTTATTGTGTTATGTATGTGTCTATGTGTGTATGTATAAGTCTCTGTGCGATACACATCGAAATTGTTTGAAACAGTAGCTTGGGTACCTCTGTTACGTGTGTTGGTGTGTGTGTTTAAGCTGTATTATATATATAGATATGCCGTGTCATATGTAAAAGTGTCCATGTATAATGTGTTGTGTGTGCGTGTGTGCGTGTGTTCTTTGTATATATGTAAATGTGTATGGAGATATCCATATATAATGTGTGTGTGTGTGTGTTCTTTGTATATGTAAATGTGTATGGAGATATCCATATATAATGTGTGTTATGTTCTTTATATATACGGAATATTTGTGTTAATATTGTGCTTATATATACTATGCGCTTTCGTGTGTGTGAGTGTGTGATTCAGATAGAAATCCATGCGTATTCCTTCATATATTCCCAAGCACGTCTGTATATATATACGTATGTGTGTGTTCAAGTTGTTGAACACCTGAATGTTAACATATAGAAGTGTATGTTCATAAGCTGTGTATGTATGCATCTCTCTCTCTCTCTCTCTCTCTCTTCTATATATATATATATATAGGATTGGCATGGGTGCTGTACATAATGGATCCGTTTCCTCTAAGACGGAGCAGTACAATTGGTCAATGTTTTCTGGTCAACTTTATAAATATCGTAAAAGACGAGAATCCCTTCTCTCTCGACGCCCTTGAGGAATGGAATGATTTATAAGGTGCAGTTATTAGAGAGAAGGTGTCACATAAGCCTTCACTCTCCTAATCAGCATTGCCTATGTGGCACAAGAATTTTTAAATCCCTTACACATACGTCGACTTTTGAAAAACCCTTGTAAATACTTCCACCGTTGTCTGGAGAGTAATTCATATGCTTTCAAAATAACTAAGGCATTTACTACGTAACATCGAGTTTTCCATAGTAAGCACCTACCGTTTACTTAATCGTCTCAGACATTTAATTATTAATAATATTATTTAAATAGTAGGTTAAAGATATTCTACATGCTAATGTTTAAAATGTTAAAAAATTTCAAATTGGAATATAAGATAATAGCAATAAAAAATAGACAATAAACAACTATTTCATATGAAACTAATAACTACAAAATAATGCTTAATGATTTAAAAAAATAATTATACGTAATATTACTTTTATGCCTTACAAAGGTCAAAGACTTGGATTGAAGCCCGCATTCATGAAGATTCTTTGTTGCTCGATCGATATAAAACATTGTATAAACACTAATTATACAATTAAATATCATTATATGATTAATTAGTGATAACCAATGGTATTTATAAACATAATCATATCATTCTTAACAAATCTCACCTTTACTTATTTTTCCCAATTAAAAAATAGTGGAGTTGATGATATGTTAATTAAATTTTAAATTAAAAAATGAATAACTTATTTAAAAGCACTATCTGTTATTTAGAAATAAAACAGCTAAATTTAGTACTACACCATATATATCAACACTTTTGTAGATAGATAACAGAGTAAGAAAAATCAAATAACATATAACATAAAACTGTATATATTTTATGGTGTGTACCTTTGTAAAATGAAAGTAAAGATACCATTTTATTAACATAAGAACAGTATAACTAAAATTAAAAAATATTATTCATTTAGATTAAGCAACAATGTACACCTCTGATGTTGAAGCGTATTTAGCTTTAAAGCTTAAAATAAATCAATAAAGGTTCACTTATAAAGTATACATTAATAATATATCTTTAAACCATATATTATATGCATATGTCATATATATAGATTATAATACACATTTTATATGTTCAAGCTAAATTTTAATAATACATAACAAAATATCATATTAAGCAGACCATCACTATATATAAGTCAATTATTCATATATATATATATTATATATATATATATAATATATATATATATATATATATATATATATATATATATATATATATATTATATATTATATATATATATATATATTCGGATATTATAAAATTAAATATATGGTAAACTATGCTAGGTAAGGATGACGTGAAGGCCGTATATTACTTGCGAAAGACGTTCCGTACATTTCCATTTATTTTCCGACTAAAATAAAAAATAATATATATACATATATTCTTATAAAGATCTAGTTTAAAGATAAACTTATTAAGTTAAGAATAATAATTAAAATTAAAAATATAACTTAATTAAAAATGGTTAAAGGCTCTTAAATAGTTAAGCATAAATATAAACGTAAGTATAAATTCACAAAAATAACGTCTGTCCCATTGTTGACTAACTTACCAAGTTAAAGGTAACAAATAGGTAAATAATGAATTATTATTAAATAGTTAAGCTCGTGAACGATGAGCATGTGTACTAATATATAATATCTAGAGCATTAATTATTCTATTTATATTATTTATGGAGTTTTATAAAATGAAATATCCTTATACCTAAAAATTTCATAAACATTAACTATGTATTGAATCATTTCAAACCCTAGAGCGGTGCATCAAAATTAAAACATTATAACTTTACACATCATTTAAACATCATCTATCTATCTATGCATATGCATATATAATTATATTATAATTAGCAGTGTAATATATAGCTTTATTTAGATACTGTAATAGTGCTTTTAAATCTAAAGCTGAAAAATTGGTATTATAAACATATTTTTAGGTTTGTAATTGTTTAATATTTCGTGAATTGTTAAAATATTTATTTTATATATTTACTTAGTATAGTGATTTAATTAAAATTTTATACATTTATTATTATATTAATTACAAGTTTTGAAAACTGTGTCCACGCGTCGTTGTTCCATATCAATACCTGTATGTACATCCTCCCAGCTACTTAATCATACATAATAACTTAATACATATATCATAATCCAATTATATGGTTAATGCTATTGCCTAAGATATGACTATTCAGAGACCTTGTAAAGTTATTAAGCGATTTAAATAATTAAAGAATACATAATTAAAGTGAGAACGGAAGAAACTTAGGTTCAAATAATACATGTTTAGAATATATATATTGTTGTAGAAATTAGTTAACTGTATATTAAAATATTAAATATTATGGATGAATATTCTAAGGTTAACATGTTTCACACATTCTTTTTTCTGGCGGGCCATTTTAAGTAGATAATTTTTTCATTCCTTTTAACTTCTTATATATTGATATCGGTCGAAGAAAATAAAAAAATTATTGATAGTTCTATAGTTTTATCAAAATCTGATATAGTGTCAACTGTACATATATTTAATTTTTAAATATCACGACGATCTGTATTTCTGGCTGCTTCCCACAGGATTTGCAAAAGAGGTCAAGAGTACAAAAATCATAAAGCTTCTTTTATAAAATGTACATAATCATCTATTTTGTATTATAAAATATAAATAGCATCACACACAAAACAGTTGCTTTGCTGCTTGCATCATAATATGGTATAATACTTCTAGTAGTAATTCAGCAAAGATTATAAATTTTTTCCTTTTCATATCCTTGTTTCTCTACACAACCAGGTACGTGAAAATTAATCTATATTTTATGTTTAATTTAATAAAAACATATTTAATTTAGTTTAAAGATGTAGGCCATAAAACTTGTTGTTTGATCTGGAATTCATTGAAGTAAAAAAATAACCAAGTGTGAATATATCCTCGGACATGTTGTAATATGTGTGTGTATGTGTGCATTAATATTATATTGAGTTAAACGAAGAACAGGTTAATAAACGTTCATCAGCAGATTATTAAAATGTCATATTAATATTTAATTTAGTATTACTATCTAATATTAGTCTTGATATTAATAATGAATCTTATATAATATGTTATTTATTACAATAATATATTTTTAATTGTAATTACTCTTGCAAAGGGTAAGGGTCTTAACTATTTTCAACAACACACACGCACGCACGCACACGCGGAATGGGATACGTGGTAATCCTAATTTGTAAGGGAGGGCCTTGTCACAATTGTAGACGTGACAAGGAAAGAAACCCATATAAAGCAAAAGATCAGAGCATGGAATCCGTGAGTATTTCAATTTATTATTTTTTTTTGAATACATAGATAGCATGATAAAATAAAAACCTTATAAACAACAATTATTTCAAAGATTCTATATCGTATTAAAAAGTTAATTGTATTTAGATTGCAACACATTCTATAATATGTAATATGGGTCTATCATGGCTAGGTTGTTTCAACGTTTCAATATTATATGTTTTGTGATTTGTATGTTTAAAATTTATATTTATTTTTAATGTATCAAACAGATTAAAATTTTGCATTATCTTCTCAAAATTCATTTAAATTTATATATTTAATCGTAATTTCGTAATGAATTTGTTACCATAATTTAAAATTTGTTAGATTATTATTTATTTTGCTTACGGTTATTTGTTAACCATATTTATTTAATATAATAAATTATATATCATATGAAACAGACTAATTATAGATAATGGTAATATATAACTTCTTAAATCTATGCTCGTTTTTGTTATTAATTTGAAATTCTGATATGATGCTAAAGTGTTTATATTTATTTAGTGGTTTAATGTACTCACTGCAAGGACTAATTTTTGATGTATAGTCAATGACGACCTCTTTTTTCTCATGTTATTAATTTTCAGTTCTTATTGAATATTTAATTTGTTATATTTAATATAAATTTATTTTTTATGTTAGTATTGAAGCAACATTAAATTTTATTTTCTCACATTTTTTAGTATGAATAAATCTGAAAGATAAACATTTTTTCATTATATAGTAAGGAGACATGGTAAAATATACATTATTGTATTGCATATATTTAGCAAACATATGTATATAATAAATAATGGAAGTATACTACGGTTTCATAACATACACTAATGTCGTAAGGCTTTCCGTGCTTTATCTAGAATATCCCTTCGAATCTTGATATTGTTTGGGAAGATACGGAGAACATTGTGACATGTTGAGATAGCATCCATATACCTCTTCAATTTAAGATAAACTCTGGCAAGCTTATAACCAATGTTCACTGGATTTCCACTGCATTGATATCATAAATATTAGTAATATTACATAATAATCGTAAAGATACCTATGGTATTTCCAAGAATATTCGTACAAGCTGGCAGCCTCTATATAAGCATGTCCTCTTTCCATAATCATCCAAGAAATTCATATGCTTTTGAACATGCTTTATTATGACTAAGGCACTTCTTACACATTTGCTCGGCAACGTCAAGTTTTCCACTCTGAAATATATACAAATAACACACACACACACACCATATAAAGTATAGACCTGCATGTAGATTTGGGCAAGCATTAGCCAAGCTCGCTCAAAGTTGTTTCCCTCAGTCCACTTATAAGTTAACCTATCAATACTCCGTAACTGTGCTTTAGCTTTAGCTGGCTGTGAAAAAATACATATTATTAAGTACATAATGTATAAATTATTATACAAATGTATTAAGTTTAACTAATTATAATTAAACAAACCTGTTTAAGGATGATCAGTGCTGCAGCTATGCAAAGCATTATGAATATCTTCTTTTTCCTTAATAAAAACTTCATTAAGTTTATTAAGTGCAGATTCTGCATCTGATTTTTGCCTCGGAAGCATCTCACCGAAGCACTCCCATGCTACTACATCCATCTCTTCTCTATATAACTACTAATAGTATTATTAAGTTATATTGATACAATTAAATTATATTTATGATTTAATAATAATAAATGATATTTCAATATGATATACTATTATATTTTATATATTTAAAATATACCCAGCTTCTCTGAGTAAAGCTGTGCTGTTGATATATCTTCCATATTTGAAGTGAAGTTTGTGTTTTCTTCATCAAAGAAAAGTTCTTCATCAATATGAAAGTATATTCCAATCATAGCAAATAATGCTGGTTTGCCCCATTCTGTATCTGTGCGTGCATTATTTAATAGCTGAAACAGTAAAAATAATAATAATAAGTACTTAGCTAATACTTACAGTTTAATTCATTTAATTTTATTGTTTAAAAGTAGGCTAAATATATTTTAATATTTAAAATATAGAAAACTTCAAACTGGAATATCAGCTCAGTACCTCAATAAACTTAGATATTAAATAACTACATAAAACAACAATTAATGATTTAAAACCAAATAATTAAACGCAATACTTACTTCTATGGCCTTACAGAGGTCATTCAAATACTTGTATTGAATTCCTTTGCAGTAATATAAACCCGCATTCATGAAAGAATGTGAAGATGCTTTCTCTGCTTGCTCGATATAAAATATAGATTCCCCAATGCGACCGAGCTTCCAAAGCAGCTCAATAATCTACAACATGTATACACACTAAAACTATAAATAATATAATTATTAAGTTATTAATTAGTGATAATCAAATAGTTATTAAATAATTAAAGACCTGTACAAGAACAGTGTAGCAAGTAGGCTCTCTTTGAAGAAAACTGTTGCATACTGGTGAGTGCAGCATCATATAACTCTCTTTGAAGTAAAACCATAATTAAAAGTTTGCCACCTTCTAAGCTTGTAGGATCATTCTTTAATAATGCAGCACAATTAACCTCACATTCACTTATTTCTCCCCTAAAATATTAAATTAATAAAAAAGACTTAATGATAATTTAATTAACTCACATTCACTATTAAACATATATTAATAAATAAAGACTTAATGATAATTAAATTAATTAAATAATAAAACAAGTAGTATTTACCTTACAAGGTGAATCTTGGATAAACATAAGCGCGGGAATATGAGCAGGACAAGATTTAAGCGTCTCGTTCAGAAGCACTATGGCAGTGTCTAAATCACTCTGTTGTTCACAAACCTGTAATTTAATAATAAATTAATATAGTATATATATAAACAATTGAAAACATAAAATTTCATATATTTTATTTGTATAATATTAAATATATAATTATAATATACTTTTAATAAAATACCTGTGAAAAACGAAAGCAAAATTCTGGTAGATAAACCTCTCTATTAGTAGAGACAGTTTGCCTTAACAATCCTTTAAGCTTAACAATTGCCTGAAACACTTCCCATTTTATCAAGTATAACTATAATATTAATAATTTAAATCAAGTTAAATTAAAACATTATATACCTCTGATGCTGGAGTGTATTTATTGAAAGCCTTGGGATTTCAAGTAAAGTAATAAAAACTTCAATACAAGTTCACTTGGGCCACTGTGAATATTCTCTATCCTCGCAATGGCATCTTTTGCAATTTGTTCCGCTTTTATGTAATCTCTAATATTAAAACATAGTTCTGCAAAAAACTTATACATTAATAGTATATTTTCTAAACTATATATATATAATATTATTACATATTCATTATATTTAATTTAAAAAAACTATACATTTACCTGCTAAGTCATACTGAAGTAAGGATGACGTGAAGGCCGTACGTTACTAGCCAAAGGAAGATTCGTACATTTCCATAGCTTTTCCGTACTGTGGAGATTGTCAATGCTTTCCTATCTTCCGTACAATAAAGGTATTCTTTGGGTTGTTCTTGAGAGCTGCCTCGTATGGTTTAATTGCACGTGTCGGCTCACGAACTCTCGTAAGAGCATCCCCCATCATCAAATATGTCTGCAAATGTATATAATAATTATATATCATATATACAATATTATTTATGGATTTTATTAAAAAAACACATATATTTTATTAAAATATTAAATTAATATTGTGTATTTTATTTTAACTTTCTAATATATATAATCGTTATAAATCGCTCTAATACTAAATATAAAAGTAAAAACATTTTAATTTCTCACATCATAACAGGATGTTTATATATAGCATGCACGCATGATGTATGTGTGTGTGTGTGTGTGTGTGTGTGTGTGTGTAAACTCACCTTCGTACTTGGAAAAAGCTCTGCTAACTCAGAATAACAACTGCAAAAGCGAGTTTTATCCTTAAAAAATTTAAATAAATCTCGGCCGTGCATGCTTTGGCTTCCATAAAATACTTGCAATCACAGGGAATATCCTGCAGAATCTTCAGACCCTCTTCCATGTTACCCTTTGCTACTAGAAGCTTGGCACTTGCTATTTCCATTAATATCTGGACATAATTAACTAGCTTAAACATGCTTAAACTTTTAACTTAATGGTGTGTACATAATCTTTACAATATATAACAGTACATTTACATTACATATACAGAAACCATTTAGCATTCATATTTATGTTAATAATTAAATAAGAAGACACATTGTAATTATGTACTGCTTAAAAGAATGCAACACACACACACACACCACACACACACACAAACTTACCACTCTTGTGTTTCATTAAACAAAACTTTTGCATCTTCAATTGTAGTCGCGGCCTCAGTGAGATTCTTAACTTCATTTTGGACCTCAGCCAAAAGAAAATATAAGTATATCTTTGAGCATTACTTGAGTCCATAAACACTTTGCCTCCTGTGTGTAATACTCAAGTTTTCTCCTGTAATAATTAATTATTAATTAATGTTAAAAATTAAAAAACAAACTTAAAGATTATATTTAGTAAATAAGTATTCAATATTATAATACTTATAAGCAAATAAACTTACAAACGGACCTGAAGTCTGGCTTGATATTTGGCAAACATAGTGCAGCCTCCAAAACCTTATAAGTAAAATCACGTGTATTATTAATAATATATTAATAATTGAATATAATTTTATATAGTTCATAGTTAATATACGTATATTATATAATATTAATAATTATTACATAAAGAGTCTGTTCTAGTTGTCCATAGAAGAAGTATTTTCGCTTGCAGAATGTAATATTGCAAACATTCCCGAATATTCGGATCCTCGTTCGACGCCTTCTCAAGGTAATGCTTCGCAGAACCCTTTTCCCCTTGTTCTAACTCAACCTACATTATAAGTTAAATAAACACACGCACTCACACGCACACACATTATGCTATATACACGTATGCTTAACCTCCGCGAGAAGCATGTAAGCAGTTGCAGAGCTCGAGTCCAGAGAGGTGCAGAATCAAGAGATTCCTGAGAATATTCATGTCCCCAAGATCCATGAGAATATACGCCAGCATGAGATGCCCTTCCACGTATGCAGGAACCGCAGATAAAAGTAACTCCAGAGCTTTTACCGCCCTTGACATGCTGTGTTTTCCGTACTCACGTACCACGGAGTAGAGGTGTACGGCCCCAAGTTTACGTCCGGGCTCAGCTCCGTAAAGAATCGGTAATCTCGTATGTTGGGGAGGACTAGAAAAAAAAAAGATTAAAAATATGGCATGATAAAAATAATTAATTATCAATATTTAAAACATCTCTCTCTCTCTCTCTCCTCTCTCTCTCTTCTCTCTCTCTCTCTCTCTCTCTCTCTATAATATATATATATATAGAGAGAGAGAGAGAGAGAGAAGAGAGAGAGAGAGAGAGAGAGAGAGAGAGAGAAGAATAACCTCAAGCTTACATTTA